>OU744317.1:83106237-83540506 GCA_916610145.1 Eristalis arbustorum
AAATGTGTTCTGGAAATGTTTTCAATTCGTGGACATGTTGTTGCTCGTCTAATTTCGGGTTGTTTTCGGTATCCCAGGGGAGCCGTAGCAGCAACGTTTCAACTGCAGCAACATCACCAGCATCACCGCCAACACCATTGCCACTTGACAACAGTTGAATGCGGCTTCGTTGGCATGTCATGTCGTAATCATTGGTGCTGGTGGTATCCTCTGTTTTGGAAATAACATTCCGTGCACTCTGGACGTTGGGGATTTTGCGTTTTGTTCCCATGGAATTTAGCCACAGCCGCAGATCTGCTTAAACAGCCAACCCATCGGTTGAGTGGGTGTGTGTTCAGTGTTGGCATGGGGTTTTAAGCATTAGATTCATTTCATTTCATCCATCAAAGGTAATTAATGGAGCTTGTAGCAAGTATTTTATACTACAATTTCAATTTGTTTATCAACACCCTTCGTTTACCTATGGTATGGCTTCCTGTGGGGCGCTTCATCCCCTTGATCGTGTGATTAATCGATTGTTTAATGGTGGAACGTGCGCCTGCCCATTAGTCTTCTGCAATTTGCTGATTGCAATTACTTATCCATATGGGATGGGTGATTGCTTAGACAATTCCCAGAGGCATGCCGCCGGGAGACATCACCGAGATGTCCGTCGAGTGGGAATCGCATGAATGACAAAATGCAGTCTCAACCTGTATCGTTGTAATTCATCATCATCATTTATGCCCACAAACTCTTACTTTTGAATGGTCAGGATTTATTTATATTTTTGTTTCGTTTTCCATTTCTGTGCACTGACCCATGAACATGCGCGACTTTGGTCTGCATTGCTCTGGAACTCCGTGAAACTCTCCAAGGTGCGATTTGTAATTTATTGCTTCGTTAAATCTTTGATTTCAACATTCCACCGAATGTTTACGACCGTGTTGCACGATTGGACATTAATTAAGAGAAAAAAAGAAAAACAACAGGCGAAAAGAAAAATCTCAGCTGCTTTAGTGAGTGTCAAATGATTTATCTCGTGCCCACGAATCCGTGAAACTCACTGAGCTCTTCAGCAGTCGCTGACTGGAACTCGAGAGTTGAAACTAATAAATTCCGCGTGTTATCTTTGTGTCATATTTCCCAGGCTGCAGGCCAGGAATCTGATGATTTCCCTACCACTCCCTCTCCCTCTCTGTGTTTCTACTTCCAAATCGGAATTTGCCCTCTTGTTCTGCTCAGCTCGTTCCACTGTTTCGTTTATTGTTTAAGTGAAAGCCCGGGGTACTATGTAGTAGACGGTGATGCTAGGTGCTTTGTCAAATCAAAACTTTTTCAATTTAAATGCAAAGGGAATTTGCAGTGGGATCCTTTTTTGTGTGAAGTAGGGAAACTATTACCAAGCGACTATTCGCACATGGGTTGAGTGTTTCCGACTGAAAAGGATTCTCCAGGCGGGAGTGACATGAGCAGGGCACGCAGGGAGTGATTATGGGCTGACTGTGTTCTCTTTTTTGTCAAAATCCGTGACTTATCTTGGCTTGGATTTAGCTTCCACTTTTCAAACAAATAACATGGAATACAAAAGACGTGACCATTACACGCAATCGATAGGTATCAATGCGAATCGCAGATGAAGTAGAATTCTCCGAAAAGTCTTCCAATTCTTCGCCTTAGGAGCATTTTGCAATTTCAAAGGATATCATCGTCATCTTCATTCACACAGGAGTCAGAGTAGACAAAGTGGAAATCCTTGAAAGTAGTTCGGAATCGCAACCGAATAAAGGGATTTCCTCGTATTTACCTTCACTTCGATAACAATTTTGTAACATCCTTCGTAAATCCGCCTCAATTCGTTGCGATCAGTGTGTGCTGCGTGTGGGAGTGTGTGTCCTTCAGAGATGAGGAAATATGGAAATCCATTTATTTACATTAATACCAACTCTGTTTCTGTCACTCTCTTTCAATCAGTCTCTCTCTCACGCTCTCTGGCGTGCACGCACACTGTGGGAGACTGGTATTAGTTCTGCAACCAAGGTGAAAGGAAAGGATTTATTCGTAATTTAATCCTGGCGGAAGAACAAATGCGTCGTCCTACTTCATGCTTCGATGGCTAAAGGAAAGCTTACGTTCACCCCTGCAGAGTGCAAACACAAACAGGATTCCCTTTGAAATTGATGCCAAGTTATAAACACAAAAAAAGGGGCCATTCCACAAATGTCACGAATTAGTTGTGCGGTAGATCAGCGAAAGTAGTTGGCTTTAATTTTAAATCACGAAGTACGGAGCCAGCCAGCGTCCGTTCGGACGAGGATAAAATGGACAAATTATAATTTACAGCATATTCACGTAATCGTTTCCTTTGTGTCGCTGTGTGTGCCTCTGCAGGCAGCTGAGTTACAGTTCACCCCATGTGCTGGCTGCTGCGTTTGTAAACGAGTTTCCTGCCTCTAATCGGATTACGGAGACGTCGGAGACGAGTATGAGATACGCGCCGTGTTCCAGCACAAAAGATGAACGATTTTTGGACACACAATGCCCTGGCTGACGTCGCCGATGTATACATTGTGTTCCCAGCGAGCGGCTCTAAGAAACGTTTTCACACATGCATCAAAAAGATTTACTGGCCTTTTTGAGTTGTTGCGTGCGTGCGTGCGTTCCTTTCCAAAGCGGAAACGCGATACAATTTAATGCGCTTTTCACTGGTCTCCTTGAAAACAGTCACCAGAGACCCCTGATAGATGTGCTCCCTGATGCGCATAAACATAAACATTCAAAGAACCAAAACGCGTCGCTCCACCACAACGATCCATTATTTCTCAGCCGAACGTTGAAGGCGACCGCACAGTGTTCGGTAGCTTTGCGACACAACGACAAATTGACAATTATGCAAATGCAAGGCAGCGAGATGCTGTTTTGCCAATGCGAAGGAAATTCGCTGTTCTAACCTTGGCGCGACATCGGTCCGCAACAAACGAGCCAACAAAATCGACGACGTTGAGTACAAACTACAGGAGGCCCTGCTGCACTACAAGTCTCTAAGGACTTCGCGCGTCGCGACCGTAAACGAGTGATTGCAGCAATAAAGGCAGCAGCTACAAGCTCTCGACACGGCATCTTCTCGTAATTAATTCTCGCGCAGAAGAAATGTGACATCGAATGTGATAACAGGCTGTTTCCACACACTTTGGGCAGCCCACCTATTCCCTAGCCCGTATCCATGGGTGCCTGTTGCCCGTCGCCCGTCTATTGCCATTTATCAAACTCGAACTGCGGAATACTGCTGCTATAGCAGCAAGGTCCAATGGGGTGCCCTGATGAACGGCTACCAAATGCAAGTAGCCGGAGCGAGAGACACAACCTCGCCAGCAGAAGGTAGATAGCTCTGCAATTTTTCATCACACTCACATCTGCAGCACTATGTGTGTTCACGTGAATGCACATTCAAGCGAATTGACAAAAGGAATCACAAACAACTTAGTCGTGGAAGCCGTCATTCCGATATTCCAGCAGCATGGGAGTAGAGTGGTGCCAGAATCAAATTACCACCGCAAATGCCTACATCTTATCGGGCGCACAAGTCTTGCCACTTTCTCGCTCATTCACTCACTCGCACTCCCCTCCGGTGGACGGCAGACAATGCACCACACACTTCCTGGTTCGTTACCAGAGACCACGAGCTGACCCTTGATTTCTGTAAAATAGTAACAGCAGCAGTCATAGGTCATCGGAGATGGAGAGATTTTTCCGTTTCGCCCGTATACACACATCTCCGAAAGTTGTAGGAGCATCAATGTACAAGGATATGCCGCTCTGTCCAATGTGCAATACCAAGCAGACCGAGTTGGACCGAACCGCAGCTTAGTAGTAGTTAATCCGCTCCGCACAGAAGCCAAACAGGCATTCGGTGCTTGTCGCCGGCGGTTGAGACTTTCTGAAAAGATTTATTGGAGTCTAAAATGAAACTCTTAGCCTAACACACTAAACCACCACTGAACCGCACCACAACACAATGACTATCACTCCTTCTGCTGTCATGTCCTTCTGCACGCTGAAGTCCTCTCCTCTGGAGAAATCATGTTTTCCGGTTTAAATTTGTTGCCTCTTTTCATATCGCACACAGAGTGTCACAAAGTATTTTGAGTATCCAAGGGACTAGGGTCTAGGACTAGGTCTAGTTCTGACATGCAATGTGCTACCTTAAATCTTCTCTATGACACGAGCTGTCTTAGTTATCGGGCGACTTTTGTTGCCCAAGAAAAGATGTCAGCAAATTGAATTTACTCATAACTACTCCTGTCTCGGGCTTTGTTGGTTTGACTTGGTTGGCTAGCAGTGCGCCTTTACTCTCCCACCGTGCTGGTGAGCATAGCGTGTCATCAGTACTGCGGCGGCGGGAGTCATAGTGGTGCCGTATGAACTCCTTCGCGTTCCATCAGCGAATTTCCACATCAATCACATATGCAAATTAGTTAATGAAATTACTTTGACGCATTTCTCGAACCAACGAACGAACGAAGTGGCAGAACGTCCCTCGTAGTCATTCATCCTCTTTCAGAGTTTGCTCTGTGCGTCGAGAGAACAGAGGAGGATGGCCGGGGTTGGGGGAGAGGCGTTGTGTAGGTAGTATCTCGGTCGGTAGTGTGCTTAGATCCACTTACATAGTATCGAGTGGAACGTTTGCAATTAATGAGGCACAGATATCTTCCCCCGCCACATGTGAGAAAGCTCCTGTTCAAAGAGGAGAAGCGGCTGCTCTGCTAAGAGCCTCTAATGGATTCCATGCTTAATTAAATTTACTGTTTCGTTACACCTGTTCTCTCTTCTATTTTTTTTTTTCGTGTGTGTGCAAGTGATTGAGTTAAATTAATTCCTATCGTTTTGATTGAATACCTTGTGGAAAAGCTGAGACGTCAGACGGCAGCAGAAATGGTTAAAGTGATTACAACTATAATTTCGATGAAAGTATGCATATCATGTACTGATTAAATTTGAAGGAGACTTCTGATGGTGGTTAGGTTTCTTTTGGAAGCGCTTGGAGAAGGAAGGCCACTTGGTTCCAGTGTACCATCTCCAACAAAACCCACAAGTCAATTAATTCAAGATTGTTTGTAAACAAAGTAATTAGTACAAAAAAAACGCCCCTCATCACATGGCAAATCTCGTCCGATTTCACATGACTCAGTCAACATCTGTACGCACAGTGAATCTCATTGTCGACCCTGAACCCACTTGCTTGTTTGCATTTGCGGTCGTTAAGACTCGTGATCTACCTAATTTTACGTAAGACCAACCGCAGTAATTGTTTCAACGTGTAACACAATGTATGTGGTGGCAACCATCCCACCGAAGTTTATTTAAAACAACGCACGGCACGCGCACCACTGTTCAAAAATACCTCATCGATTCTTGGAAGAGTTCACATGAGTTAGTTGTCTGCCCGTTCAAGGTGACATACAGCGTAACTGGACTCTGTGGAGCAACATGGTATGGGGAATAATCAATCTGATCTGGAGGCGGAGTGGTTGCGAGAATCGACAACGCATTGCGCATGAAATCAAACAAAACTGGTGCTTTTTTATGAGTTTTTTTATTAATTCAACTTACGACTAACTTAAATCTAGTCACGGACCAACAAAACAGAATGTCTGCCGTCCAAGCGCTTAAACTTTATTCAAACGATGATTCACTGAGGCCATTTAGCGGATTTCGATGATCCCGTGGGGGAGATATGACATCCAGTGCTTAGTGGTGATGGTGGTGATGCGGTGGTCCATGGTGCGGCGGACCGTGACAGTGTGACGGTCCGTGATAGTGTCCTGGGCCATGATATGGTGGAATGAAATGTCCCGGACCGTAATGCACTGGCGATCCATGGTGCCCGTGATCATGATGGTGTCCATGGTCATGGTGGTGTCCATGATCATGATGGTGTCCATGATCATGATGTCCGTGATGACCATGATGACCATGATCATGGTGATGTCCATGATGTCCATGATGGTGATCCATTTTAGCAAATATGATTTCGTATTCCCTTAGAGGTCTCCGCGCTTATTGCCGGCAATAACACGACTGAATAATGAAACCTGTTGTGAGTGCTATTTAAACCTGCCCATGGCTATCTTGATGGAATGAGAGCTTTCAATGATTATCGCGTGTGTGTTGTGTGTGTGTGCTCAAAAATTCTATTCTGGGTGCTGTGACTCATTGCAGTTAGCTAGAAATTCTTAACGAAAGTGATGTAAATTGGAAGCTAGTTTGCTGATTAAGGAAAGTGACTTGCATTTAGCGTGACCCGGCTTAATCGGCGCACTTAGTTTGAATTTCGTTAAATTGGGAAATAATGCATGCAGACTGAGAATATGGGGACCGTGTGAAATTGAAGATAGGCCGAGGGTTTGATATAGATTTGGAAGATTGATATAATGCCAATCGGAGGGGGTGGAAATGAGTTATTTGTTCTGAATATGTTTTGTGGAATGTGCAGTGTTAGGGGAGAATTCCATAAGTGGTGGTTTGACCTTTGGAAGCAGCCTTTTCTTTTTGTCTTCAAGATGTCGATTAAGTCTGCTTTTCAGGTATGGAACCTCTCTTTCTGTCTGGTCGTTTTTCATATCGAAAGTTAAGAAGTAATGAAGAACACTTGTCGACGGTCAGTCGTTCCTTTTTATCCACAGTCGTCGTCCGTTTCTCAAAATATTTTCTACTTCGGCTTACTGATAACATGAACTTCTCGAGATTATGACAATAAAACACAACGACTCTTTCTAAGAAACACACATTTTTTAACATCATTAATTTGCAAATTTTACTCAAACAAAATTCATTCACATTAATCCACAAAGTTGTTACTAAAAGAAAACACCATTAACACCGAACAAAAAAAAACTAAAAGGACACCCAAAATCCATTTCTGTGAAACACCTTCTTAACGAATTCACCATCTATATGCAGGCGGTGGTGGCGGTTGATTATTCACCACGATAACAGTCGCCGGTGGGGGTGGTGGCGGCCGGGGACGGCTTCCGAAAACATCAAAAACTATAGCTGGCCGTGGCATCGGAGCAACGACGTCTATTTCAACTCCAAATCCTCCATGATGATGATGATGGTGGTGGTGGTGCGGCGGTCTTCCATATCCTGGTGGTGGCATTGTGTTGTAGTATGTTCTATGTCCGCGCGGTACGTGCAAAACTACTGACTTGGGTGCCCAAATGCGGACTTAAATACATTCGATATCGACTGCTTCACATTTTATCTGTGTAATTTTTGAATATAAGCCATTCCAGAAAAAGGCTTTACTTCCAGGCAACAGGTGATAGGCGCAACAAAGCATTAATCAACCCGCGAAACATCCATCAATCAATTTAATTGCGTTGTCCGTTCGAATGAGTCATTTTCACATACTTTGCCTGTTTATTTTGTCTTTTTTTTCGGTGAAATTCATGTAACACATATTTCAGATACCTTTCCAGGGGCTAGTTGAGAGTTTGAGACTTGAGTCGACAGAATAGATTTCCTGCTTAGTATGCTCCACTTGCGTTCGAATTTGAATCATTTTCTTTCCCACACGTTCCTCCATTTGAGCCGACCGCTAAATTCCTCCAAATCATTTTATCGTATTAAACCCAGACGGCATTTAACAGAGGATAATCCTCAAGACAAATGGGATAATTTTCGAAAAAAAAAATACAAAATTCAGTCGCGCCCCATCAATCGTAATTACGTTGTTTACAAATTCTAACTTTGGTAATCGTTATCTTTATGGTTTGTTATCGAACTTAGATTACAAATAAAATATTAAAAGTTCCCCCTTTTTATTTATAAGCCCTCTGATTCATTGTCGATAACATTTTGTGGATGTTTTTTTTTTTTTGTTTGATTTGTGACTATTTATGTTAATTGATTCTTTAAGCTGATTCGATACAGTATACGCTTGAAGATGGGGTAATGTTAAACATCTGATAGTGTTATCGATTTATTTTTCTGTTTTTAGAATGCCTTATGCTCACGGCATGAGATTGACTTTCGCTCTTCTTTTAGCCATTAAGGCACTTTCTCCGTGATGTGCGGTGTGGTGGACGATTGTGGGAAGATGGCAGTTCTACGATTATGTGTTGAGGAAAGATGTTTAGTAACTTTGCACAATCGTCACTGCTATCTACTCGCCAAGTATCAGTTTTATGGCCTAAAACGTATGTGGATATAAATGCTATCTGCGGATATCTTCATCATTCGCTTTGGTAGTCTTCGTCACGTCATGTCAATAACCTTCCACAAAATCGAAGATGACGTGATGAGAGTGTCTAAATTAACGCAAGAGATTACACTTCTCTTATCGTTCAGAATTACGCATGCACTGGCGGTTTGGGACTGAGTGCATTCTTTGGGAAGAGAAACGACTTCTTGATTCAAATGCGATCTTAAAAGGTATTCTTAAACATAGCAGAGGACGGGGAAGGAGAGGGAGGAGGAGAAATGATAGATAAAACGTCTATGTTCGAGGGCTTAAAAAACTTTATTCAAAAAATGTTTGACTGGGGCTTAGTGATGATGTTGTGGTGGTCCATGGTGCGGTGGTCCACAATGTGATGGTCCTTGCTGGTGTGGCGGTCCGTGGTGTGATGGCCCGTAGTGTGGTGGCTCGTGGTGTGGAGGTCCGTGGTGGTGTGGTGGACTGTGATGTCCTGGCCCGTGATGTGCTGGAGGGCCGTGGTGTCCATGATCATGTCCATGGTGACTTCCACAATTGCCATAGGGTTCCATATTACTATCTATTCCTTACGAGCTCTCTGCACTTGTTGCTGTCAATAGCTCGACTGAATAATGGAACATGTTGCGTGTGCTATTTAAACTTGCCACTTAGCTATCTTGACGGGCGATTTTGTGTTGAATTCTTACTCATGGCCACCGCCGAATAACAGGGTGGGTTGGATGGTAGAAAAAAAATAGAGATATGCAGTGCTCATTGCTCGAAACATACTTAGTTGTTGACAGCTTAAGTCCCCATTTATTAAAGCCGCTGATAGAGAACAAAAACATTGACTAAGTGGCCACCAGAGATATTCGTTGTCTCTTTACACATGTAACGTGCATTTTCTCCCTCATCATATCAGAAAGTACATTGAACTGTGTACAAATCCTATTTCCTGTTGTGGTAGTCATCGGTGAAGCGTTAAATGATTCATACGGAACAACGTTGCATGGCTCATTAGGTAAATGGATCCCCGCTGTGAGAGTTGTTAATCTTTGAACTGACTCAAAACTGACAAAAAAAACTACCCATGATGACACATAACCGGGCAAAGCGAATGACACTTTAACGATACCAATCAATATTACTTTCAGTCGTGCAGTCATGCGAAGGGAAATCATACCCCTAATCAACAGCTGAATCCAAAGCGTTCGATAACAAACTGATTTCCTTCTATTTTGGACATGTCGTGATAAGATAAGCTCGATAAGGTTCGCGCACCACTTCAGCGGGGCCTTAGCTATTTTGACTATAGTTCGCGTTTTTCGTATTTATTCAATTCAGTTATAAACATTCGATCGACTCGTTTGCACGTATTTCTAACGAAGGAACCTCACCTTAATTCAACAGAAGATGCCTCCACACGGACACGATGACCATCATCACCACCATCACCACGGGCCTCGAGTTCAGCTCTCAATTGGTGTACCACTTTTCCGCCGTCGTCCGCCGCCACCTCCCCCACCAGCACAAGTAGTGGTCATCTCTAACCCAGCACCGCCGCCACCGCAGTACGGTCAAGGATATCCACCACCACCACCTGGCTCCCAGTATCCACCCTCTCAGTACCCTCCCTCTCAGTATCCCCCCTCACAATATCCTCCCTCACAGTATCCACCACCTCGGTGGTAGAAACCCGAACCGGAAGGGCAGCCATACATCAGCCACGCGGCTTTAGTTGATAAAAAAAAATACGTATTTAAACAAGAAAAAGTGTTAATTTATTTGAAATTTTTACTGTAACCAAATATATTTTCCATCAAATCTGTATTCGTAAGTTGAGTTTTTCTCGTTCTCAGCTTTTCCATATTTTTTTTGTTCATATCTTGTTCAAATATTTGACATGCGATAGGCGAACTCGGAGTTTTTCTTTTTTTTCATTCCTTCCTCATCCCCAAATATGCGGGAGGAGGCAGTCGCTCCACTCAAGCTTGGGTGAAGAATGGAACTCCAGACTAATTGACATTAGGCGAACAAACAAGCTGCGATAGGTTTTATGTGATTAGCGATTAGCTCCCCTTTATCTCTCTCACATTGAAGTTGTCCTCGTTACATAATAAATGGAAGCTATTTTGGATGTGACACCAACGTTACGGCGTCAAAGGTTTCCTCTTCATCGTCTTCATCGTCTTCTTCTTCTTGTTCATCATCACGCTCAAGCCACTCAGTCGAGTGAGTTCGCTTTGAAAATTTAATGTGCTCTTAATTTTGCCGGCTAAACATGATGTTGATGGCACTTTGACAGCAGATCCACAAACATTCATCTTCGAATCAATCTAATGGCTGGAAATTATTACATTTGTACCCTTCGCTGCCAGGAGAGACGTGCACCGGAATTCCGAATTGGAATTCGAGAATCTCAATCTGAATACAGTGTCGCGCGGGAGTTTTAAATCTCATTAAGTGATTACTTTCACGTAATTAATTGCCAGAGAAAAGTACGATTGGTTGTGTGTGCGACGGTGATGGCGGTGAATTTACCCACCATCGGTAGAGATGGGGGCGGGGGAATCGGATTATTTAAAATTAAATCAGTCGCGTACTTATTCAAATGTGTCATTTCTTTCATGAGAGGAAGCGCTTCTTTGAATTCATCTTCACTTCGTTTGCTCTTGGTGGAACCGGAAGCAGGGTATTCGAGGCAGTAAAATCGGTTGAATATTCATTAACTCTTTGATTGCTTCGCAATGACAGGCGGTCATGGCACACCAGGACATTAGTGTTGATGAAAAAAAAAAAATAATAAGGTGAGGAGTTGCACAGCGAACGCAAATGCACACGGTATGGGGTGTTTATTTGATTCTCTCCCTCTTAATGCATGTGGACCTGGCACCCCTCATTCAATGGCTGTCAACTCTTTTACTTATTCTCCGACAATTCACCCTGACAGCAGCGGCACACTCATGCAATATTCCTCGAATATGTGGAATGACACTTACGGGCGTATATTGACGTTAAGTGCGAGGGTGAGAGAATTGACGTTGACGCAGCTGACATATGGTGCAGCTTAATTTTGGGACAATGTCATGGCAAACGTTTTGTAGACAACACTGACGACTGCGGCTGCATCGCTGACATCGACAATGAAGACTACGGTGACGATGATGATGATGCCGATGGTGCGAAGAAGAGACAGACTGTCACCGACAGAGAGAAAGATATATGCACCATCAGGGAAGTCCTTACGGTTGAATTGATGACTTTAATTTAATTTACTACCGGAAATTGGTGGGTTTTTCGGGCAGTAAAAGTGTAAATTGAAACATAAAATTCTATCCTTCCTTCCTTTGTGGAGCACGATGCACTGGGACATGCCTAAGTACGTCAGAGACCGAACAAATGCGCGTTATTCTTTGTAGCCATCAGGCGATTATTTGACTATCAGCAGGGCAGATAGATAATAAAAATTGACTCTGACATTGACTTATCACCGACAAGTTGGGGGCTTACAGTGTTTTGCCTTAAGTGTGCAGAGGGTGGATGTGTGATAGGCGATAATGTATTGCCGGCATAAATTTACCAACAAATCACTTGTATTATGCCACGTTACGGACAATTTTCGAGAGTCGTCAGAAAAAAGATGTGACGGACGAAATATTGACAATCCTAGGCAGTAGCAAAAGTCGTAAGTTCATTAAAATATTCGCAATTTTGATGTATCGTTAGAGCACTTGACGAATTGCCCTCGAAAGCTGTACACAAATGCACACGTCTGATTGCCATTGATTAGACAATCCCCAGATAAAGAGAACAACGACTTAATTGTCTCGCTGCGAACGGCTTATCTGTTCAATTGGAATTTTTCATGAACCAGACACTACTAGAAATTACGATTAGAGTGCATAGAACCGCCTGAAAATATGTAACCCTTGTGGTTATTCGGGGTGGTTGTGTGACAGGGTGCGACAGAAGATCATGGGAAATTCAGCTCGGTCGAAATATCTTTTTTGTTGCCCGCCCCACCGCACTTGGAAGTTCCCCGTAAAAGGCTGCAGGTGCATGTGTCATCTGAATCATCAGATTTCTTAGAATCCAATTGAAACCAGATACTATTCTTTAAGCTCGAACCGAGTATAAAAATGCAATCCAGCTGTGTGTTCGTGATTGATATGGTACTGCACGTGGTGCTCCCTCTCCTTTGTCTGGATTCCCCACAAATTTAATGATATCCCATCAGTTGTGCATTTGGGGGGAGAGAGTGAGAGACGAGATAAATTTATGACACATCGGGCATTGCCTGTTCCCGGCACACATCTGGTAGTCTCACCTCGATCGATAGATTATGCAACATTTACTTAAGATGCGTGTTTTTTTTTTCATTTCTTCGATCACCTCCCGTGGCAGCCGTTTACACATCTCTTCGCAACACGTGACTCGTTCACGCTCAACTACTCAATGACCACTACATTATGCGTTTTATCGACATCTGGTCTCAACAGATTTGTCAGTAAACAAACTTGGGCTTGTATTTGCTTTCGACCACCCGTGCGACCCAAGTGCACTGGAGGGAACTTGATACTCGATATCAGAGACTTCATAAAGATTTTGAGGAAAAATTAAGCAATATTTACACTCGGCACACACAGATGTGCCAATCAGGCGCCATCAGTGATGGCAGTGACGGGAGAGACCGCCAGCCAAATCCAAAGATCGCTTTGTGATCCACTCTTCGCGCATGCTGGACGTCATGTCTATTGTCAGTCTTCAACAGCTGACGTTGAAAGCAACGCGAGGCACACGCTAAGTGACATTCAAACTACTAGCCAGAAGCTAATCCAAAGGATGTTTGTTTCTCTGAGTCTGTAAATGGTAGGCAAACAGACGATGGCTGCTCGAGTATTTGTCTTGATCCGAGAGTGGTTGGATGGGATGTACACGAGTAGCTGCTGTTTTATCCTCTTGTTGATGGCTCGTGAATGCGGAGAGTAATCACTTCCCTTCGCACCCACTAATAAAGTGTATTTCCAACGGGGTCAGCCAGGAAATCACTTGATGGACGATCGTTTAATCACTTGTCAGTCGAACGCAGGTCTGGGATCGGTTAATTTGTCATTGCATCGACGCGGTACAGTGACTTTTGTTTTGGTGCACTGAGTCAATACATTGTGTGATCTTGGATCACAACAGACTCGTCGTTGTGGTAACAAACAGCCTTGTTAATGATTCGTGTTTGTAAACAAAGTTCGCGAACGAACACACGTTCGTTCGATGGTCGATCTCGTATTTCAGCTGAGTGTGCATTGAACACTAAGGGCATCTGTTCGCCATCGCCGTCTTGTTCTACTATTCCAGTGTGTTGTGCTCTTGTTTTCTCTCAGGGAATGTATTTCCCTTCAAGAGTCGCACCAAATCAACAACTTAACCCCAATGAACACCCGACTAACCAGCCGACCGACAAACTCCCCGTCGGACAAGCGACGGCCGAGCCACGACCAAGCCACAAGAGCGAGCAATTCATGTGAAATAAATTTTTGAGAGGTCAATGCTTTTGTATCTGGATGGGAATAGGCTCCAATTAGAATTTATTGTGCCTCTGGTTGAAGTTCCTCCCGAACTCTCACACACAAGCACACTTGAATGGACCAGCTAGTTTGATTCAATTAATTCCATCTGCATTCAGCGTATTTTATTTCTAATCAACGAACGGAGATTTTTGATTTCTCTTGGCGCTTTCGGGACCCATCCGAGGTTGGACGCGATGCACAGCCACACCGATCCAGCTTAGCCAATATCAGAGTTTAATTTGTACTTAAATTGGTTTTTTATAGGCTCCGCTGCACTGGATTTGAATATTCGTGTCTGGATGACCGACGATTCGTGCTGGTGGCCGCCAATGAAGCCGCCGCGCCGCCCTAACGAGCGTGCATGTCAGCCGATGACGGACGACGAATATAGTCAGCTAAACACTGAACTCGGTGTTGAGTTCATTTGGTTTTTATTACCACGTCAATGATCAAGAAAATCCGAGAGTGAGAATTGGGGGAAGAAAATATTGTATTGTGTGTGCGCCTCGGTTCGGTGCATTGATTTGGTTCGATTTGCTTTGCGTTCGGTGACAACGGCGTCGGGGAAGCCACCAAAGACGATGCCGAACTGCCGAAGAGTTATATTTGACCCACTTTCTCGGATTCATTGTTGCATTCATGATAAATAGCCGGGCACGAGAATCGGATTCGGGATCGAAGAAGAATCATTACGTTTTATTTTTGTTCGTCTTCTAAACAAAATTAATTTGCTATACCTCTTTTTGGTATCACTTTTTAAATGGGCCAGAATAAATTAGCCGGAAGAGTGGGATATTTGCGCTCGAAAGAGCTCAGTTTGGTTTGCATAAATCATTCCGGGGCTGGTTACCCGCCGAATGGGACATCTCTATAGGTGCCCTTAAGGCAAACATAAAATTGCTTGTGGTTATAATATGCATGAGGATGAGGAGTGCATTGTGCGGTTCGGTGTTGCACGGTTCGTTGCATTGCAAGTGGAAGTCTTCGGGGGAATAGTTTTTGACTCCCTGACACATCGGGAGAAAGTTCCAGTTGATTTTTCAAGCGAAATACTTTGTTTACCTTTAGCCGTCAGAAATGAAATTTGGGCCAATTTATTTTCTCGATATGGTATAGTTTATTGTGTTTTTTTCATTTTCACAGCCATTAACTGAAAGTTTATGATCCCTTTCACCCTAGGTCGAATCGTAGACTGTGACGAGGTAACCAGCCTTCGAATGTCACTGTCTGCATCGGCAATCAACAAATCATTATTTTGAAATTAAGGATCCCTTTCACCGCGGCTGCGTCTGTAGGAAATTGTCCTCCAATATGCGTTTCCGTCTCGGCAATACGTAATGTTGCATTCGGCCGTGGTGTGCATCAGACGGAAATCCTGTGTTCGAATGTATTGTATTCAAATCAACCACTTAAGGCCTAGTAGTTGCAGGGAATCTCTCCAAAATGTCCGCTAACCTGTTTGAAGAAAATGCAACATCCAACACCAGTCTCCGTCCTTGAACATGGTGCGGTAATTATCCCCGAAACTCCTATCCGGTATCAGGTTCTCAAACGAGGTGCCATGTGATGTATACCTTTTGTTGTGTTGTCAAAATTCCTCAAGATTTCCGTGTGCCCCCTGAAAACGGATCACTGCGAGGAGCAGGGAAAATTCATCGTAAAGCGTAGAATACCCGTACATTCAAACCGAAGTGAGCCTCTTCAATTGGCATTCAGATGATCAAGCTCTACGCTATTGCCAGGGCATCGAGTCATAAAACAACCTTAACATAAAAGAAACCTTCTGTAAAGAACTCTTCTCATGCCTCAAAGCCACCTGAAGCACGAGCACGTCAACACGACATTGTGCGACGCTCGTAAATTCGTAATACAATGCGTGTTGGTTGCTGTTGTTGGTTATTTTTTTGCTGTTTACATGTTGAGTGGTGTAGTGGCGTAGTGTATAAAACTAATCGCACATCGCACTCAATAGGCTTTCAACATCAAGGAAACGTAATTAATACAACGTTTAAGAAGAGCAGGAAAAAAGCGATGAAATATTCAACTAGAAGTCAAACAACCAAGCATTGAGTGATTTGATGCTGGTTTCGGTTTGGTTTATCGTAGAGGCAATATCGTAAGAATTAATTCTCTCCTGCGGAGGTTCTTATGTGTGTGTATTTCTGAGTGAGTTTAAATATCTGGGAAAAGGAGCGATGCATCGGACACGAGCGTAAACTCATGGATGTGCATCAAGTTGCCGATTCTTACTTCTTACGAAAGGTGTCTATAGGTGTGAACACTCACTCGAAGAGAATAGGACCTTTGAAGTATGAATCACCGCGACTTAATATTCTGCGGACGTGCTCTGGAATATCAAATCTTATTGGTGATTAGATCTTGAACAAATAATGGAGTGAGACCGAATACCTTCCCGTCTCTTCGTTTCAATAAAATTCCCTTCAAGCCCTAAATCGAGCTCAAATCTAGCATCTATCAAAAATGCAATCCAACAGTGAGAGAGAATCACTCAGAAATCATTACCATCACTCAATCTCCTCCACTCACAGACAAGAGAGACCCAGACCGCTCCCAGTGCAATGGCACATGTACTCAACTCACACGTAATTTCTCTACGTTGCACACACGCACACTCTCTCACAGACAGCATTCACTCACACGAGACACTATACATCTCTTTCTTGCACTCTCTCTGGCACGGCAGGCTCACCAATATCGTAACAACGAAAAGAAAAACAACACCGAACGCGAGCGAACGAACCAAACCACCGTTGCAGAGAAGTCAGTAAGTTTTGCGACGTCGTGCGTGTAGGTAATGATACGTGTGTTGTATGAACGCGCGGAATTGTGACAAATTTTGAATGCTTGTGAAAGCAAATATAAATAATTCCACGAGTGAAACAGTGATTTTATGGTGAATTTTTTTCTATTCAGATTCTGTGATTTTTTCCTTGTCACATCAGTTCAGTGCTGACAAATAAGTCTGTGTGTAATCACTCGGTTTTGTGCGATCAACTGAAGTTGAAATTCTGGTGTGTTTTCTCTTGAACAGCGCTGCTTCGAGATAGGATACGATTTACAAAGCAACACAACACAATTGGATTAAATTCTATTTTCGATTCATCAGCATCAGCAGTATCCACAAAACAGGATTTATTCTCTCTCAAAAGGATACCTAACTATGCTTGTTGCAGTCGTCTATTAAAGGTGAGGGTTGCAAATCCATTTCAATATACTCGTATCACTTATTTGGTCCCTTCCCTTGTCGCTGAGTATTTTTTTTTAACAGAGGGGTCGAATATACACTTCTTATTTTTTAATAATCATAAACGCATCCAACCAATAGATAGATTCATCTCCCCTAACCGAAATGTGAACCCTCTTTATTTTGAACCGAAAAAAAAAATATGATTCGGTTGCAAGCTCTTAATTTTGGTGCGGTGGCAGAGGGCTGCCGTGCCGCCCTGAATTGTTTATGTTGATGTTGATGTCTTTATTGTTTGAGGTGAGCATTGGGCACACACACACAAATATGCGTATACGGCGACGAATGTTTTGTTCTTCACAGAGAGTAAAATAAGCCGATTAGATACAAAGTCTCTATAATTCTGTTCTTGGCTTCTATTCCGAGGCTATTTTGTGGGCTTTCGTTTCTTCGTGCGACGCGCGTTAACCCAATTCGTAACCGGCGGATCGGCACGGCGGTAGGCTTCAATATCATTTGTATAGTCCCAGTCTCCAAGGAGGAATCATCATCGATTCCCGAGAACAAAAAAACATTCTTTCGGTCGCAAGAGATGAGTTCAAGGAAAAAAAGTCAACAATGCTACACAATTGTAAATTAATCAAAACAAACAAACAGACACATAAGCTTATCGTTTGTCCAATCGGAGTGAGTATGAGTGAGAGAGGGGGAGCAAAAGTAAAGAAAAAGAAAATAAAAACACATCACAACATAACTAGACAGATACGCGAGAATCTATCTGTTGAATGCCTGGCGGCGACCGTTCAATTAAATTACAGCCTGGGGCTGTAATTATCTCTTGATCATCGACATCGAAAGCCCCGTCGTCGTCGGTCGACGGAGTCGGTGGAGGTTGTGTATGGTGACCAGTAAGAAACCGAGGTGCCCATCGGTTACTCGTTCACCTTGTATTTGCATTCCATACGTAAGAATGATAAATGTGAACGCCATTCGCCGAATCCACTAAATCACATAAGGAGCACACGCGCCCGTCACATCGTAAGTGATCCAGTTTGTTGTCAGTTCACTTCAACTATTCACGTAATCAAACTTTGGTCTCTATTAAAGAGACGACTCTCTTCGTTCACCGCCGCAGCGTGATGAAGCTCTGCAGTGAAGTAGTTAGCCGAAATTACCTCGAAATCGCAGTGGCGGGGCGCATGTTGGAGCAATTAAGTAGTAAAAGTAAACAATCCATCCTGGTGGGAGCGTTAAATTTTATAGAGAACTTTCCTCCTCGCCCCCCCAATTTCAACCGCATCCCATTCCGTTGGTTTCTCAGTGACCTGCTTTTACCAAATTAGCTGACGGGAGTGCGAGAGTAAATAAACACCCAGCTGCAGTGTGTAGTAGATTATCGATTCGAAACACCCCGTTGTAGGTTGTGGTTGTAACAAACACTCTAACGATAATCTCTGAAATCAAATAAATCATCGAGGAGCAGATATACTCGTCGCAGCATGGTGTCTCTGGAGCGAACATGAGACACATCATTGTATTCACCTGCTGGGTTCAATCGAAACCAACGCACAACTCAAAAATGTTTTCATTGTCATTCGGAAGATACGATTATTTATTGAAACAAGATATTTGTTGAAAAACAAAGCAGCTCAACCAGAAATCCGGAGAGAAGCACAAAAAAACAGATGAAATCCTTATGCACCCAATCGAATCGAATTGTTCTGAGGAAAAATTCCATTGTCTCTGATGGTCGGGCTTCAGCTCGAGGTCCCAGCTCGAGCTCCTTTGGAAAACTTGTTTATGCGCTGTGCAGTGCTCGCCTATACCCGTCTCTGTTGGCCCGGACGAAGCACAAAATGCCAGCAATTAAACTCCTTTGTGGCAAAGTGAAATATTTGTGGTGTAATTCCAATAATTTCATCAAAGAGATATTATCTCTTTATGGATGCCCCTCTGCTGATGGTGGATGGGGGTAGGGAGTGCCTCCTCCTCTGTTCGAGCTTCCGAATTCTGGTGATGGTATGCTTTCGTAAAGGGTTGGAAAATATTTGCATCATATTTAGCCCTTACACCGGATGCTTGAGGAGAATATCTAACCGAGCAATTTGTCTTTCATCGGTGAAGGTGGGCGCTGCTTCCAATAGTCACTCTCTTCCGCTCTCTTTGTGTATGTGTAGTTAGTTATTCCTCAGAAGGTAGTACAAGTATTTATTGTAGTCATTCCTTTGATGTTCTTCCATGTTCTAAGCGATGCCATACATTCCAGGGGCTGACTGAGATAGATAGGAGGGAGCGTGGCGAGAGTTGGGATAAGTAAATTCCTACGAGCTCTGATTGCCCTCGTTAAGGTTAAAAGGTCTTTGCCAGATTGGAGTTTGTTTCTGCGTGATAAAAGTTGTCGCCTTGCTGCCTCCGATTTGTCTTTCCTCCCCCGCACTTTCTCTGAGTTTGTGCAGTGTTTGGAACGACGACTTGGCCTGTTGTCTGGAGGCTTCCATGCATATGACAAGTCACGAATAATGAGTCTTTATCAATATACACAGTCGTTTTCGTATTCAGTTCAGAGTCTTTTATCGCTTGTCATAACCCCCAGGTTTCGTTGTGCAGTCATTCCTCATCGAAAGTGGCTATCCCAGCGGACCTGTGCGCCAGTCTCTGCTGCTCTGACATTCCACGTTTATGACCACTAACATGACAAAGGCTGTCACCAGCTCAACATCTGTGTGCACATAAACGTCTGCCATTGCCACCCATTTTGCATTTTGTGCTGAAAAAAGACTACTTCAAGCCGTGATGGGGTCATCAACCACAGGTCTATCGATTTTTTTTTTCAACTCCGAGTAGCCTACAGGTTTGTCGACGGTGAGAATTCAGTTTTTGCTTTTGCTTTAAATTTATTGCTACATCGCTTGGACTACAGCTAAGAGAGTGCAGCTATCCATAAAGGATCTTCGAAGGGAAGGCGCGCCGGCCGTGCGCTGTCATGTCGGTGATAAGCAATGAATGTCTGTCACCTAGTGATGGTGACGATGATGATGTGGATGATGCGGTAACCGCAATGAAATCTGAGTCAATATCCATTCGCTCGCAACGCAACACAGCAAAGATAACCTGTAATCGATATGCGATCCCAGACAATTTTAATTGTCCTCGAAACACATAAACGAGCGGTTGTGGAAAAGCTGCAGCCTCAGCAGTGTCGCCCAAAAGGAGAGGGGGCTGAACCGACCGCTGCTGCAGTATGTTTCCAATCTGAGATTTTATCTGCCCGCCTCATTTGTTCATCTTCTGCTGGTACAAACTGAACCGAACCGAAGCGAACCTCACGAGCGCGAGAGTAGAGTGGTGCGCTTGTAAATTGAGCGCGGCGAGCCATAAAAATCTTCCGCTTGCCCGTCGCTCGTTGCTGCTGCCTCTGTGGTTTGCTTGCTAGTGGTCGCTTGTGCTTCATGCTTAAATTAAAAGTCACCACCAACCCCACCAATGCACCATCCCCAGTAAATTCTGCATGATGCCGCTCGGTGCAGTGTCGAGTGCTGCCGGAGAGTGTGAGTGACTAAGTGGACGTGTAAGCCTTTGTTTGTAAGCCGCTGGTTTGTCCTACCAGAGTTTCCATTCACTGATTACCCTCGCGTTCACTCTCGTCAGCGTGCTGTCATAGTCTTCGATGTGGTTTTTCAATTGTTTTCATTTTAGTTTTATTTATTTTGTTTTCTGAAATCTCAGGAATCTATAATTACGGTGGCTATTTACTGCGTGATTTCATACACAAACGAGGGGTTTCGTAGAGAAAATATTTAACTATCCTAATGGAGGTTCCCATGGGAGCCAGTTGATGTCTCTTGAAATTTGTCAAAAGTGAGAAAATAATAACGACATTCACATCAAACAGACGAAACACTGAATGCCTCTTGAATGCTCGCCCCCTCTTGATACTCCCCGAACCACCGGCTGACAAGAAAAAGAATAACAATTCGGGAAACCGTTCCCACAAGAACCAAAATCAGAGAGACACACTCACGCACACAGCCGTAGTCACAAACGAAAAACGCTGACAATGATTGCCTTCGAGGGCACCGTGGATGTGGTGATTATGATGAGCCACATCACCGTCCTGATTGCGCCATAAATTGGAAATTTCATTTTAATTCAAAACTTCTCGCTGGTCGGGCGCTGCAGTGGGGGGCCGGCCAACAAGATATGCCAGTAGATTCAGCTTCACGGCTCGAGCACCAGCTGACTCTTGAACGAGGACCGTCACGGTTGAAATGAGAGAAGACTACACTTCGCCGTGGAGGCGACTACTGCCATCAAAGAAAAGATGTCGTTCGTGATGCTGCAATAAAACCCACGAATTTATTTCTCAAAATATTTTCATTTCTCAATTGTTTGCTCCAACCATCATCAACTTTCGGGAACTGACTGCTCTGACTGACTGACTGGATGACTGGCGGCTGTATTATGTGTGTTCGTGTGTATAAGTATATTTTCATAACGGTGAATGATCATTAGTATTCGTGCAGATAGCAGTGGCCCTCCTCAACCTCATTAGAGGTGGGAAATTAATTAAATGACTCCTGGACCTGGACACAAGCGAACGGGCTGTGGCGGCATTTGCATATCTAGTTCAAAACAATACGCGTGTTCATCGGATGGAAAGATTATAGAATTTAGAAAATTCTCATTCGAATTCAGAGAAACCCAGTGACTGAAACAAAGGTCACACGCCACGCAGCCAGGCTCCCGCGTTGTCAGAGTGCACTGGAAAACTGGTTAATAACTTTGATTTTATCAAGCGGAAATCATTGGGCACCCCCCGTGCCCTTCATCGCGGCACGCATTAACATATAAACTGGGTAAAACGCTATCCACATGATCGACATGAAAATCAATTAAATTCCATTCTCGAGAGAGCAAAGGAGACGGGCCGGATCGGGTCCATCACACCAATGCAGGGAGCTTATCAGTAAAGAAGTTAATCTCTGCCATGTACACGAACGGCTTCCCACTGATATTCCATCTTGTCGAAACAGAGCGCTGGGCTGGGTTTGCCCTTCTATACTGCGGCTGGGATATGTCAAAGTCTGAAACTGTCAGCCACGTCATAACTTTCCATCTATGGGTTTTACGTGACATTGACGTTGACATACGAAATGGCTTTCGCTCGACGACGCACTACCTACCTTCAGGCGGCTGTACACTGTACCCTGTATGCTGGTGATGTAAGGAGCAATGGTTAGTTGTCTTGGGAAGTTCTTGCACTATTTGTTGTTGTTATTTTCATGCCCAACATGAGTTCCCATCGATATTTGCCGTGTTATGCCGCAGCGGTTGAGTGCGTGTGTGAGTGCGGCGTGTCAACCAGATGTATACCCAGATCATATTTCCTCCGCTTGTTAACACTTGCCATCATCTTTGCTTTGGCTTGTGTGTTTCTTTCTCCTTCTTTCTTTTTGTCTTCTCTTCATTCTCTGCCTGAATCTGCTTTTCGTACGGATACGGATTGTTGTCAGTTATTAATATAATCTCTGCGGCACAATCCCTCCCGAGTGGTGGGAGGCGGAGCGTGTGCACGGTATGATTTATATCGTTAAGGGATTAATGGGGGGATTTTTCCGTTCGCCTTTGTTGAATCGAGGGAGGTCATCAAGCGGCAAAACACCAACGTCGATGTGTGTCAGAGAGAGGCTCCCAAATCGCCTTCAAAGCCTGACCAGCATGTACTCCTCCCGAAATTCAATACGATGCGGTAATTACACCAATTGCACTTGAGACTGTCTATACCATCATAATGGGGCTGTGAATGGCTGTCGGCGAAATGACGACAACGACAACGACAACGTCGACGACGACGACGACTACGAGTCGCCTCATTAGCGATCGTTTAAGGTGTCACAAGTGTCATCACATTACGTTGAAACGACGAATGTGCACTCGTCAGAAACAGTGAGAATCAAAAAGAAGGAAACACATTCAGAGGGATTGCGAGTGGCTGCCGTATTGTTGACACTATTTTGCTCGTTAAAACGTTGCAAAGTGGATTAGTGTGAAATCAAGAGATGACGAAGTGCTAGTACACAAAATGGAATGTTTTAAGACAGCCAAGTTGGATTGGGGATGGGCGTCTTAAGTACTGACAGTCTAAAGTTTGAAGAAGAGACGGAAATTAATTAAGATTACTTAGGTATCACATTGTCGTGTATAGGGTTTCACACGAAAGTCGAACGTTCTTTTACTCTGACTCGGATTTTAAAAAACTTAAGGGGCAAGCTAATCCGGACCACGGAATGGTAATCGGGACGGTATGCAATCGTGCTGTAAAATGTGCTTAGTTTTCAATGTTAATCCAGACTCTTCTCACAGGCTGTTTTTAAAGTGGTCCAATCAACTGTAAAGACATTCGTTGCACGGACAGGCTCCTCCTAATGAGCCCACACACAAGTTGTGGGTAATGCAATTCAAACAAGTTTACAAGTTTACACAAGTTGTCACAGCCAATATCCACTCACGCTCTCCGTGTTCGCCTTGCATGAATATTAAATTGTTTAATCAACAAACTCCCGCTGATATTCAGTAATGAGACAAGCGTTCACCACGATACCATCTATTTGCATACCGACCACACCTATGCGAGGCATGTAAGTCTCAGAAAGGGGATGGAGGAGCAGAGAAGTAGGATATATTGATACGTCCGATTGGCCGATATATATGTCCATTTTCGCATAAAAACAATTTGAGACTATATGTATATAATTTATTAACTGGCGCCGACTAGTTCTTGACGCTGAGTGCATCTATTTGCCAGCGAACGAGTGCGTCAACACACAACAATTGCCTATCAACTTTGTTACGTTCCGTTCCGTACGGTACCGCATTTATATTCTCTTCTCTCAATCAAATCAACTTGCGTGGCCAAGCACAAATGAAGAAGCATACTACGTAGAGATCCGTTGATTGACGGTAATGGCACTAAAACTGACGTCGAACATACGTATCTGGTTTTTCCTCGGCAAAAGTCGAAGTTATAAAATGTTGTTTAGTATATTCAAATTTCGGTTTTTATAAAGCCTACCTGGAGTGGCCCGAAACCTTTTCAGATGCTGTCGAGAATAGGTGGATGCTAATTATAGTGTGTTTCTTGAAAAACAATCTTCCACTGGAGGCTAGGCACATAAATCATCAATCAGGAGGTGTAAAGTGAAAAGGTTTTTTTTTTCTGTGTTGCTTGTTGTTGACATTGAAACCGGAAGGTGAATGCGCACGGGTATGGATTCTTGTTGCCGTGGCAATTCCTCTAAGACGATAAAATATGAAATTTTTTCCTGTTTCGCGGAGTTGAATTTCGAAGGGTTTCTCAAGAGAAAGAAGGCTGGCGTCGAACAGAGAGGGAGGACAAAGTAGTACCAAGAACTTCCACTTTAGACGACAGATTTTTGAGTGCGCACACCGATCCTACTTGGAACTGAATTCACCTCGCCTCTCGTTCGTTAGTCAACGAGTTTTGAGAAAGTCCCTCGTTCGAGGTCACGAAGCATGCCTCTCCAATTAAGCCCCGGTCCGAGGGTCGCGTTAAATGTCACGAGCAAGTCCACGTTAATTCCACACACAAAATCCTTAAAATGTCTTCTGTTCTCGGCAGCACGAACTCCCATTCGAATGTCCAATCAAACACGCGCATGCAACAGTGAGAAATGGATTTCCAAGGGATTAAAGTCGGAGTCGAGACTTTGAACTCGCAGGTCAGGCTGAGCGTCATAAATCGTGCGTAAGCCGATTCCAAAGCCGTCATCTGCAATTTGATAGACTAAGCGCATGAAAAATTGTCCCAAGGAGCAACAGAGGAGTATATAAATGCCAAGTATTCAGCACCTAGAGCAAAGCACAGCAAGTAAGGTTTGCCGCCTTTCGACTGGCCTGTGCTTAAGTCGGCCAGGCAAATGGCTTGACTGCAGTAATAAAACTGTAATAATGCGATTAAGCGCAATTTATTTGCACATATTCTACATGGTGCATTTGCGTGCGATCACGAGACCATGAGGAAATACTATCGTCTGCGGTCGTCTACTCGAAGCCAGCCACAACAGTCATACGGTGCGGTGCGCTGCGGTGCGGTTGTGAATCGCTTCACGAAGACACATTCACATGAACCACTTAAGGAGAGTCGTGACACGGCCATATGGAACTAAGTACATACATACAAAACGCGATACCAAAATCGGTGAGTTTTCTTAGCCAAAGCCCTCGAAATGTGGGTGGCCCATATTTGATGGGAACCATACGTTTTTCGCATGAATAGCGGACGACTGCATGGGGAAGCCATCGTCGCGGCTGTCGGGTGCTTGTGTTTATTCACGTTTGCCTTCGTGGTGGACCAATCGATCGGCCGTGCCCTTTCGGGAGGCAGTATCGTGTGCATGGGGGGCAACTTCATTAGACTGCAAGACGACTTTATGAGGTTCATAAATTCCTCAGATATGGCTGAGGAGTTAGATTAGTTTGATGACCAATGGTCGAGCTGTTGTTCCCTCCATCAGTTAGAGCATCTGCGTGGGTGGAGAGAAGGTTCTGCTACTTGGCCCCATAAAATTCTCAACTAATGCCACAAAATCCATTGATAAATCGCCCTCGTGGATTCGCGAGCGTTCGCGCTGCACACCGATGGAATGACTGCTCCTCGTCGTTCTGCTCTACAACACCCCATCCAGAATATCTTTCCTATGGGTTGCCTGTCTAGTAAAGTATCATGTTGCGAGATTATAACTTAAAACTATTAACGACGAAGGAGATACTTTTCTCAGTGCGACGCTAAAGGCCCCACGACGCGGCGAGGAGGATAAATGCTCATGAGTTGGCTAGGAGCATAACTTCTTGGAGCCATAAAAATCCCCGCATTCGGTATTCGGTGTGTGTGCGTGGCTGTGGCGTGGCGTGGCTGTGTGTATGCTCGGAATTTCGTTCTGCTCAAGGATAATAGGAGAATAAATCCTTGCCAACTACAGATCGCGTGGGAAGATTTAAGTGCGATTATTGTGATAAAAAGCAGCGGACGACACGGCCACCAAACCAAGTGGGTGCGAATTGAAACATCATTTGAGTGAGGCTCTTGCTGTGTGTGTGTGTGTGTGCAGCTGCTTAGATGTGTAAGAGAATTCCTTCAGTACCCACGGCAGTGGGGCGCCGCTTTAGTGGCGACGGTGTGTACCATCTTGGAGCGCGCGTGTTAAAATGCGACCGGATTTCTGTGTTAATGTCCCATGAATGGGGCTGTGTTTATTTTCGCCCGTTCAAGCCAAGGCTAAGGGCACCAAAAACACAGCCAAAAGATCTCTTATCGGTGACTTAAGTGCTGTAATTACGGGGCTCTTCATTGATTCGAAGTGAATGAACAGCCACGCTTGTTGTGTGAAGCTTACGGCACGCCCACATCTGCTTATGGATGGCATGTGAATAGGGGGAAAAAACTGATGACGAAGAATGCAGAAGAATAGTTCTCTATGAGGGCTTCAAAGTGCAGTTTAGTGTTGTACAAAATAGGGTTTAATTAATTCTGCTTAGTTGTACCCTTGTTCGTTGAAAATCATTTAGATGCAAATTGGACAACATAAGGACCGGGAAGCGTGATGACCAGCCAGCGAGAGGCTAAATGGCTTTTATGATTGGGCCATGTGACAATGGGCATTGATGATGACCTCCATTTCTTTCCGTGTTGATGGTGCAGAACAATATTATTGTGTTCAAATTGGAATTTAGAAACTTTTTTTTCTCCCTCTCTTGTACATAAATTTACAGCAACGGGATCTGGCTGTGGGTATTCATGGTGTGACCAATTCGGCATTCTTCCTTTATTTCGTGGAGGTGGACAAAAGCAGTTGTTAGGCTTTACAGAATTTGGTTGCACAAACATTTTTGAAAAGTTTGTATGTTGTTGCAAACAGCGATTGGAGTCTTTTCTCCTCCACTCTGCGCCGTGCTGTGGCGATGAAAGACGAAGTATACCCACGCATGCGGAGAACCCATTTAACGGTAGCTCTCACACCTCACACACACTTGATGAGCTGGAGAAAAAGACTGTTTCTAAGGTCACTGCACGGGAAAAAAATTCAAATTCTTATGGGAGAGCATCAACAAATGACACCATCTACCAACCAAGTCGCTGCAGTAAATTATTCGCCGCACCACACATTCAGAAACGAAAAGAAAAAAAGAAACATTCAAATTCAACACTAAGCGATTTTTAATGAAGCCAATCCATCTCTCATGCGTCGCCCGGCGGCTCACTTCCAACTGCATTCGTCGGACCACTTCAACTCTGAACACAGTCAATTTTCCAAAAATCACCCAGAAATTGAATGCAATCCCCCTTGGAGGCGATATTCTGTCGGTATAAACACAATTGCAAAGGCCGATTTCGTAATTACCCAATGGCCAGGACACGCATATGCATTTGTGCTGTGCATGCGGCTAACTGCATTCGTTCACCTTGTATGTGGGAGGATTGAACGACAGCAATATCCGACACGCAAACCACGGCTGCTTTGGCTCACGTTTGTTATGCACGGCCAGCCGCAAAGTCCACCACCACCGCACACCCGCACCTCGGCTTAGCTGGCGCTCGCCCTTGCAAACTAATCGAACTCTTTTCCCAATGGACTTTCCACGTACAGACCCATTGTCGAGTGTCTGGACAACGTTGCACACATGTGCACACACCTATTCATAGGGCAAGCGACCCGACGCCATGGCATGGCTCTACAGACAGTGGGGCTTTTCCCTGTGACCGTTGGTGAACACCTAAAGTTGTTATTGTTATTCATCCTCGTCTCCTCGTCGCCGGGAGTTAATTACAGGCTATTAGATGGAATAAGGGGTGTTTATTAGTACGTCACGGGCCCATGAATAATTTATATCTAGAAACTTATTAACACAACAGGCAACAAACCATCTACTCCCAGTCACAGTCCCATTGCCTTGCCAGTCCCACCACTCTGCATAGTTAGCTGAAGGATGAGGAAGAAAGAACGCGCGAGATCATTAATTACCCAACTAGAGCGAGTGAGTGAAGCGAATGAGAGAAGAACGCACGTAAAAGTGCACTGCAACAGGACTTGTGTGCCACTGTGTGTGCGAGCGAGCTGAAGTTAGAAAGTGTTTGGTGTGTAAAAAGCGTTTAACATTAAGCACCTGCTGCTCAGAAAGTCGAAATTAATCGACTGCAAGTGAATCTCTGGTGCACGGGGAACTCATGTGTATGTGTAGTGTTGCACTGCTGGGGGATTTTTAATGTCCGCATTCTTGGAATCGATGTATCAGATCAGAAGCCATAGCCATGTGGTTTCAATCAAGCCAATTAAACACAACAGACAGCAGAGTACAGAGGGAAGCTAGTCCCAACAAAGGAAGGCATGTCTTGGGTAAATTGCATTTAAAGGACTCTTTTTCTTTTCACGCACTCCATCCCTCTCGGTTCTCATTTAATTGTTTCATTGCAGGGGATTACAGCTGCGTTCATACAAAAACATCCAATTAAATGGCATCCCAACAAATAGTCGAATTGGGTTGCGCTCCAGATCTTTTAACCACAAGATCACTTAGTTGCACAGTAATTATTGAGTTGCATAGCAACCACCACGGCAACGACAACGACGACGACAACGATGATGATGATTATGATGTCGATGATGACGAAAGACAAACAATAGGAACCCCCAAGAGAGGACCACGTAAAATCGTAATTTCGTAATTTCGTTCCCGACTAACTTTACAAGCAAGTGCCTATTGTCTCTGACTTCCTGGAACAACATTTGAATTTCTGCTTCACAAAATATTGAAATTGTGATTGAGTCACAAAGGCAACCCTCCACCCGTTCACCCATGAAACCGTCTCCAGAGCCAAGAGTCGCACAATTCCCACATCTGCATCCCTCAAACCACCTCCCAAGTTGTAAAGCAGTTACCAGATGAATTACACCGCATATTTCAGGAATTAAGTGTGAAGCTGTACTACTCCGAACTTCCACAGACTTTCACAGCATCGCGAGGTTTCTTCTCGGTCGCACGGTCGCTCGGTTGCGCTCGGCGCTCCTTGCGCCTCCTTATCGACTGTTGAAATTGGATTTTCGATAAAACGAAGACAAAAGGCGCGGGTACCTTATTAAAAGACATACACTTCCTGCGCACAGTAATGTTTACGACGGTTACGGTGACGATGGTGGCGACGGCAGCTCTAACGCCAGCAGCGGGTGGCACAATTGACGTTACGTTTTTCTGCCTTCCTACGTTCGGATATATGCAAATAAACGAGGACAAAAAGTCGGGGAGAAAACATTTTCATAATTCCTTTAACCTTTTTACGGTAGCAGTGGTGGGTAGTGATGGTTGATGGCATGACGCGGCGTTAGTGGGCTGGTGCGCTCAACAGTTCAAATCATTCTCTTGGCCCGGCCCCCCTGTTCAGCCGCCGTTGCGCTGGCGGCGACACAATGAAACGAACCGAAGCCAGGAGTCGACTGGAGTGGAGTGAGCTTTTCACGCTTTTTGACTCCTGCCGCTACTTGCAACCCCCGGCCATCGTCTTCAAAAAAGTTCTGATTTCAATAAACGTTACCAACGGGGGTTCCGCTTACCGCTGTCGTGCAAGCTACCGCCAATGCCACTACTACTACTATTACTACTGCTGCTGTTGCTGCTCCTGCTTCTGCTGTTTCGCCGCTGCTCTCGGGCTTCAGCTACGACTTCGCCTTCTGCTCGACTGATGCTTCTACAGCTAGTGATGCAGCATTGTGGTATAGCAGTTTGCCAGGAGCAACCCACCCAAGCAACCGCCGCCCACCCGCTAAAGCGAAGAGGGGTGCACAAATTCAGTGTGCTTGTGTGTATTCATACCCGTCTACATTCAACCATCCATACACAAATAAACGCTCTGATGCTGCCTGCCTGCCTGCCTGCCCGGCTGCCTAGCTGCTTGCTGTGCCCTTCTTTCACCGTCCCTGTGTGTACGGTACGTTGTTAAAATATTACGCTACAGTGAGTGTATTCACTGATTTGTTAATTTTAAAATCGAGGTAGAAATCAAAAGGGAAACATTCAACCCTCCCCACCGCCACCTGAGAGAGGTAAACGTGCTTTGACTTTTCCTTCCCACACGGCCGCCGCCCGACCGAGGGTTGTGAAAGTCCTCGAAAAGGGGACAAACTCACTAAGAGAAGGACTGTTACTTGCTACTTGCCACAGTCGCTGTGTAAAATCCCGAAGAAAGACGAAGGAAAAAAAAAATTATTAATTCAATCGCCAACCTGTAGTGCGCATCCTTTTCGAAAGAAAGAAAAAAAAAAACAAAAAATTAGCCCCCTCACTTCGAATTCGTTTTGTTTGCGCTAAATTTAGCGAGCGCTCTTGCCGCTCGCTGCTGGAGCACAACACAAGTGCTCGTTTCTCGTGACAGTGAAAAAGAAAAATGCACGCTCTGACATTGGTGAAGCATTAAAAATTTATTAAACTTAAACAAATATGCGGGACAAATTTTTACGATCCATACACTAGCTACCAAAACAGATTCATAAAATTCAATTTCATCTCTCAGTGCGAGAGATCCCAGTGGAATCAGAATGGAATTTTAAGTGTGTGCCTACAGTGGCGCTCTAAGTGTCATTGCCTACGGCCACCGGCTGGGCGCGCAGACTCTGGCCAATGCAATGACCGAACGACACACGGTCATCGTGGACATGAACGTGGACGGACGCTCGCGATTATTATTTCAAATCTTTCACTTAGCCAATTTCCATTAAATGCAATTTATTAACGCGTGTCCACGATGCGTTCAACGCACACTGCACACTGTTTGCTGTCTGTCAGCAGCGTCAGCAACAGCACCAGTACCAGAACCAATGCCGCAGCGCAGCCCTGCGCCTGAGACAATGTGGCCGGGGTGATCTCGTCGCGGAAGGAGCTCATTCAATTATCATTAAGCGCGTTGTTGTTGCTGTGGCGCACACTGGCGCGTAGGTATTTCCATGTTCCCCCCTTCGTTGACTTGAGAAATAAATCAAAAAGTAAACACAGACGTTTTGGGAGGGCGGCGGGCGATTGGTGCAGGCCGGGCGGCAAGCACGTCGTAAATGAACTGCAGATCACATACATCATAGATGGGTTTGTCTGGTATTTGACTAGTGGCACACTACAAGCTAGTCGCCCAATGATGTAGGGCAGATGGGTAATGTTGAGTTATTTATGACATTGCTTTGGGAAACACATAATTACATGTAGCGTCTGGTGGTGAAGTATGATCCGCCCTGAGCTGCTTATGATATGGATCGGGCTGAACTGAACGCTTTTGTCTGAGCTTTTGATCTACAAAGCCTCTGTGAATAATGCATCTATGCGTTGATGCGGTCGGTTAATAAAGGGCGGATCTCGATTTGTGGAGTTCTTTGATCTGCCAGTCTCGTTTTGAGAACACTGATCCATTGGATGATTGTCCGTCTGTCAACACCTCCAACATCGAGTCATCCTCGGGCGCCAAGGAAAGCGGAAATTGTCGAAATGCCTGCCGGGCCAATGTGGTTCTAACAAGGTCAAGTCATTTTTTTTGTGTAACTTCTTCCAACACTCACGCTCCACATCCATATGCACACCAACCACATCTGTGACAGCGACAACGTCGGCAGCATGCAATAATTTTCAGCACACGACAGAGGCGGCGGCGGAGACTGCCGCTCCGAAAAACGCCTGACATCGAATACGCCAAGCCGGTTGGTGGTACGTGGATGGAGTCGCGGCATATGATTTATTTGCTTGCGGTTTGGCGGGAACGATCTCCCGCACTGACGCTCCACGAATACGCTCGACTTATGATTTATATCGATTTCTATGCTGTTCCTCTTGTTTTTCTTTTAATTAATGAAACTCTATCCCCTTAGACACTTGCGCGATGGGAAGTTGCATCAGCGATCCACCGCGGCACCGCTAATCAGGTGTTAAAAATATCTATTTCACATGGGTTTACCCTTGTCTCTTCACGCCGCTCCGCATCGAGTTAAGATGCTGCTTTTTACCGACAACTGAGTGACGTGTGGTGCTGTTAATATTCCTGCTCTCTCGAACTAGAGCAGCTTTCTCGTGGCACTTAAGTAACACTTTCTGTGTCGTTCGTACGCGAGCAGATTAGATAACACACATACTAACTAAGTGGGGAGGGTGAGATTCATCTCGAATGCATTGGCGTCTGTCGGCGGCATTGAGGGGAGAGAGAGAGCAGAACGAATGCACGGAATGCATGCACACATGACTCACTTTGCTTAGGTGGCGACAGGAATGTTGTATGCATGTTCGCTAGATGCCTACATGCCACACCGCACTACTTATCGAAGTGGGTACCAGGTAGAGGAGGCAATGTGAACCCCAATCTCACATCAGAACTTCAAATGTGTTGAGGGTATTTTAAAATTCCCACTATCGCCGGAAAGGACTGAGAATAAATCAAAAGGCACGTTTTATTACGCTCTCTCCCTACAAATCTAAATAACTACTATTACAAGGAGCGACTATAATGGATGACCAGGTCCCTACGGAATGGGAAGAGGGTAGTTGAGTCGTTTTTTAAATGGAAGCCGCACACGTATAGACGTTGATGGCGCCCGCCCTTTGGACACGGAACAACTGTCCGAACAGACAGGTGACATTAACATTAATAATTGATATTTTTTCTTGTGTCTTTGGAGGCAGAAAAAAAAGTTTTCCACTTGATTAAAGAGTATATCAATTTCCTCGGCAGGATTGAGGTGGCCTCCGGTGAATACCTATGCGCAACACGGGAATCTTACTGTGTCGTCGTAAAAACCAAAAGAAAAGACGCCAGCAACGTGTCAGGGGTGGGGGGGGGAGAGAAAACATAAGAGAGGGCGGGTCTGGCGGTGGATCGCTTGCCGGGCTGATGTTTGTTAATAAATTATGAGATGGTTCTGGGCTGGATTTCTTCAGGCATAGGTGCTTGGCAAGGAATGAAATCTCGCGAAGATTGTATTTTTTGTTGGTGCTGTTCGTGGCACGCCTGTGCATATGCATCACATGCGTTCGTTTGATTATTCATCCGTGCTGTGGGATTAATACATCTCCTGTGATGTTAGAAATAACTTCGGTGTGTGCTCATATTTTGTACGCACATAAAAATGCTCCATGCACGTCCACGAGAGCAAACAACAAGCGGGAACAAAAGGCGAAAAAATAACAAATTTGTAAACTGCTTCTGTCAGCACCTGGTTAACGAACCACCACCCTTTGTGTGTATCGTTCCAAAGCCGACCGATGAAACCACCGGAAGGCGAAAAACCTATCAATGTGGCAAACCCACCACCACCACTTCCCTTATTCCATCAGCCACCAGGCACCACCCCTACCCGGTGCCGTATGAGTATTACTTTAATTTGTGCTCTGTCCTTCCCATTTCGAAAATGTGAACTGTCACAAGGAATTTGTTTAATGGGAAGAAATTTATTTTTCCTCCTGTCGGCTGTCGCGCAGATAGACCCTACAACATAGAACAACGTGTACACCCTAGTTTCGAAAGAATACCCCCAGTGGTGTATTTACGCCAACAACCGGATCGCCGATTAGAAGTCAATTTATCGATTTTCCCTTTTGTCTATACTTGTGCTGGGAAACTGAAGCCGAAGCTGACTCTCGCCCCCTAGTTTCCCTCTTTCATTTATCTCTGCCGCTATGTTTCGGCGGAATGAGGGATGACACATTCACCGCGCTTAAATTGGACAGGAGACAGCTTGTATCCGTGATAGATAGTCCGTGTACACATTTATTTATGTTTTTCCTTTTTTTCTTCATTCCTCTCACTCCTGGTTTGTCATTTGCAACGCATTTGAAAATTGAAATTGAAAGTACTCGTTCCATTGAGCGGAGGGACGGACCGACTGGCTAAGAGATGATGATGATGATGAGGGAGAGCCGTGGGGGTGTAAGTGACGCAGCAGAGAAGAGAGATAAAAATAATGACGCATGCCAAATGACTGGTATCCGCTCGAGCGCAGATTTATTGCAATGGTATCCGCATCGACGGTGAGGCGGCCAGCGAAATGCGCCGCCCGCAAATTCCGCACATTAATTGAAATCTCGAAGGATGTCATTTGCAGGGTTCAATAATCGTAAAAAAAAAATGCACGACTCTGTTCAAAGAACAGCGCTATCCTGCTGGGCACTTTAGATGAGCTTGTCAACAGAATGCATTTTGTCTGGTAGCTGGTCGGGGTCCGCTGTGTAGAGTTGTTTTAGACAGCCAGCAACAACAAGCATTAGCCAGCAACATAGGCCCCGCTGGAGTGTCAAAAGTATAAAATAACTGCCGTAAACTAGAATGGGGCCGGTGTGGTGTGTAGGGATATAAATTATATTCGCGCACTAGTTGGCTGTTCGTGTTCGGTGACTATTAACTCGTCTGAGGGGGAGTAATTAGCCGTTGTGTTGGGAGAACAATTGTTCATGAGTCCATGAAATGCGATTCCCCAATTTTCGCTCGAAGGGAATTTTTTTTTCGTTAGTTAGTTTGAGTGTTGTGCTAATTCATTATGGGTGTCGTTTCCTTTTTGGCCATAAGAGCGTGTTTTCCGTTATGAATTTAATTACCAGTACACGGTGATAAACAAGGCATTTCAGACTCTTTTGGAAAATCAACAAAATATTCCTGTAAATGTATGATAATGGGTTCGAATTAAATTTAATTGATGTAGATTTGTTTTTTTTCTCTCCATGACCTCTACGATTGCGACTGAAGTGAGTGAGGTTTGGCAACAAGCGGCTTATCGACTCGAAACTCGATCTACTTCGAAGTGCAAAGTGTGTGCGGTTGCCTGCCCAATCGCTCAATTCAAATCAATAAAGTCTAATTGGGCCTGTCAGTCAAACGAACATTCGCAAAGTGATGTCTAAATTATTGCGCTCTGGGATGTCTTTCACATCAGATCAGGCAGTGAGTCGAAAATCTGTTAATTGCCTGCTGCACCGACGGAGGTGGGCACCTTCAATTTTCACATGACGCATTGGCCTCTTCCAGGCAGAAAGGAACGAAAACCAATATCCCACTGCAGAGGATTAGAAAAGGCGAAAAAACGATCTCTGCAAAGAAAATGAAAAAGCTAATTCCAGGGATTAGGAGGCGACGCAATGTGGCTCCAGTGATTCAGGGCCTCAGGTGGTTGAGTGATAGCCATCAAACAAACCATCCATACACAGCACAGCACAGCAGTCCAACCTTCAAACGAGCAATGTGTCCCATTGAGTGTGTGTGTACCTGGAGAGTGCAATCCTTGTCCATTATAAATTTACATTTCAATTTCACCGCTTTGTAATCCAACAATGCACGACATAATTCCCTGAAAATGTGTTTAGCTGGGTCTTTTGCCTTTTTTTTGCGAACACAATGCAGAATTGCAGAGGCGTTGCCGGGACAATGAATGCAATCTAACGTGTCCCAGAAAAATAAAACACCAACCTAAACCTGTGTTTTCTCTGGCTGCCGTAAATGGGTCGACGATAGAGAAGATGAAGAAGCAGTCTGTGGAAGAGCATGTGAGCATGGAGAAATGTTCGTCTTTAAATTACAATTTCCGGGTATTGGAGGGCATGTGCATGAACGCGTTTTGGGGGTCTTTACGCAATCAGGCCCCCTCTTAGAATACAAAAAAAAAAAAATAGAGCAATCTCTCATTACATATTTTTTCCATACGTCAACTTGAAGGGCACTTCATTAAACTCAAAAACACTCATCTCCAAGCCAGGCTGCTGAGGAATCTTAATTCAAGAGTGTGCGCGCACGCATTTGATAAATTGTTTAAACACACTTGCTGCTGACTGCTGGCTTGTTGTTATTTTTTTTTCTGTTTACTCCTCGTTCTCTATGACCATCTTGAAGCGATTAAGCTTAGACATCCATCACCGAAAAAAACTTCCATACATTCCTCGGCAGGGCCTCTACGCCCGACCGCTCGTACATTACGAAGGGAGGCCGTCTGGCGCGTACTCAAGATGAACTCAACGATAATAATAATTTAGACAAATGTGATTGCTGCTCCGTACAGTGGGAACAAATTGGTATTGCCTCCTTCACTCGTGGATAAAAGCGACTATTACTTATGTTTCCGGTTACATTGTAGATATTAAATAATACGAGGTAAATGCTCTATTTCGAGTTTACTTAGGATTATCGATAGCAGGCTAAGCTAATAGCATTCAATTTGAATGTCTCAGCAGTAGCAGCAGATAATGTGAGATTGAAATATTGTACTTGTGTTGCCGTTGAGTTTGGCTGGTCGGCTGATAAAGTTGCTGAGCAAATACGACGATGGTTTGTTGAGGAATAAAATTGTTAATTCGTTTTTCTGTTTTATTTTTTCAGACAATCGTGATTCTTCGGTACACCAATGCATAGACGAGGACATGGATGCAACGTAGCCGTGTAAAGAGTATCGTGTTGTTTCCCGGAAACAAGGTACAAGGTGAGTCATCATTCATCTAGTCTGTGTAAAACAAAGAAAAATGACTACAAGGCTAAGAGTAGAGAAACGTAACTGCATTGATGGTACTTGATGATATCTTATCTCTTGATTGGATTAAATTCCACAGCACATCGTGCTAGAGTCACGTCGGCCAAAAGATCGAATACATCGAGTAAATATTGCTGAACTGAAGGGTGCCCCAAGCAGCCGACAGACAACAAGCAACTGTCAATTTTATAGTTTACTGTTAAATTCCTTTCGTCACGTAGGTGGAATAACTTACGACAGCGTCTCCCAATCAAAACTGCTTCAATGGCTAATTGACAGGCACTTCAGTGGCCGCCGTGAATCGCAATGCGGTTAGTTTCCTTTTCATACCTTGCACACGCACTTCAGGGAATGACGCATCTATGTGCACGATGTGCACTCTATGTTATGCTTGTAAATTAGTTACATTAGCTAGACCGCCCAGTGAAGGAATCTTATCTCGATTCTGCCACTTACTGTACAGCTCCGGCTGTCTCGCCCGAAAGACTCCAGGAAAAATGCCAGTAAACAACAAATTCCACTGATAACGATACAAAGTGTAAACCAATTTGAGAATCGATTATCTTGTTCAAGATGTGATGACTTAACTTGGAACGCAAATGCACACGAGAGATACGAATTCTAGTTTTTCAAAGAGACAGACAAAAAGGAAGAAAGCAGTCCGAAAGGAAAAGTAAAATAAATAAAATTGGGGTATTAGTGTGTCAATATCCCTCCGCTGGTGAAGAGTTCCGGGCGAGACAGAAAAGTTGACACTTCTCGATCACTGTTCCCCTGCTTAGGACTTAAGGACTCTCGGATACACATTACACATTGCAAAGAGGGAGGTTGCCGGTGCCTGTGCCTGTTCCAGTGTCCTGACTGTGCGACTGTATTTCCTTTTTATTTTATCGCAAACCCAAAATCCCTTTTACTGCTTTTTTTTGGATTACTTTGTGATGAGACATGGAAATGCAGGGATTACGTTTAGCATTCATTTTGTGTTGTGCTCGGCAAAGTGTTCTGGCGAAAGTAAGCGACGAGAGAGCGAAAAAAAAACAAGTATCTTCAGTCTTTCTTCAGCAATTGCCTATAGCGGCGCAGTATTTTCCTCCTTAAAGGCAATTGAGTAAAATCTACGTAAATTGGTTCATTTGATTTCCTAATTTAATGCACGTTCGCAGTCTTGTCAGTCAGTAGTCAATTAAAGCAATTAATTGTTGTCGTTACTGGTCGACCAGAGCAACCAATAACTTACTAGCCAGTAGCCGCCATCGGCCACCCATCCCCCCGAATGTAATTATGAGAGAAAAAAGACAATAGAAATTCCATTTATATATTTAGTCATTCATTCACTCATTCATCCTTCAGTTGGCAACCAGTCAATCAGCATTAAGAATAACCTTACTTTTACTAGAGTTCAGTGTGTTCCAGTTTATACTACATACATACATGCCTACATCTGTGTGGTTTCTTTCTCATTCACTTTCTTCATTTCTATCGCGTCTCTTGCAGATGCTCAGCAGTTGATGCTGCCCGGCTGTACATCATCATCAATATCATCAAAGTGGAGTTCGGGTCGGTCAAGTGCAATACTTGACGTATTGAATCATCCGAAGCCAGCGAACGAATAACACGCACGCACCGTAGCATACCGCACAGTGCGTCTTCAGCGAGTGGAGAGGAAATAGAACACAACTTACAATATTCACACCACCACTTCAACCATCATTCAGAGATACACTGCAGTATCTGTGGTGTATGATCACATTGAGTATCGTCTTAACTCAAAAGCAAATAACGAAAAAAACCAGTACAATAATCGGATTGAAAAATTCAAATTGAAGTGTAAAGTGTTCTGTGTTTGTTTTTGTTCCCCCTTTTTTTTGCTGGAATAAGGTGTGCAGCTGCCGGAACATAACGCGCGTCCTACTTTACAATAAAAAATAAAAATCAGTGCGTTATCGAAATCGGGAAGAGAATTCGGTTTATCGGGCAGTGGAAAGCGTACGAGGGCGATAACGCAAATAAGTGTGCATTGAAGGTGAACGGACCCCGCCTTCTGTTGCCGGTGCCGTTCCGTGTACGCCCGTACGTTAGTGTCGCGCGTCCCGTCAATCAACTAGTTGAAGTTTTGTTTCCGACTCGTTTAAGTTTTTCCTTTTGTTCTAATTTGTTGCACTCATTCAACAATCGCTGCAAATTGAAGAGCTTTGCTCTGCTGTTGCTGCAGCATCAGACGGCGAGCCCCTTTCAACTCTTAGTGTCCTGGTTTTTCATTACTCGTAAATGTTAATGCTGTTTTTGTGTGCTTTGTTGTTGTCGCCGTCGTCATCGTCGTCATCATCGTTGCTGCTGCTGCCGTCGTGGTCTCTGTTGCGTTATATATGTGAGTGAACGAGGAATAATGTCGCAACAACCGTCATCATCAGCAACCCTAAGGAGAAATAGGGTGCCCCAACAACAGCACAACAACAACAAAACGACATCGAGGATATTCAAAACCATTCACTTATTACTATGGTCCAGTGTTGCAGTGCACGTTATTTGTGGTTCAGCAAATGCACCGGGTGCTGCAGCTGAACCATATGGGGGTGGGGGTGGTGGTGGCCTAACCAGTGTCGGTATACATATACCTGGCGGCGGTGTGGGCATCCTCAGCGAGACAAGATGTCCTCGAGTGTGCTCGTGTAATGGATTAACAGTGGATTGTTCGCATCGTGGCCTGACGCAAGTGCCACGAAAGATATCAGCGGACGTCGAGAGATTGTAAGTGCTTTTTGATATTTTACTTTAATTTGTCTACATCGTTATTCACTTTTACTAAACCTTAACCGATTCGGTGTGCGCGCTGGTTCGCTACCGATCTCCAGTGTGTTGGGTGCTAACACGCCTTTCTTGTAGCGAATGCATTAAAAAAACATTAAAATTCATGAATGACAGTCAATAAATCAGACAGAGTCGGGGCAATTAACATGGTATCCATGCTCATTAACACTTCAAAGCATATTCATTCGATGAAAACACGTGAAATTGTTGCATTCACTTGGGCTATTTGGTCTCCATTAACACGCCGGTGTATCCATGACGGACTTCTCACATTCCTCATGTTGAACAATACAATAGGTGACTTATTTTTTTTTGTTTCTGTTTTGTTGTTTCCTTTTTCTTGATTTTTTTGTTGTTGAATTTTTCATATGTAGGCCACACCGAATGCAGTCAGTGGTCTTGTGGTCACATTAGGAATGCTATCAATCTGTGTGGAGCGACGATTGATTGACAAATAGTTGCCGAAAGAAAAGAGAATCACAAGCTCGCCGCGAGGTAGAAATAAACAATAACTCAACGTCAAAGCTGAAATGCCGACGAAGAAGAGAACTACACAATAAATGTCTCTACACAGTGTGTGTTGAGCTGTGGACAAGCGATGTCAGTTTTTTCTGCTCTCTTCTCTATTGACTGGGACTGAACCATTGTGCCTGCGGAAGCCTCCCATTTGTGTATATCCCCCTTGAAGTCGTGTGATAAGACCGAGTCGAGCGGTGATGAGAAGCATTCATCAGTTCATCTTGAAAGGGGTGGACATACATATTCAGGAGCACATTAGGGAATCATCTCTGAATGCAGGCTCCGTAAATCAAATGCCCAAAATTGGGCCGCCTCTCCAGGGAGGAGGAGGAAGGCAGTTTCATTGCTAAAATAATTAAAATAATTGTTGTGACATCCTCCAGCCGCTGTGCGCTGTCCCACACATAAACTAGGTTTCCGATGTCATTAAGGGCGACAAAAGATGGAAATTCCTTTCATTTGAATCACTCTGTCAATCACGCAAGGTCACTCCTCTCTCACCTCTGCCGTGGCGTGCCGTCGTGGCCTTTTGACTCGGCAGTCGACAGTCGACACCACCCTTTTCCACACATGGTGCGTGTGTGTTCCTGACGTGAGTGCTGAAAATTTCGAATGACATTCAAGTGGGACTGTATGTGCGTGTGTGTGTGTTATTGCCTTGATTGACAGATGTTAATTCTTCGAAATTTGTGTACACTGTAAGGGAGGGTTTGCTGCTGAATTATTTAACCATTTCCAAATTGGAGTGATGACATATTTCAAATTTATCATTTCGTGGCGTTCCGTGGAGTGGAAGCCAATTTCCCTTTTTTGCCTGTGGGCAGACGGTGGGAGCACACACATCTACAAATCAAAGTCAACCTCATCGAGAGTGGAGTGAAATGCAGTGCCGGTGAGCGACAAAGATCTAAAACACACGCCACTGTTAGGACACTCCCAAAAATCCACTAAAGCTGACTGTGAGCAACGTTAACTCCCCATAATAACTGTGTTCACAAGTGATTCGATCGCGCATTAAAGCACTGCTTTACTTATGCTCCTGGCAGGCGAATCAATTGCGCACATACCTACCCCACCATCTCGGCAGAAGCCCTGTCTTGTGGTGCAGTGTGGTGTTGAAGCCGCCTGTATTCAATAACAATTTGCAAATAGCCCGCAGAGCATCTTTCGGAGATTCCATCGTCTTTTAGCGAGAATTCCTTTGAACAGAATCCACTAAAAGAAGCCAATCGACCAACCAAGCAACACAACCAAAGAACATCCCGTATTCAGTGCAGCGATAGATAAACGATTTGCCACCATTCATGTGTGCACTTAGTGCCTTGAGCACCACTAAGGTCCACATTCAAGCATGGAGAATGTGAATTTATTATTGCAGCAGTATGGTTTGTTAATAATATTTCACAACTTGTTAAATATATTGAATGGTGGTGTGCAGTAGAATATAGTATTCGCACATCCCACCACGTACACAAACGGGCGTGTGCAGAGCCAATTCACAGAAGATAGTGGTGGCACGGATTGTGTCCGTTGGCCGTTCGGTCCAGTATGTTTGCAGTCGGTGTTAGCACAACACGACAGATAGTTACAGGTACCAAGTACAGTACAGCGTATGTATCTATCTCCGTCTCGACAGCGTTTGCTCGTGTAGATCTGAGAGAAGAGAATTTTTATTGTGGCCCCATGGTGTATAAACAAGATTGAGATCCAAAATAAATGGCTGCATGGGCTATAAATTCCCCGCTTCCAATCTGAACGTATGTACTGTGCAGAACAGACAGTGTAGGTATGTACGTGCGGAGTAGCGGCGGCAATTCAAAAGTTCACAAAATCACTTCTCACAAAACTTGTCCGACGGAATTTATAGGCTGTCCAAATACACACAATTTCACGAAAAAGCCATACATACATACATACAAACCTTTCCTGTTTCCAGCTCACTCCTCCAGATGTTGTTGCTGGCTGCTAGCTGCTGCTGCTGCTGCTGTGGCATTGATGCAGGATAAAGATGACGAATCATAACTCTTGGAAAGTAGTGTGTGCAGTAATGTGTACCTACATACACCGATCTATGTAGCCTTTCACACAGCACTCGGTGGAAGATACAAGATTAAGTTAATTGCACAAAAGCAGAAACTTGTTTTTGATTATAGCGCAAGCACGAGTTACTCCGAAGGAAATGCACGTACACAAGTAACTCCTTAGCCCCATAGACTGATGTGATGTGGAATTCCGCTCAATTGAGTCTTGTGCTTAAATGCAAAAGCCCACACACAGCGGCAGTGTCAGATGCCTGTGCGTAAAGGGATTCACTTCTGATTGATATTCAAGCCCGTTTATACGTATAGGTGCCTAAATGTGTGGAGGCGTGCTCGCAGAAGAACACCGCATAATTCCTAGGCGTTGACCAATGGGGCTTACCTCTGTCGTGCAGGTGCTGTAAGAGCTGAATAGGCGGATGTCACTCAGTGTGTTGCAAGTAGTCTACTTCGCAAAGACCTAACGAAAAGATGCCGCTTTGAGTGGAAATGTACATCTTGACTGAAAATTAGTTCAAGAAAAACTGGATGCGATGCTTTAAGTCTGCGACTGCCCATAAATCATCGACCCACTAGAACGATCCTGAGACACTCGCACTTGTACGTGCAATCACTTGATGACTTGAAAAGGCAGTTCAAAAATGTTTGAGACCAGACGAAGGTGCACGAAATTTATGAAGGTGCACAGGCAGGTTTGAGGGAGGTTTTTATGATTTTCGAAATCCATTGTTCTCGTTTTGACAGATGGTGACTGACACATGAATTCCTTTTATCTTTCGATGTTTGAATGTGCCGACATTTTATTTACGTCGTCGACGGCATTTTCTAAGGCGGCAGCAAGGCTAAAATGTCTGCCGTCGGATTTTCACTCACTCGCAAAACGAGGTCAATCGACAATTGATTATGCGTAATTAGCATGCCAACATCTTGTTTAATGATTTTCGTCAACATTCCATGGAAGCATTAAACGTCGAAGCAATTCAAGGTTGGCCTGCTTAATGGACATATTAAACGTTTGAAAGATTTCACATGGACGCGTGTATGTACGAACTTGTTTCTGACATAAATAAAAAATTTACATAAATGCCTCCAGTGGACGGCGCGAATGAGTTCATCACTCGAACCGGGGGGCCTATTCTTTGACCTCAAGCAAGACGCTTTCAAAATTTCTACACTTTTTTACAAACCTGTGTGAGCAATGATTTATCAGAGTTGTGTTCTTGCCTAGACTAGACGCACCGTCTAGGTCATTACTTCAAATTTAGACTCATTGTATTATTCCCCCAAGGAAGTCTATTTCGTGCTTAATTTCTCGCATTTTCTCAATCAAACACATCCTGGGGGACCAAACATCAATGCCGACTATCCACCGTCACTCATCGATTGATGTACCCTGTACCCCACCTACCTCCCCACACCCCAACATGTACTCACACACACCTATGAACAAGGTAATTCTGCTGATGAATGAACGCTGTTTCAACCATTATGTGCAACTATCCCAGTTCCAGTCCCGATCCCAGTCCTTGCCAATAAGGTGAACCGAGGAAAAAAGGAAAATAAACAACAGAAAAGAAGGAAGAAGAAGTGGTGTGTTTCGTTTCACTGTTTCTCCATCCGTGTTTGCTGTTTTACTGATTGCGCTTGAGGTCTCCGTCAGAGACCCCACGTCTTCGTGTTGCTATACTTTGGTAGTGGATACTCGCATCACCTCACCCGTCTGCCGAGACCAGTTTTGGTCTTTCTCCTTTGCTCCGCAGTTTAAAGATTAATTTTGTCTGTCTGTCTCTTATGGGTTTTCTGCAGGCCCTCTTCGAAATTCTGGTGTTTTATGTTTTCTGCCCCTCTCTCCGTCATCAGATTGTGAATTGAATTTTTGTATTTGCCTTTTTTACACCATCAATGGTGACAGTACATTCTAATGGTCGTTGTGTGTGGTGGTTCCAAGGCAAAACTTGTTTGAGTTCGTCGATACCAAAAACCCTGATGATCTTAGAGGCACTTGAATTATTCAATGACTTGTCTAGACCAGAGGGATACACAAATACTGCATGACTTTGGGGATTGACTAAACGCTACTACCGCGAACAACACACATTCCGGCGGTACTCTAGATGATGAAATAAATTAAGCTCAAGTGCATAAAAACATGTGATATAAACAACACCTTCCCACACAAGTTGCCCGCTGTTCGTCAGAACTAAACAACACTCTGGTAGCTGGGAATTTTACTCCTTCACTTTTCCAACTGTCCAATTTACTCACAAAAAACGAAAACACACCGTATCTCTGTGTGGGATCTCTGGTGTTGAGAGTTTTATAGTTCTCACATCCTGCTTGTGTATGCAATGACACGGTTCTTCTGAGAATCACCATTATGATGCGTTTCATATGTGCACGAGAAGGGGGAAAAAGGACAACTTGTCATCCTCCCCATACGAGAGACACCTGTTTTTTCTCTTTTATTATTTATTCAAATGCTGCAATTAGGTTGGATGACGATTATGTCCTTTCCCCCGGTCGAATCGAAAGTCCTCATCGCCCTGCACAGAGGCAGATTGGGATATCTGCGAGTGATGTGCTCTTAATGTACGTATCATCATATCTCGACATATATTATATTGCGATGCTTATTTTTGATAAGAACCCTTGAAGAAAAAATATGATTTTTCCCCCCGAGTGGATGGGCGTTTCTCCTCAACTCCTACTCGAAGCAGACGTATCACAACCATCATACATCAAAACAATAAATTCTGGGAATGCCAGACTAAGTTCGCTAGAAGATCTTTCTGTTTAATTCTACATGGCATCTCATGTTGACTGTCCGTACTCCCGCAGGCTAATTTACTTGCCTACCTGGATATGACTTATGACCCCCGTGTATATCTGATGGTGGTGATTCTTTGTGTCCCGTATAGACGCCATACAACGTTGTTTTTTGTGTCGTTATATTTTCTTCTTGTATTTTTTTTTTCTTCTCTGCTAAACACCCCAAGGTAAATGGTTTTACAAGATTTAGACAAAACCGAACATAAGGGGATCGCATCTGTATGTTTTTTTTATCGTTCCTCTCTCCCGCACTGCCCCGTGTTTCGTCTGTTTTGTTGAAGAACTGGAATTCCACGCACAAACATTAGTAATTATATAACATGAGAGAGATACCTCTCAAAGATATGAATTATGAAAAAAAAAGAAAAACAAGATAAATAACTAAAAGAGCAAGATTCACAATGCTGCTGGTTTCATACGGACGACAGGTATCCGTATCCGACGAGATGTTGTTGTGCGGGCTTCAAATAAACAATGATTTTCACTCATGTGGTGGCAATGGATGGACGAGGAGGAAAATCGATGAATAGCACCAAACTCTGGTATTTTGTGCTGACTGACTGAACTTTAAGCATAAGTCGATGACATGGGGGGACGAGTGAGTGTGTGTATATAGATGTTATATGTACGTACCTTCAAACATCACTTATTGCTGGCAAATAAATTGCGGCAGTTGCAGACGAACAGACGAAAGATTTTCTTTTTTTCGCTTCCTTACTTCCTGACTCGTCTCGATTCTATTCAATTGGGGAAAAAAAATAAAATAGATACGACAGAAAAAAAATGAAAGAGGACGTCGACAGATTTCAGGAGAAAAAAATACAAATCTGTGGGAAATCTTATGTCGATGCAGGATGCCGATGTGGACTGCGTCTGCCATTAAGTGCCAGCGGAAGTAATGAATTACAATGCTCCTCTTCGTCCTCGCCTTCGTCCTTTCTATACACACGAATTTGTTTTGATGGTAAATCTGTACACAGAATCGGAAAACATAAAAACGATGATCTAAGCAGATGACAAATATCTTTTTTCTAATTTTTCCTTTTTCCTTTCTTTCTTTCAGAGATCTCCAGGGAAATAACATAACCGTGATATTCGAGTCAGATTTCCAACACTTGACGAAGCTTAGAATTTTGTAAGTACCCTAATTAGAGTTATTGTATGCACTTAAGTGGTGATTGTTAACTGCAACGACAGACAGACTGTTTCTCAACAAAAGCGTCATTAGCCAACGTACGTATCTGATAAATTCAATGCCATTCAATAAGTTTCCAATCAGTTTAATGTCAGCCATTAAGACACATCTCCACCTGTGGCGGCAATGCATCAAAAAGCTTAACTAACCAAAGAGCATAAACCCATCCAACCCATTCACCTCTAAACATCGAGTCAACAGAAAGATTCGGCTTGTCCGTTAGAAAGGCCACACTTCAATGCTTCTTGCGTGATAAGTTTATCACCAGAAAGACATCTTACCGATGCATCCATCCCGCACACTGCATCCGACCGACACACATGTGCACCCGAAAAGGCAGAAACACAACCAAGCAACGAAGCCCATCAGTGCCTCAAGCCTTGAATGCTTCTGCTGGTGCTGCTGGTGATGGTGCTGCCATTTGCTAGACCTCTTCCCCATCTTGATGAATGCTCCTCGGCTGTTATCTTTATTACATTTTCGGCTTAAATGAGTTTCGTGTTCATAAACATTTGGAAATTTTTGAAATCTTAATTAAGTTCGTACTCAGGGAGTGAGTTGTATTCACCGCTCTCCGCTCGCTTGAGCGGACGGTTTTGGTCGGTCTGCAGAGATGTGCCATCAGCCGAGGGGGCGCACTTTCGAATTTGTTTTTGTTACTTTTAATGTGGCGGTTTTCGAGATAATCGAGGTAAAGTGGTTCCTGGACTCATAAAATGTATTTAACATTGAAGATAATTGGCTGTTTTGCTCCCTAAATGAAAAACAAAAACAAACCAAAAGAAACGTAACCGAGTTGTGCACGTAGAAGTTGGACAGCCCTCTGCCGGCGTAAAATCTCTTAAAACCGCAGCCGCAGGTGCCCGTGGCCATTTGTGATTTACTTATCATCGCGAGAAGTAAAGAATTGTAATTACACAGCAAACCAACCCTACTATTCCTGTCCCGACGCTCGAAACGTAAATGAGAATAGCTACGGCAATGTGAATGGAAAGCTCTTTAGAATTACCGTCACGTATGATTTTCGCGATGTCAAACAAACTGACAAGTAGTAGGGCGAACGTAAACTGCCGCTACTGTCGCGCTACACCCATATTTCATCGTTGTGCCATCGTCTATTATCATTTACTTCACCTGCAAGTCATGTCTGTCGACTTTGTGCATACACTCCTTCCAGCACTGCTGCAGCGTGGTGATCCGAATTCATTTGAATATTATGCAGCACCGTGGGGCGGAGATATGCCCAGTCTCATCATCATCACTGTCCAATGATCCACTATAGTGTTGTGGCCTCTGGTGGGGACACGCCATGCACAAGTTGACAGGTGAACATTACATCAGGTTCCTTGCAGTCTTCACCACGTCCACCACGAACGACGAACACACAAACAAACTCAATTGCTCAAGGCGGACAATCACATAATTTATCTTTGTTTCTCTGAATCCTAATAGACAACTGACTGACAATCAAATCCACACAATAGAGAAGGATGCTTTCCAGGATCTTATGGCACTCGAGAGGCTGTAAGTATTCAATTCAATCATTAATTTTTGAATTAGTTTTTGTTTTCCTACTACACAGTAGCTAGCTAATGATTGCATGCTATATTGAAAAAGGACCTAGGTATTAAACATACGATATTGTATGCTAATATGCATGAGATTGATTCTTTGCAATTTAAACATTTGTTTTGATTTAATTTGTTTTTGCTATTTTTCTTCCATTTTTTTATTTCTTTTTTCCGTAATTTTATGCACGCCTTCAGACGCCTAAACAACAATCGGCTTAAGGCAATTCCTGAAAACTTTGTGACAAGTTCAGCGAGTCTTTTGCGATTGTAAGTAGTTTCTGCTTCATTCTAGAGAATTTCATTGAAACCTTGTATTTATTTACATATTCCTTAGAGAGTAAAAACATTGTTTTGCAAATCGCCCCTTGCGAAGGACTAAATTTTGATTAATGGAAATACTGAGTAAATATTTGCTTTGACTGAACCCTTTCTTCTTCTTCTTGTGAAATGGAAGTGGAGTGGAGTGAAGTGGATTTTGGTTCGAAGAGAAAACAGCAAAAGGGTCGAATCAATTTTGGGTCAGTCAATTGTGAAATATGTTGAAATCAAAATTATGTCCTTCGACGGAGCCAAAAAACAGACCAAAAAACGTATTCACTTGTTCACAAGTATTGACAAATAGTATTAAGATAAAATGAAAAAATAAACACAAGTGTGAGCGTGGTGTGTGAGAGTGTGTCTATTTTCATTTCGCTTTTCTAATAATTCCCTCCATTTGGCACACATGCAATCTTTAGGGACATCTCTCACAATGGCATTACGACGATTCCGAGGAAGGCCTTTAAAGGCGCCCAATCGCTGCGGAGCTTACAAATGGACAACAATCAAATTATGTGCATGGACGAGCAGGCGTTCAAGGGCCTCACCGAGCTGGAGATAATGTAAGAATTTTATTTTTGTTTTTCTTTTATTCTTATTCTCATTCTCATTCATATACATTCCATTCTTTTGTTTCCTTTGCAGTACCTTGAACAATAATAATTTGACGATGTTGCCGCAAAATGTCTTCACCGGACTTGGTCGATTACGGGCCCTACGGCTGTACGACAATCCGTTCTCTTGTGATTGCCATTTATCTTGGCTGTCGAGATTCCTACGCAGCGCTCCACGTCTGGGACCGTACACGAAATGTCATTCACCTGGTCAACTGAAGGGCTCAAACGTGGCAGACTTGCACGATCAAGACTTTAAATGTTCAGGTTAGTTATTTTTTGATCATGACCAGTGATTGGATATTGCAAATCAGAGAGACCGAGCGCCGTGTGTTGTCGTGCTTCGCAGACGGTGACTTATGCAATTAAGCTTGACTTACCTAACCTTGCTTTAAACAGACAGACATATCCACGCGTACATCCGTCGAGTATCAACAGATTTCTCTCTCCGGATACCATCATGGGAACCAGTTGTTCGTGTAGTCATCATTGTTGTTTCAAGTGTCCTTAATTCATGCTTATCGGTTGGCTATGCTTGGAAGAAACCCAAACACTTAAGGCAGACAATCATGATGACATTTAAATTGACAAAACAAAATAATTACATTTGAAAGCAACAAAATGATGTAACTCCAGTCGTATTGAAGTCGTTAACTCTTTCAAGTGTACATTTCAATTGCAACCCCTCATACTGTCAACTGTCAAGTAACTATCTTAACTCCAACACAATTCTATTCAATTGCAGGATTGACAGAGAATGCTCCCATGGAGTGTGGAGCGGCGAGCAGTTGTCCGCACCCATGTAGGTGTGCTGACGGCGTTGTAAATTGCCGCGAGAAAAGCCTCACGAATGTGCCCAACTCCCTGCCGGATGATACCACTGAACTGTAAGTTAAGAAACAATTATCGCACGCTTTGTAATAACAGCAAAATAACCGGCAATTATATTGCAGTCGATTGGAACAGAATTACATCACTGAATTACCTCCGAAGGCGTTTGCGAATTTTCGCAGACTTAGGCGTATCGACCTCTCGAACAACAATATCTCCCGCATAGCGCACGATGCCTTAAGTGGCCTTAAGTCTTTAACGACGCTGTAAGTATGAACACATGTCTTTTGTAATTTGTACACTTGTAATTACATCCGTGTACATCATAATCTCACTTTTGTTTGCGGTTTTTATTATGAGTCGGCTTTTTTCTAATTTCAACTTTGTTTCCCATAGGGTTCTGTACGGCAACAAGATAAAGGACCTACCCTCGGGAGTGTTTAAGGGCCTATCATCCCTGCAACTGCTTTTGTTGAACGCCAACGAGATATCTTGCATAAGAAAGGATGCATTCAAGGATCTGCATCATTTAACCCTACTCTCTCTGTACGACAACAATATCCAGTCGCTGGCAAATGGAACTTTTGATTCGATAAAGGAAATCAAGACACTGTAAGTTACACCATGGGTGCACGTTTATATTTATGTGTATAAGTATCTGTGTGTTAAGTTGCCCTCTTTTTTCCTGTGCTCCGTAGTCCTTTGTTTTCTGATTTATCCCATTGAGGGTTTCGTTTAAAAATCCCCTCTTTGTGACTCCGCTGACATGTCGCTTCAATTCTGAATGGCTACGCTGCCACGCTAACTCCTGTCGGCAAATAAATGGCTGCCTATTCCTTGTTGTCGTCTTCATGAATGTACCTTATTTTTGTCCCCCTTTCGCCGTGGAGCTCCTTAACTGTTATCGCTGTCGCCTCGGAAAAGCAACAGCAACAGCGCATTGTCATCATGGCATCCTTGACATCCTCAATAGGATGTCTCGTTAGCTCCTATTCGCATTACACATCTGAAGATAAAATCTTGACATATGCGTGGATTTTTTACTGCTCATTTGGGGGATTTGCATCCTTTTTAGAGTGAAGACGAGAAGCTATTTTACTTCCTTTTTGATGCTCTTACACTACACGTTTCCTCAGCGAGCACGAATCAACAGTTTCACATTTAATATGCTTTGTTAACCTCTTGGATTTATTTTTTTCTTTGCTTCTCTTTTTCATCCTTTTTATAAACAGCCACCTCGCAAGGAATCCATTCATTTGCGATTGCAACTTACGATGGCTTGCCGATTACCTGCACAAGAATCCCATCGAGACGAGCGGAGCAAAGTGCGATGCACCAAAGCGAATGCAACGCAGACGAATCGAATCGCTGCGGGATGAGAAATTCAAATGTAAGTACACAGCATTAACATGAAAGATAGTAAAATGCCAACATGGGGAATGCATGTATCTTGGGCAAGTGTAAGTTGGAGGGCGTTTTTCTTTTTTCCCATTGTAATTGTCTCCTAGACAAAAATGTTCAGCAGCAGAGATCTTATCGCGTTCGTATGAGCATCGCTTTGACGCTTACTTACAAAGCGCTGATTTAAATCACAAAAACGCGCGGTAAGTGAAAGAGTTTCACATTTTTATCAAAAAGAGAAAGGTGATAAGACATGCTGGACAAGTGTGTTAGTTTCTTTATTTATTTTCGGTTTCCTCTTAGTATTTGGGGGCAGATTTATCAACAAGATAAAAATCTGCATTTAAGTTGGCAGAAATGCTGATCACTTTTATTAATTACATAATCTTACCGAAACGACGAGTTGCATGATCTTACGGAAATGTTTTTGTAGGCTCTACCGACGAACTGAAAAATAAGATGACAAACGAGTGCAGAATGGACACCGAATGCCCGGCGTCCTGTCATTGCGATGGCACAACAGTGGACTGCTCAGCACGAGGACTGAAGGAGATACCCCGCGATATACCACTCTACACAACAGAACTGTAAGATGAACACACATTTCCAAACAGAATGGTGCACTCATTCGTCAAACTAATTTTCCAATAGTTTACTCAACGACAACGAACTGGGTCGCATCAAATCTGATGGACTATTTGGTCGTCTACCGAATTTAGTGAAGCTGGATTTGAAACGAAATCAGATTACGGGCATAGAACCGAACGCGTTTGAAGGAGCTCTGAAAATACAGGACCTGCAGCTGGGCGAAAATAAACTAAAGGAGGTGCACAACAAAATGTTTCTAGGATTACATCATCTCAAGACACTGTGAGTGTGGTGGAAATGTCATTAATTGATCCTCAATTAGTTTGTAACATCTGGTCGGTTTCTGTTTCAGATCACTTTACGACAATATGATTTCCTGTGTGATGCCAGGCTCGTTTGACTTTCTGACGTCGCTTCATTCGCTGTAAGTAAACATCTGCGCACATATTACTTAATTAAGGTCATCATTAGACATCGATAAACAAGTGATCAATAGTGTACGATATCTAGGACAATGATATCTACGATGCAAGAGCTATCGGCTCATACCAGACGTGCGCAAATAATTGATTCCATCGCATCATCAACATTGTGGTCCGGGAAATCAAAATAAATTGATCTTCCCAATGCTTTCGATTTGCTTGTGGCTGCGACTATTGCAGAACTCCATGCAGACAGAGTTACACGATTACATGGCTTCCCCTTATTCACGCCTCACGCATATACTGTGTAACCATTCAAATTAACAACACATCCTCGTACTGTAGCACTCTAATTGTGGAAAATTGAGTTTCATTGAGAGCATGCACTCGCACGCATATGATGACGCTGCTGTTACTGCATCAGAGATTAATTTTAGCGCATCGATGCCTTAAGCGGAATGCGCCACAGCAAGATGATGTATGGGCTAATTTATTACTCCTTCTGGGCTTGTTCCATCGTTCCATCGTGATTAATATCAACATCTTAGTGCGTTTGCAAATTCCCTGCATGCACATTAGCAATCATCAAGAAAATGAGAAATCACCACAAGTGCTGCATTCAGAGGATGCTTCGTCCTCCGACGCTTTACTACACCTACACGAATTCATTTGCTATCAAGTCATAAAAAAATAGTGTAGAATTTCAAATTTGTTATTGCAAATGATCCGAAAAATTGTGTGTTGATTGACTGCCGATTGATGGTAATTTCCGATTGACACACACATCCGTGTACTGAGATACACAACTTCCCAGACGACCTGCATTTAATTTTACGACTTTTTATGTTTCGTTTGACGAATGTGTCTGTAGGTCTTAATTAAGATTTAATTTTTTAATTCACTCGGTCGCTTTGAATAACCGGGAAACCTGCTACTTCATTATGTACACTTGAAGCACACAGCACGATTTACTCCCGCCAGTTATAAGTGAAGTGGACTCAAGAGAGCCGACGGAGCAAGCAGACTGGCAGTTGGGAGTTCCTCCACTTGGCTTGGGTGAACTCGAAACATTTAATATAATACATAGATGAAAGGCAGCTTAATCCGGTTATGGGAATGGGAAATGTGATCGTTCTGTTCACATGGTCTTCGTGCATTTGCATGCTGTATCTTCTCAATATCAAACGAACAAAACCCACGCTTCATTACCGATTAAGTTGTTCGTTATTTGCCCACCCCCATGTGCATATATACACCCGATGAAATTTATTTGTGCACGACTTTTATGATTCAAGAGACGTCGCGTCGTACCAATCTTTCTCATATTCTACCACCCACACTACAATTCGAATTTGAAATTAAATTTAACAATACAATCGACGACATCTAAAATCTCAATTTCTCTTCTCTTCTTTTCTTGGAATTCTGGTCGGAATATAGAAACCTTGCATCGAATCCATTCAATTGCAATTGTCATTTGGCATGGTTTTCGGACTGGCTGCGTAAAAAAGGACTGATTGGTGGTGCAGCACGATGTGCATCGCCATCGAAGGTACGTGATGTTCAAATCAAGGATCTGCCTCACAATGAATTCAAATGCACACCGGACAACAATGAAGGTTGTCTAGGAGATGGTTATTGTCCGCCTTCGTGTACGTGCACGGGAACTGTAGTACGATGTTCGAGGAATAAATTGAAAGAGATCCCAAAAGGAATACCACCCGAAACATCCGAATTGTATTTGGAATCGAACGACATTGCAATGATTCACATAGACCGTATTGCTCATCTGAAGTCACTGACTAGACTGTGAGTTCTATTTCTTTAATATTCTTTTTTTATTTTTGCTCGCTTTAATTTTGTCTCTATTGTATTATTAACTCGTACCATCTCTTTTTTGAAATACACAGGGACCTGAGCAATAATCAAATTACCATTCTCTCCAATTATACATTTGCCAACCTCACGAAGCTGTCAACACTGTAAGTATATCCCAGAAACTATCCTTGTGTCGATAAGAACATCATCAAGAGTTTGAAGTTGAGTTCATTCACTTAGCACACATTTTTGTGCAGTCGTAGCAGAAGACGGCGTATGAAGAGAAAAATTATTACACACGATTCAAATTGTTTCCACTCACGAGCAGTGTAACCATTTCGAATCTCATTTCATAATTTTTCCATCAATCCTTGAGCACGAATGGTTTTATTCTGCTCTCGTTCGAAAGTGATTTTCTTCGCTGCTGACCTTTTTCTTGTTCGTCTCGCTTATTGTTTTTTTTTTTTTGCATTTCCTCTACCAACAGGATAATTTCATACAACAAACTACAGTGCCTGCAAAGACATGCTCTAACCGGATTGAATAATCTGCGGGTACTATCATTGCATGGAAACCAAATCTCAATGCTGCCTGAAGGATCCTTCGAAGACATCAAAACAATAACGCACATGTAAGTTTTAGAATTTTTAGTTTGCTTTGCGACTTGGACTAATTGAACGTTTGTACTTGCAGAGCTCTTGGCAACAATCCGCTTTATTGCGATTGCTCACTGAAGTGGTTCTCAGATTGGATAAAATTAGATTACGTCGAGCCCGGTATTGCACGTTGCGCTGAACCCGAATCGATGAAGGACAAATTGATTTTATCAACGCCATCGCACAATTTCGTTTGCAAGGAAAAAATAAGCAATGAAATCCTTTCGAAGTGTGATGCTTGTTACACGATGCCATGTCAAAATAAGGGTGAATGCAACCCTCTGCCGCAACGTGATTATGAATGCCGTTGTCAGCCCGGTTATCACGGACGGCATTGTGAGTTCATGATTGATGCTTGCTATGGTAATCCATGTCGAAACAATGCCACATGCACCGTCCTTGAGGAGGGTCGCTTCAGTTGCCAATGTTCGCCTGGATACACAGGAGTCAGATGTGAGACGAATATCGATGATTGTGCTGTCAACAAATGCCTGAACAATGCCACATGCGTCGATGGAGTGGAGTCATACTCGTGCAAATGTCAGCCAGGCTTCACAGGTAATTTTTTAAACTTTTTTTTCAGGTCAAATCCGTCTTATGAAGTAGAATAGAATGCTTTTGTGTACTAAATGAAACAAGGCAAATTGTTCTTATCCGAACGCAGCCTTGATGAGTTCGTATGTGTGTATGTTTGTAGGTCCATGTTCAAACAACTGCGAAATCAACGCAAATTGAAATTTTTTTAATTAAACGTTATTTTAATGGCCATCCAATTGCTTGTCATAAGCACACTATTGCAAGCATAAAACCATACTCAGTTCGATTAGCTTTTTGTTGTGTTGGCATTCATCCATTCCACCCTCTTTTGAATTGATTTTTAATTAATACAAATTTTCACGTAGCAGGAGAGATCCACTTCTGCGTCAATTAACCGAACTGTCAAAGCTTAAATGGCCCGGAAGCGTCGAGGAAAAGTCACTCACCAGGCAAATATTACGTATCTTTTTGATCTGGTTTTATATGCGCGATTAATTAGTATTTACTTAAAAACTTTAAATTGAATTCTCATAATCCGGTGAACACCACCTTGCTTTGGCCACAAAGGCAGCTGATATCGTTCCACCACAACCGTCACTTGATATAAAATGCACTTCATGAAAAAGTTGGAGAAAACTTATAACAAGATTCTGCCCCTGTTTCGTGGAGGAAGGATAAGGATGAAGCATACCACGCATCTTGAACAAAATTTCGTACCTTGTTTCGTAACGCTCATACCACTGTACGAAAGTTGTATTTGGCTTCCTTTTTTGCCATTTCCCAGTTCTTTTCAAAACGCTATCACTATCCGAATGGAAAGGGTAAAGGTACTAGTAGGTAGACGGTTTTATAAACTCCTAGTGGTAGTAGTAGCACAGACTGCAAACTATTCGATCCCCTGACTGTCTGTCGAGTAGGAAGTATAGCAATCCAATGCATGGGGAGGAACTGGTTCGTTACTTTAATTTTCCGTTTCGTTTCTCCCTATACCCCGAGGGGTTATTTCATTTTTTTTAAACATCCGTCACATCTTTGGCGTAAATATAACAAGCCACTGCATGTTAGAGCGTGCACCATTAGACTCGATTTGAATATTTTATGAAAAAATTAAGAATTAAGACGTTTGTAATAACTGAAAATATTTTCCGTTCCTTAGGTGAATTCTGCGATGCTAAAATCCACTTTTGTTCGGAGGAATTTAATCCGTGCGCCAATGAAGCCAAATGCGTGGATCATTTTACCCACTACACATGCGAATGTATGCCGGGCTTTCATGGTGTCAATTGCACAGATAACATCGACGATTGCCAAAATCACATCTGCCAGAATGGCGGCACTTGTGTAGACGGCATAAATGATTACATATGCAAGTGCCCAGAGGAATACACTGGCAAGTATTGCGAAGGCACCCCCATGGTTGCGATGATGTATCCCCAGACATCGCCATGCCAAAATCACGAATGCAAACATGGTGTATGCTTCCAACCGAACCCCTCTGGGTCAGATTACCTCTGCAAATGTCATCCGGGGTATTCGGGTAAATGGTGTGAGTACTTGACCAGTATCAGCTTCGTACATAACAATTCTTTCGCCGAAATGGAACCGTTGCGTACAAAGCCTGAGGCGAATGTTACCATTGTGTTCAGCAGTACGCAACAAAACGGCATACTCATGTACGACGGTGAGAGTGAGCATTTTGCGGTGGAATTGTTCAATGGACGAATACGGGTTAGCTACGATGTTGGTAATTATCCAGTATCAACAATGTATAGCTTCGAGATGGTTGCCGACGGGAAGTATCACATGGTTGAGCTCATAGCGATTAAGAAAAATTTCACATTACGCGTGGATAAGGGACTGGCACGTTCGATTATCAATGAGGGCTCTAAGGACTACCTAAAGCTCACGACGCCCTTATATCTGGGTGGTCTGCCAGCAGAGCCGGGGCAGCAGGCGTATAAAAACTGGCAGCTACGAAATTTGACGAGTTTTAAAGGATGCATGAAGGAAGTGTGGATAAATCATAAGTTAGTGGACTTTGGAAATGCAGCCAGGCAGCAGAAGATAACACCCGGTTGCGGTCTTCTGGAAGGTGACAATGCCGAAGACGACGATGAAGAATCATACTTTATGCATGAAACCCCCCATGCGTACAAAGAGGTAAATAAGAATGCAGCGTAAATGATTTTGTGTTTCATATTTTAATTCACTTTTGAAATTTCAGGTGGATCCTTGTGACAACAACAAATGCAGACGAGGCAGTAGATGTGTTCCAAGCAGTAGTTCAAAAGAAGGCTACATCTGCAAGTGCAAGCAAGGCTCCCGGGGTAGATACTGCGATCAAGGTGAGGGCATCACAGAGCCCCCTGAAATCACTGGTACAACTAATATTTTATTCTTTATATTTAAACTAAAAACAAAGCTATCTTTGACTATCGCTTTATGGGTCCTATGTTGTTTCACGGTGTTTTCGTCTTGCATATACATACATATTTATTCCTCGTCATCAAATTTACAGAAACACATCTAGCCTATAAACTGATCTAGTCAAGTGAAGTCTACTCTCATTGTCATGCACATCAATATAATATAACATAACACTTACTCTTTAAACAGCCTCGACGTGCCGGAAGGAGCAAGTTCGGGAGTACTACACCGAAAACGATTGTAGATCTCGGCAGCCACTTAAGTACGCTAAATGCGTCGGTGGTTGCGGTAATCAATGCTGTGCCGCTAAAGTTGTAAGACGACGGAAGGTGAGTTTTGAACGACCAGCGGAGTGAGTGTGTATAATATGTATATCCGTTTGTTTCGCAGGTGCGAATGGTTTGCAGCAATAACGTGAAGTACGTTAAAAATCTGGATATCGTGCGCAAATGCGGATGTACAAAGAAATGCTACTGACTGAAAGATGCGACTACCCAATTATTAAATAGAAGCTTAGATGTAAATTTAGATCAAGATACCCAATTAAGTAGTTATGATAGTAATTTAAAAATAAGTATAAATATTAATTATTTTAATAAGGACAGTAAGAAGAGTACGGAGAATGGTGATAATAGGGCAACAATATATAGTGATGAACAAACCAAGGAAGAGCTTGACGACTGGTCACAGACCACAGACAGTTATGCCGACGGAGAGGAGAGAATGCAATCAAATCCAAGCACAGACTTTTACGATGACAATGAGAGAGACGACGACGAAGACGATGATGATAATGATTATGAAGAAGATGCTGAGTACAGTGAGGAAGGTGACAGTGTAGTCAACACTCCAACGGCGGCAAAGAGGACGCAAGCCTTGGATGATGATGAGGAAGATCTCGGTTACGATGAAGACGATGAACCACCAACAATACCTTTGAACCGCGAAGAACAACAGGGTTTCATGAATGAGGAGGGTAGCGGTGGCCGAAGAAGAGGCAGTGGTTATAAGCAACAGAATAAATTTAGATTAGATTATCTAGAAAAAATGAGAAGAAAATATCAGAAATCATATGGAGGCGACGCGGCTGATAGCAATGTTGACGATGACGACGGCGAGCCTAGACGAGAAGGTAGCGGCAATTTTGCCAACGACGACGACGACAATGACGATGACGACGACGATGGCGGTGGCAACAACGACGACTTCTTTTCGTCGAAAAGAAATTCGAACAGTCGCTACTTTCGAAAGAACACAAATGATGCGATCAAAATTATTTCGACGCCTTTGGGGAAAGTTGGTATTGTTTATCAACAGACACCTCCTGAACAATCGAAGCCGGATAATCCATCAAGTTCATCCAGTTCAAGTAAAACGAAGTTCACAGACTTCGATGCATTGTCTCCTGCGGACCCTAACACCCATCGTCGTGCGTCCTCACATTCGAAAATACAACCGGTACTCACAGCCGATGGCAAGGTTGCCCTGCTTTATCGTGGAGACTCTGAAAACACAAAGTACGAGCCCATTCTCAATCTAACACATAAGTTTAATATCTATGACAATAAGACAAGTGCTCCGCTCAGTAATAACGAAGATAAGACAGAAGAAACCAATCAAGAATCTGCTCACGAATTGGATGCAAGCTTAGACGGTGAGGATGACGAGAGCTCTGAGGAAAACGTGGTGGTAACCGAACCGCAGACAACGTCCACGCAAATGCCTTTGTCGAATGTCGATATCGATCTTTCGAATTCTGTTTTGCCGATGATAAATCGGCCGCTTTCCGAGGTGCTGGGCATAAAGAAAAATCAATTTCGTCAATTTAGAATCAAAGATTCTCCCTTCACGACCTCAACAACCGAACCTCCGTTCGGTCTTCATTTTCTCACAAAGAAAGTTAACCTGGCTGAGTATCCATCAAGGTCACGGAATCACGACTTTGATTTCAGCCAAGACACAACCATGCTGGATGAGCGTAAGCGCCATAACGATCACGTTCAGACTGCTAGTGAGTCTCAAAGCAATAACGAACCCGATCACACAGACCCCTCATCCATTGCCACACAAGACATTCTCTCTAAGACCGAAGTGGTGAACCTGGCAATCATACCACACTTTGACGAGGAGTTCGAGCGTCAGCAACGGTTCCGCGATCATGAAATAAGACGCCACCACAGGCAGCGTCACCATCATAAACGTAACCAACAAGACTTATCCAGTATTCACTGCATTATGCAGGCAACTATGGGCATCGCTGCCATTTCCACTGTCTTTGGCATGCTAGGGACATTTTTCAAGCAGAGAATTCTCGACCAGATCCGTCTAATGCATTGGTAGTATCACAAGGGTATTCAGTTGTAGGTGATGATCCTCCATTGAATACCCCAGATAAAATTTTAACGAACAATATGAACTACCCAGTGTTCCAAACGTATCTAAACCCGAATTCGCGATCTCCCTACTAATTGAGTCTCAATTTGACAAATCTTCTTTGAAACGAATTTATAGCTTCACGTACTGTCTCACTTAAACAGTATTTTTCTCCTCGCCTATCCTTGACTTTCGTATAAATCGTCTCTTATATACACACACCCACACATACATACAACATACACAAAACACATTTCTTACAAACTCAAACAAACTTGGAATAAACACCTTAAACTTATCGAGTTTTATCGATATACAATCTTCAAAGAAACAAACAATGTACAAAGGTACACAAAACATATTCGTAAGAAACAAAGTGCTCGTGCAATAAATCTCAACTCATCTAAATGGCATAACAGTTCACGCTAAATGACAATGGGTAAAGTCCTTCCATCTTTCCACTGTCCGCGGTAAGGCAGAAGAGTCATCCCCTGTATTATCCGATATCAATTGGAATCACACTCATTCAAAGTACACTGAAAATTAACAAATGACTGTTTTTTTCAAATTATTGAACAAAGTTTTGTAACTTATTTTGTTATAATATTGTAATTAGAGACCAAAAAACAAAAAACACAAAACAAATCTAAAATCGATGTAATAAGATAATATTTATTTAATTTTGTATTGAATCCTTAACGTTAAATATGATACAAACAAAAGATCATGTTGTAAGCAAAGCATAAATCCTTAAGTAAGAAACAAAAAAAACAAAAATACACAATTCTAACATTAACATCTAAGCTGGGTAGTCGCATGTAAATCCTAAACAAAAAGAAACCGGAAGAAAACTATTTTACAAAGAAAACAAAAGAAAAAACGAAACAAAATGCAACTTAAACTTACGTGTAAAATGTTTAAACTCTCTAAATTATCAACAAATAGATACAAAAAAAACATAAAATAAATTATTCTATTAGTATTGTTTATATCTTTTTGTGTATTTTAAATTTACATACACATATTTATACATATGTTAATATTTACGTTTGTAAGTGTTCGAAACGCAACACTTAAGTTATATAATTTCATTTGTGTTGGCCTAGTTTGTTTACTTTATTTTTCAAAAAAACAAAAGAAAAGAAAAACCCCCAATAACAAACGAAATATAATAAAGAGAAGTAAATGTTTAATAATGAAATGTTTTATATGCAGAAAATTACATTTAACAATACGCATACAAGTTCATTTTTATATAAGAAAAGTGTAAATTAAATTTATAACGTAACAATAAAACAAATATATAAATGCATATATTTAAAACAAATGACAAAATTGACTGTAAAACGCTTAAGTTGTTGTTTTTCTTTTTCTCTTCAATATTTGGAAACTACACATGTGCGCATCAAACACAGCGATTTTTTTTTTCGAAGGCTTTCTTCACGCTTCAAAGCTGGTAAGTAAGTAAGAAAAAAAAGTAACTTCCCATACCGGGAATCGAACCCGGGCCTTCTGGGTGAAAGCCAGATATCCTAGCCACTAGACCATATGGGATGGTCGAAGCCGGGTAAGCTAAAGCGCCATACAAAGTAACACATACAACACGTAAGTATTTAACAAAGCAACCACAAAAATTGCTTCTAGTCAAAAAATTTCTCGATTTCACCCATAAATCCGATTAAAACACCAGGCCACCAGAAATGCAGAAAATGCAGCTGGTGTACCAGTCTCTATACGCCCAGATATATGCAATGATTTCGGCGCGAGTCGCCCGTGCAAAAACGGTGCATACCCCTGAGCGTTTTAGCGGCTATACCTACGCATTTTCTGCATATCTGGTGGCCTGGTGTTTTGCAAAAATTTGGATGAAAAATGTGTGTAGCCGCTCCCCGTACCACGCCCAGTGGTGACTCCTATCGTACCTCTCGGTACATCATTCCGCCCCGACGAAACAGAGCCCGATGCGAGAAAATTTTCGGTCGCAAACCGATTTCAAGTACTAGTCGCCCAGAAATTGTAGTAGGGGGTCTGCTCGAATTTCACCAACTTTTGTCTGCTTATATCTCGAGAACGGTTGATCCTACGACAAAATCACCAAGGGCAATCTTGTAGCTTACGACTTGAACTAAATGATGAACTTGGAAAACTGACCGATTTACCGTTATTTCGGTATTATTTTCATAGAAAATCAGATTTTTGATGTCAAAACGGGTTTCTGCGATCTGAATTATGGCTAATTTTTAATCACAGAAGAACGAAATCGATGCAGAATAGTTGTTTCAAGTCTGAATACGCAGCCCATAACTTCTTAGCATTGCCAATAATCATTAAGGGGTGATGTAAGCATGTTTTCCAACAAAAAATCCCGGTTACTTTAAAATGCATCCTAAAATAACTGTAAATTGGTCCATTTTTGATTGCCATCTTCTAGCCCAAGTCATGAGCATCAAGACTCCCCTTGGTCATTTTGCCGTACCTTGCGCCGTTACCGAGATATACACAGTCAAAAGTTGCAAACAAACCATCAGAAACCCCTACTAAAATTTATGGGCGACTAGTACTTGGAACCGGTTTGCTACCGAACATTTTCTAGCATCGGGCTCTGTTTCGTCGGAGCGACACGCCGGTTAGCATTTTTGAAAGGATAGGGTGCTGCGTCTTCGATGGCAAGATCGACGGCATAGTCGGTTGTACGATGGGCGGTACAGTGCAGCTGGGATACCACAAGCATTTCTTGGGGAAAATCGGTTTTTGTTACTTTTCAATTCTTTGCAAACGATATAAGGGAGATGAAAACAATTTTACACACATATGGACCAGAGTTTTTATGATCTGGGAGAAGTGGAAAGGACGACTCAAGGACATATTAAGGGTATCCTTGAAGGACCTTAATTACTAACCTTTACCATGTGTTGTCATATACTTACCTTTTTTCTTAGATGAAAATGTTTGGGCTTACTTAAAGAAAAAACATGATTTGATGAATTTATGGCATGATTTGAATATTTATAAGCATACGAACTTTATTGGTTCTAAATAGTTCATGATTAAAACAGTTGATTTGGATAGTGGAATGTGGAGTTTGGTCGCCTTGTTTTGCAGAATGCTTTGGATCAAACTCCAGGTACCCAGGAATTTGAGTAGGGTGCTTTCATGGCTGTAGGGATTTGTGAAAAAGTGTCTATGCTCAAACTGGAACTGGAAAGGAGATCTTCGTTTTATTCTCTGTATTTGATTACACAAATTATTTGTGTATGTTGTAAAGTTTGAGAAACTTCGGAGACGTCAACTTTGCTCCCCATCTAAAGGCTTTCTTGGTTTACATTAACAACTATTTCTACCTTCGGGTTAAATACAATGCATCTGCTCACTTCTAGGTTCTGTCAGTGTTTGAGCGGTTCTTTTTTTAATTTTTATTTGCGGCCTTGGAAGAATTGTGAAAAATTAAAAGAAAAAACAAACAATTGCCATGCCAAAGAAAAAGGCTGCTAGTTCTTCCGACAGTGATTCTGGTCCAGATGATGTAGGCACAGAAATCTCGACGAAAATCTGTTTAGTTGATTTGAAAATGTTTTTTACTTATAGAAAAACCCACCGCCAGCGGCGAAGAAAACAAAGCCCGATGCGACGAAAAAAGCGAAGCCTGATGCAGCTAGTAATTCAAAACCCGCTGAATCCGGAACCTCGTGGACTCTTGAGAAACTCCGCCAAGTGAACATTAGTGAGTTCCGTGGACGCAAATCAGTCGATATAAGAGAATTCTACGAAAAGAATGGAAACATATTGCCAGGAAAGAAAGGAATTTCCTTATCAGCACTTCAATGGCGCAAATTGTTGGAGATTGCCGACGAAGTCACTGCCGCGTTGGAAAACCAGTGATCCAACGAAATTCCAAGCTCTTATTTATTTTATTCTGTTAAGTTTTTTTGATTCTAAATAAACAAAAAAGGAATACTATAATTAGCTTATGGTGATTATCATTGGCCATCGGTGTCCACAACAATCGGACGTTATCTCGTCGGTATGACAATCTGCTGCTGATAAGGAATTACTCACTAGTCTGTTTGGTTGCCTGACAGGGTTCACATATACATTTTATTTTCGACAGTAATACATTAATTACAATTAGCTACTTCATCAATTATATCTAAAAATAAATACCTAGTACAACACACAAGGTAAACACTATGCAAAAGGGAACCCATGTTTTGAGGAAACCCATAAATCCAACATACCGGCCACAGACGAACAGCCAAAACGCAAGTATAAGCATATTCCAATTGGTGCGGTTCTTGTACCTCATCCCAATGAGAGCTGTTGCAACATGAGAATGACAGTTGTCACAGAAGAGATTGTGCATTCGGGTACCATAGAGCACGGAGGCTTTGGAAACTGCTTCATCCCACTCGTACTGTCCGCCAGGAACTTGGTCAATACTCAACTGCATATACCGTGTAGGTCTTCCGAAGCCCATGTTATCCTCAGACACATAATATGATCCTGAGAAGTCTCGAATGACTCCCGTCGACATGGCAATACCCATGTGACCAATAAATGGGAAAAACCATGTTATCACTGGTATTGGAGTCCACACAATGCAAAATGGGTATCTATCTGTCGCGTAATTTATTTTGGCCGAGTCGACTGGAGAATCATCACTTGGTGCTCGAGACATTTTTCTTTTTTTACTTTCGCTTGCCGCCGAGTTACGTTGGCAGAACATATATTATTTCTTTAACTATTATTTATTAAGGTACACTAATCAGTAATCACTGGCGAGAATACAATTTTAAACACTCCCAATTCCTCTTTTAGTACGATAAGTGTACATACTTTTACCAAGATACAAGGTAAAGTGACAGAATGACCCTATCAGATACCAGAGGTGTACACACACTTTTGTTTGTATCATATCAGTCATTTTCGCAGAGGGTGTTTCGAATACGGAAATTAATTTCAATCTCCACTCCTCCAACAACATTTCGGAGCGTGTCGTTTTTAAAATTCAATTTAATATGACACGAAATTGTTGTGGATGGAAGTTAAATGTGGATGATGCACTTACTAAAACCTAAAAATGAAAGATATTTTCAATTAATTTTGATACCTCAACCACGTACAGGCTTAGGATTAGGTGACGATTCGTACTGTTCCAAGCGCTGGCAACACCGGTATCTCACTGTCATTGTGCATTGCATTTGGCATTTCGAAAAATGGCGAATACGGGAGTGCTGCCTTTCGTCCGTGGTGTAGATTTTACAAAAAATGATTTCAGTGTAAGTCTTCGAACAAATAGAAAATGTAGAAAGCGTGAACTTAGATATCAACGAACTCAATTGGAAATGCTAATAGCACCCAAAGTATTGCATTATGTTGAAAATAGTGAATGAAAAATCACCTTGTATTCGATGTGTCACCAGAAGTATTATGGCTGTCAATGTCATATGGTCTATAAGAGAAATCCCATCTCAAATATTCTCTTCAGCTCTCTTGTGTTTATAAACAATTCAAGTGATTGTGTATATTGTTGTTTACACATTGCATTTTTCTCTTGCAGGAGGATAAATTTCCCAGCGCATTGCGCTTGATGACACGCGTCCAATGGCTGAAATTAGATCGAACTCAGCTGAAGGAAGTTCCCGAAGAGATGGGTAACTTGCACAAACTTGAACATCTTTCTATGAAGAACAATGAATTGGAAAAGCTATTCGGTGAATTGACTGAACTAGGATGCCTACGCTCGTTGAATCTTCGGCACAACAACATCAAGAGCAATGGCATCCCTCCAGAACTCTTTCGCTTGGACGAACTGACAACGCTTGATCTGTCACACAATAAGCTAAAAGACGTCCCGGAGGGATTGGAACGTGCAAAGAATCTGTTGGTGCTTAATTTAAGCCACAATCAAATAGAAGCAATACCCACTGCACTATTCATTCACCTTACAGACTTACTGCTTCTGGACTTGTCTCATAATAAATTAGAAACTTTGCCCCCGCAAACACGACGTCTAGCAAACTTACAGACACTTATACTTGCTGATAATCCCTTGGAACTGTTCCAATTGAGACAGCTCCCGTCGTTGCAGAACTTAGAAGTTCTCAATATGCGGAATACGCAACGGACTCTATTAAATTTCCCAACCACTCTTGATAGTTTATCAAATTTGGCAGAGTTGGATTTGTCTCAGAATTCATTACCCAAGGTTCCAGATTGCCTATACAATTTGCCGAACCTGAAGCGTCTGAATCTAAGTGACAATGAAATAACTGAGCTCTCCTCAGGGGTTGAGTTCTGGCAAAAACTGGAAACGCTAAATCTCTCCCGCAATCAATTAGCAGCGCTGCCTTCTGCTATTTGCAAATTGGTTAATCTACGGCGCTTGTACTTAAACGATAATAAACTAGATTTCGAAGGGATTCCATCAGGCGTTGGCAAGTTATGCAGCCTGGAAGTGTTCTCTGCTTCTAACAACATGTTGGAAATGGTTCCTGAAGGACTTTGTCGCTGCGGTGCATTAAAGAAGCTTAATCTTAGCTCCAACCGACTTATAACATTGCCGGACGCTATTCATCTGCTCTCTGATTTGGATCAATTAGACCTGCGAAACAATCCAGACCTGATAATGCCACCAAAGCCGACGGAGACAACCAAAGGATCCGGTATTGAGTTCTATAACATCGATTTCTCATTGCAAACCCAACTGCGCTTAGCAGGCGCTAGTGTGCCACCATCTGTGCCGACAAACTCGACGGGCAAGGATCCAATCGCCAGAAAAATACGTCTACGTCGAGGACTTCGAAACGACGGACCTGACCAGGACTCTGCAAAAATACTGAAGGGCATGAAGGATATTGCCAAAGAGAAGGACGCCTCTGGAAAAAATGAAGGCAATACGTGGAACATGGATGGAGAAAAACCAGAAAGTTTGAAACCAAAGCGTTGGGATGAGTCGCTTGAAAAGCCCCCACTTGATTATTCGAAATTCTTTGAGAAAGACGACGGTCAATTACCAGGCTTAACTGTGTGGGAAATTGAAAATTTCCTACCGAACAAGATTGAAGAGGTTGCTCATGGAAAATTCTACGAGGGCGATTGCTACATTGTTCTCAAAACAAGCGTCGATGATCTAGGTCAGCTGACGTGGGAGATTTTCTTCTGGATTGGAAACAATGCTACTCTAGACAAGAGGGCTTGTGCTGCGATTCACGCTGTAAACTTGAGAAATTTTTTGGGTGCCCGGTGTCGCACAATTCGTGAAGAACAAAGTAAGTTATTTTTCTCACTCATTGATTCGCTGATATTGACTGTATGTTTCAGATGACGAATCCGAGGAGTTCTTGGCGCTCTTTGATACCGATGTGACCTACATTGAAGGGGGACGCACTGCCACTGGTTTTTACACCATTGAAGACTTGTTATACACCAAGCGGTTTTATCGTGTCATTGCTGCGGGAGCTTCAATTCATTTGGAACCTGTGGCTGTCGATTTCAATTCTCTCGATCCAAGATTCGCTTTCATGTTGGATTGTGGCTCAAAAATGTTCCTTTGGTATGGTCGTTGCTCAAAAAATACAATAAACTCCAAAGCACGGCTAATGGCTGAAAAAATAAACAAGACGGAACGAAAGAATAAGTGTGATATTATCGTCGTTCTACAAGGTATGTGAATGATTTGCAGTAAGGAAAGGAAATGTGTACACAAGTGTACGGTCTAATTTGATTTCAGGTGATGAAAGCACGGAATTCTGGGGCGAACTAGGAATTGAATCAGAACTTGCATGCGCACAAAAAATTCCACAACATGTACGAGACAATTTTTCGCCAGCTATACCACGTTTGTACCAAGTCCAGTTGGGTATGGGATATCTAGAACTGCCTCAAGTTGAAATTCCCGAACAAAAATTAGTTCACACCTTACTGAACAGCAAAAATGTGTACATTCTCGATTGCTACGCAGACCTGTTTGTATGGTTTGGAAAAAAATCAACTCGTTTAGTCAGGGCTGCTGCTGTTAAACTTTCCAGAGAACTTTTTAACATGATTACCCGTCCTGATTATGCCTTGGTGACACGTGTTCAGGAAGGCACTGAAATACAGATCTTTAAGTCAAAGTTTATTGGATGGGACGAGGTAATGGCTGTGGATTTTACGCGTACCGCAACGTCGGTTGCAAAAACCGGAGCAGATTTAACAAAATGGGCCAGACAACAAGAAACCAAGGCTGATTTGGCCGCTCTCTTTATGCCGAGACAAAATCCTATGTCCTTAAGTGAAGCTGAACAGCTGGAGGAAGAGTGGAATTATGATTTGGAAGCAATGGAGGCGTTTGTTTTGGAAGGCAAAAAGTTTGTACGTTTACCGGAGGAGGAGCTTGGTCACTTCTACACTGGTGAATGCTATGTATTTTTATGCCGCTACTGCGTTCCTTTGGAAGATGAAGGAGACGATGCGGCCGACGACGACAACAGGCCCCCCCCAGATGAAGAAATCCGATGCGTTGTATACTTTTGGCAGGGACGAAATGCTGGTAATATGGGCTGGCTAACATTCACCTTCACATTGCAAAAGAAATTCAAGGCAATGTTTGGTGAAGAGCTGGAAGTTATTCGCATACATCAGCAGCAGGAAAATCTTAAATTCATGGCGCACTTCAAGCGAAAGTTCATTATACGCACGGGTAAACGAAAGGATAAACCCCGCACATTGGATGGCAAATCTCCCGTTGAGTTTTTCCACCTTCGTTCCAATGGAGGGGCACTGTGCACGCGACTTATACAAATAACCCCGGATGCTGTACACTTGAATTCAGCGTTTTGGTAAGATATTGAATGCAAATGGAAAACCCTAATGTGCCTTATTAATGATCGTAAATGTTCCAGTTATATTCTTTACGTACCATTTGAGACCGAGGACGAGTCGCAATCGGGTATAGTTTACGTTTGGATTGGTTCGAATTCGGCACCCGAAGAAGCTAAACTCGTGCAGGACATTGCGGAGAACATGTTCAACAATCCTTGGGTCAGTTTGCAGGTAAGTCCGCATAGAACATACCCACCAACAGGATGGTGTAATGGTAAAATTGCATTACGTCGACAGGTACTTAACGAAGGTGAAGAGCCGGAGAACTTCTTTTGGGTTGCTCTAGGTGGTCGTAAGCCATATGAGAAAAATGCAGAGTACATGAATTTCACTCGACTTTTCCGCTGCTCCAACGAAAAGGGATACTTTACAGTTGCCGAAAAATGTTCAGACTTCTGTCAGGACGATTTAGCTGACGACGACATTATGATTCTCGACAACGGTGAACAGGTGTTCCTTTGGCTCGGCTCGAGATGTAGCGAAGTGGAAATCAAACTTGCTTACAAGTCCGCACAGGTAAAATACATTTATGTATATATATATGTATATACATAATTTACTATTTTCTATTAAATACATATATATATTATTTTATTAACAATATTTTCAGGTATACATTCAACATATGAGAATTAAACAACCAGAGAGACCGCGCAAACTCTTCCTCACTCTCAAGAATAAGGAATCAAAGCGTTTTACGAAATGTTTCCATGGATGGAGTGCACATAAAGCTCCACCTGAGTAATATACTTATACATTTACTCATGAAGCATATTCTTCGCGTACTGATACAATTTTTTTCGATTAAACTTATTTTATATTCAATGATCCATTACATATAATAAAATGCTAAATATTTGCAATATATACACCAAAGTTACTGATTTAATCATTAATTTAGAATTGTTCTACATACTGTTTATCATTTTATCACTTTTCAACCCGACTAGTATCATTCAATTTGTCTATGTATTTACAATGTGTTCCTTAAGTCCTAAATAGACGTTACTCTCATTGGCTATACGAAAAATTACCTTACCCTCTTTGCTATTTAGAAATCAAATTCCATAAAATGCATGTAATTTTGTGTGTAAATAACCGGTGTGTATAAAAAAAATTAACTATATAGCAATCCCCTAACAGCCACAATCACTGTAAACGTTCTGGCGCATATTCAGAATTCGAACCATTGTTCAAACTGACGCTTCCTAATAAAGGCTAACGAAAATTGTACAACTGAAAATAATACAAAATAAATACAACAAAAATGGCGGCGAAATATCAGTAATCGAGTCTTTTCTTGAGACGAAATATATCGCCATTGTCAATATTAGCCGAAGGGTCGATGTTAAGTACGCGTATAGAGGACATATTTACCAGACGTTCCTCTATGTCCGAGTACATCCGTCTACACCTAAATACGGACAGCGTCTGAATTACAAAGAGAAGTTTAAGAAATCCTATTCACACTTGCTAATAGAATACTTACATGTAAAACTTTGCAGTTAACAACAATCGAATCAAGGCTATGATCTGTTAGTTGGGTGCAACCGCTTATGTGGAGAGATCGTAACCTTTTGAGGTTGCGTGTTATAACCTCTATCGTTTTATCGTTTATATTGTAACAATCCGACAGATCTAACTCTTCAATGGATGGACAATTTTTCACTAAAGCCTCCATTCCCACAACGGAAACTTGTTGACAATTAGATAGCAGTAGGTGACGGAGTTCCAAGAAACTAAATCCGTACTTTAGCGATACATCGGAGATCTTATTACAACCTTTCAGATTTAAAGTTCGTAGACCTCTCAAGTTCTTGATGGGTACGCCATCAATTTTTGATTCATCCAAATTGAGTTCATAAATCGCAAGGAGCGCTCTCTTGCGTTCTGCATCGCGAACTATTTCTTCTTCGGCTTTGCTGCGAAGTGAAATTTTTAATGAACCCCCTTCGGAAGCATTTTCAGGTGCATCTTGGTGGAAGTATTCCATTGAACGTGACCTTTCAGGTGCTTGAGTGTCCACAGTGATACCCGTTAATGCTGCATCAGTGATCTATAGTTTATTATACCATCAGACTTACAACCTATATTCGTGTGTAATGAAAATACACTTACCCGAAAGCATTCTTCCATGCTCAACACCCGCAGTTGTAACAAGTTCTTGAGCAGAACTTGAACAGACAGATCAGTGACGCCATTTATACAGCTACTTACGTCAAGAACACGTAAATTGAGAAAGTGTTGGCCACATTTCACGAGGCAGTCTTCACAGATATTTAGATGCGACATATGCAGTTCTTCTAACACTCGGTTGGGTTTCCTGGCTATGCCTTCCTCAATCGCATCACTTGTTATTCCATCGCAGTGAGATATATTTAGGGATTTTAGAGTGCCCAGCAATTTAGCTAGCGAGAGAGCACCTTGCTTCGTGATTTTTGTGCAAGATTTGATATTGAGTGTTTCTATGTGTTTTAAATTATTCACAATAAGTTCGATGGTTTCGTTTGTTACACACATTGTATCCGACAAATCTAAGCAACGGAGATTTGTTTGGGCAGCAAGAAACATATTCAGACCAGGCTGATTCAGTTGACGACATGCGTGCAGCAGAAGCTTATCCAATTTAAGGCAAGGTATACCACAGAGAGTCTCCATTGCCTGGCTTCCAATTAGTGTATTGCCAAAGTTGAGTTCTCTCAGCGAATTCTGATGTGCTCGAATAACGTGTAATATAAACTTAAATGTGAGAATGGATTCACTTGGGAGATTGGCTAGTTCTTCGGGGTAAAATCGACGCTGTATAGCACAATGATAGGCAACATGACAACCTGACATATCCAGCATCTCTAGATTCGAAATTTGTTGCGTTAGCCTAAGTAGTATAGCATCGGAGAGATATTGATTGTATTTTAATGAAAGGAAACGCACTCCGGCCATTGTATCTGCAATCATTTTACGATCCGCTGTGTTTTCCAGAAACTGTCCAGTCATAAAGAGTGATGTGCATCTGACTATAGACAGAGCATTAATTCCTCGCAAATCAGCAAGAACAGCGCAAAATTGCTTTTCCGTAATGTCTGTTGACTCAAATGTAACTGATTGTATGGTCTTTCCCATGTGAGCGAAGAAATGATCAAGTGTCCCAAATGTTGCTTCATCCATATAAATATGCTGATAGGGACGTTCGCTGTTTAGAAACACTTTCCCTGGCGGTAGCTTATCTGATACGCAAAGTTTTGTAATTCTAATCATTACATGAGATTGAAATTCTGCATATTTCGTGGCTTCAAGCCAACGGCGACAAGTAAGCGATGCCACCTGGATATCCGCATAATTTAGATAGCGAAAAATATTGACGATTATCTATAAAAAAGACATAAATACATACATATTACAATACATGTGAAGTGATGACATCGGTTCGATACCAATAGATTAATCAATCATAGCGTTAAGAACTTTATCAATTGTCAATAATCAAGCAACACTTTAAAATCACATGAGAAAAAGTTGTCGTACATATGTACGTTTTTCAAGGTTTAGGAGTATACACCTAAGTTATGACAAATGATACAGAATTTCTACTCACCTCCATAGGAAGGTCAGCATAACTGGGTTCTAAATCATTAAATGCAGAAAGTGAATCCATTTTCGCGTAGTCAATGTGTTAACCGTGCGTGGGATTCTTCCGGAAATCACTATCCTATGCACTATTCACAATTAATTTTTCTAAGTATGTATGTAAGGGAATATCACTGCTTTCTCAATGAAGACTTAGGACGCTAAGAATTTCCACAGATTTATTTTAACCCGCAACTATTATGATTTCGATTACGTGATGTTTTTATTTGTCAGCGGAGCAGCTGATTCCTATTTCTGGCATTTGCTATGCTGCTACTAATGATGGAAATAATTGCCAATAAAGTGCGCATGACCACAACGTTCCTTGTTCATTTCTTTTAAACTATACCATAGCAAAGTGAAAACAAACAAAAATGAGTTGAAAGGAAAAATGAAAAAAAACAACCTGCGACGTACTACAGAACCTGACCGCGCGAGAACATGACAGAACCAGATGACAGATGTCCGCTACTCAAAAATATCCCTATTGAAATTTCCCTCATTGTATTGGGTGCATGCATGGGATAGGGATATTTAATAGACAGAGGAAATATTTATCTATACTTGGGAAAATTAGACTAAATTAATTATTTCCAACTATAACAGTGAAGTCATTGATTAATTAATGAAATTAATACCCCAGTAGTGTAATCACTGAATTTGCAGAACATACCCAAATCGTTGGTAAATACTTGTTCGTTTTTGCATACTATTGCTGCTTAGGTATCCACCTGCAACATTTCTCTCACAGCCATCCTCCTTCTTGAATAAATCAAACATATTTCAGGTTACCCGGAAAATCAGACTACTGGGTCATTTTGCGAATGTACTTGTTAAATTAAATAAATAATAAATTATCTACATCCTTTCTCCAAATCCTAGACAAAGGATATTTGCTTATGTGTATCCGTGTTCTGTGTTCACTTTCTGATTTCTAAGCGCCAGACAAGGGTAGTGCATGCAAGAAGCACAGTGTAGCACAGCACAGAGCAGACAAATTTAATAAGCTCTTATATTTCCATGTAATGTACCTGGATTTTTCCAACACAATAAATAATAAATGAATCCCCACATGCAGAATCAATTCCAAAGAGAATTAAATTAAAAACCTTTTAATCCAAAAAGATGTAGCAGACAAGGTTATTTACACGTTTCCACACTACGCCTCCATTACATACGAGAAACGAGTATCTCAGCAAATCTGAGAAGGAGATTTAACATCTCTAGTTTCCTCCCTGCATTTAATAGGTTAACAAACCCCGACAAACTTTAATGACACTTTACAGTTATAATGGTTAATGTTCCACATAACGAATCTCCGGTGAACCCTCGCAGAACGGATACTACAAATTTGCAAGAATAACACATGTATCTGAAGACATTTTATTGCATTTTTTCTTTATTTTTTCTGGGGTAATTAAAAATCTGGTTTTGGCAGTTCATGGCTTAAGTGCAAGAGACTTACCAGGAAACTTGTAACTCAGTCTTGTAAGAAATTCCCGTTGCTATAGGGGAGTATACAAACATTATAAAAAACACCTCAGATGCATACATACAATCATACACAATCACTTGGGGTTATTGTCGCAAAATTCTAATTAAGTGATTTAACAAATGGCGGCTTCTTACTGAAGATCGAGTGACCAACGTGGGAGGTAGAGGATCTGAGATGTATAGAGACGTGTCTAGCAATTTTAATTCAATCAGAATGACGCGCAAATTAAGTGTCCGAAGCGAAACCCCACGTTCTCTTTGAGTAAAACATCATCATTAAACATAAAAGCTTCCGCCGCGTTGTGCCGGTATATTGTTACTTTTCACCTGAATTCGGTGTGGACACTTTTAGGAGAATCCTTATCCAGGCTAAGCATCAATCTAATAAAATGATTTTTATGAAGTACCGAGTAGAACAGAAAGAAAATGTGAGTTTCCCTGTAAATCATTGACAATAAAGACTCCTCTTCTTCTTTTCTGTTTTTTTTCCTCTTCGGTGCGGTGACATAATGAAATATCCAACAGATGCCTTTATTAATGGTGTAGGTGATGCATCTCACGGATGAGTTTGTTGTTTCGGAAAAAGAAGAAACACCCAACTGCACGACCATACACCAGGCATCAGAGAATGAATCGTAAAAACATTCATACATGTGTGTAATGTTAGACAAGAGAATACCTCATGCACCTCCTTATAGCTTTCACCCCAAGCAGCTTCACTCTGCACGAGGTCTATTGATAAATAATTCAACGAAATTTCAGGCGCAAATTTATATCAATTGAAGAAAGTTTATTGCGATATTCGCTCATTATGCGTGTGCGGCGAACGCACCAACACGAAGGTTTATGAGGCCTAATGAAATTGTAATAAAACTCCGCACGCGAATAATGCAGAAGGGGGATAAATGCACGTTACTTATGCAAAAACATGAGAAATCACATTGTGCCCACGGGCACGTAATGCATAAAAGGCGCACCATAGTCCGGTTTTAATAAAGTAAATGCATGCCGTCGTGAAAGGTAACATCCGCACCAACAAGCGTGGCCCTATAACTAACCCGAAATATAGTTAACCACACTTACGCACACTTTTTATGGCGATGACACCACGGATCATCGCGCAGATGACATGGCGACAACCCTCTTCATATTTTTATATCGCCCTGCTCGCCGGACACATTATGGATACAGGACAAGTTTCAAGTACCATAGTTTGGTGGCCTAAATAATGTTTTTTCGCATGTCAACACACGCAAAGTACCAAAAATACACGCAAATAAAATGAAAAGAGAGGAGAGGAACAGATAAAAAAACAAAAATGACACCACGCGACCTCCGCCTAGATTGTCGCACTTTGAGGCCGCGCACGTTCACTCCAAAAGGTCAGCTCGCCTCGTAGATGATTATTATCATTACCAGTACAGAGAATTGTAATAAAATTTGTGAAACAAGTTACCTTCCGTCAGAGCTACTGTGCGCAGCGCTCTAATTTTCCAACGTTTTTATATTTTTTCTTTGGTAATCCGGGCGATACGTGTGAGATATCTCTCTTATTACACGGCGTTGCTTCTTGCGTCTTGTATCAAAAAGCATGAAATGTCTACGGCAAATGAAATTGTGGGCCATTGACACTCTCGCTCACTCTCTGTACCTTAACGTCTCTCTTGAACGGAGTGATGTATATGTCGTCAGTTCCTGTCTCTGACCAACGCGACTAATGGTGTTCCATAAACTTTGTATCACCTAAATGAGCCAGCAGCTAAGAACTTAAGGCTGGATGGATGGATGTGGATATTGTGTGGAAAAATGGATGAAACTGAACACAGGCTCCTTGTCCTGTGTACGCGAGGATCTTTATTTCTTCAATATGAAATATGATCTTTTATCGAGATAAGGTGATCCCATTGTATAATGTCCCAAGGAGACGAAGATCTTTGAGTGGTCGTGTTGAAAAACAAGGAGAAGATTGTTGCTGGCACTAACAAGAAGAGGATGTTAATTGTTGTGCACTAAAGTACTGGTGGAATGCCAAACGCATAGGATACATTCGGGGAATAATGCCACCAAGCATCGTTGAGCGTTCACTTTGTTTTGGTTTTCACAAACTCACAGGCTTAGGGTCCTCATCTTTTGTCTGGTGGAACGTGGTGGTTGCCGTTGCCAAGTAGGAGGACAGCATGAGGAACTTTTAAGATTGTTTGATTGTTCGGAATAAACAACAGACCGCCTTGTCTTGATGCCGATTTAATGAATCGACGCGTAATCTCTCGCATGTATAGGGGCAACGGGAACGCATTTTAGGTATCATATCAGTTTACACATCTATTAATTTTTTAAGACCTTTTTTATCTTCCAAAAGCAAAAAAAACAAAAGAAAAAACATCCGTGAATGCTATATGGTTCATAGAGGAGAAATGGCATTGCGTTCCTCGGCCTGGAATGTGTTCTGTGTTCGTTCTTTGCCTCACTTAACAGGACCAAACGGAAGGGTTGGCACACCCTTGACCAGAACCGCTAAATAAATAATTAATTGGTAAAATGCTTTGATTTTCGACTTACAGAAGAATATTCCCCTGTGACCCAATCACTCACTGACACTTGGACTGCGTGTCCATCAAGGGAAGAGTTAAAAAGTTCACCAACACGATTTGTTCATTTTTAAACCTGTCACCAAATTTACTTTGAATGACAGTTATGTGTAGAGCACCATACCAAGTGCATTGGTCGCCCGTCTAAATACCAAATACATGATATCTATCGTTCGCATCCCACACATTCGCCGTGTAGTATCATGTTAGGTATTCCGTTCACTGTACATGCGTGTTAAAACCCCACCCTTCCATGAGCAAAGTAGCCAATCTAATGTGGGAACACGGGCGTGAAAAAAAAGAGATTGTGTGGGTGATGTGTATCAAGTATATAGCAAACCGATTGGAAATAATATCTGACGAATGTAGGTATTGTGTATAAGTTACTTTCATTGGCACACATTATGTCAGGATATGGTAGAATTTTGCAATGAAGAATGGAGAAACAAAACAAAACAAATTATGTGAGATCTTTTCTTGGAGTATGTGTATCTGCTTTGAGCAATGGGTTTTCGGGAGTGTAACTAAATGCATGCTATTACTTATGGATTACTGTTCCTATATCCTTTTTTTGCATGGCGTTATGTGTTTCGTTTCTGGTTTGTCATTTCTGCTGTCATACGCATGTAATAGCAAATTGGCAACTTTATATTGTGACACAATCTTTTTTCTTTTCCATGACGCTGTACTTTGAGATGAACTTCAGCATTAACCAACGTATCCAAATATGTAGAACTTTTCTTATTCTTTTGTTAATGCCTCAGAGCGTTCTCTTCTGTGAAACAGTGGTTGAGACCTTTCTCACTTAGTTCTTAGGCCAGTGGCCCGTGGGGGACTAAGCCTGACCTGCCTCTTCTTTTCATTCATGACGGTCATCTAGGCACCCAGCTTCTTGATGTAGGCACCCAGCGTCTTGATCTTAAGTTCCTCACATCGAGTTTGTTGAGGTCCTTCTTGAGGACATCATCTGCTAAGTACGTTGTTTCACCGGGTCGCAGACAAGCTCTAATAAGGCAACCTGTCTATGCACATATAATAACATTGAGTCCGTTTAAATTTATTTGCAGGTTTCCTTTAATTCAGCTAAAGCTTCGAACTATTCCCGCTGAATGGTTATACATTGGAAATATTGTGCAGTGTGCACCTGTCCCACTGTTGTCTCAAATATGCATAACATATATAGTAAATTGATAAAAGCCTATCAATCATTATTTCAAAAATCCAAAAACAGCCACAGTAATCACCAAGGAATCCTTTTAAAGAGTCTTTCGTACGTATTACCCTTGTCATAAATATTCATTAGCATATTCGCAACATTTCAGCAGAGAGACAGAAAAAATAGAGTATGTTGTGCCAAATGCCCATTTCCTTGGGAAATATTTGTGCACCATTTCCGTCGATCATCAATCTCAGAATTGTATCCCTAATAAGACACAATGTGGCAGGAAAATGAGCTAGAAAATCCTTTTTATTGGGTTCACCACATCACGTACCGGATAACCTACCCTCATTTGTCTTGTTGAATGCCCTTGCCTCTTGACTGGTGATACAGCATCACCATTACAGTGCTTTCAATATTTGTTTGCGAAACATCATGCCATTGAGGTAATAACTCGTAAATACAAGCATTTTTCGAAAGGGGATGGTTGAAGTGAAGTGTGCTACACACATTGAATGCTCTTCCCAAATAATTTGTATTAATTTACACATCATCACGAGGAAGAAGGAATGCTTGTTACCCTTTGTGAGTGGCTGCAAGACTTATTTTTTTTCACTTAATATATCTATAAATCCAGTAGGTAATGCCTGCACGCATTTGCGGCACCGCCAGCGGTTTTTCAAAGCAAGGTGGGTGCTTAAGAGTCGCTGGTTGCTGAGGACGCGAAGCCGCGGCAAGCGTGTGCAAGTGTGTTGGGTTATTCTTCTCAGAATGGGATACCTGTGTCACATAAGTTCTTGTTTTCCCACATCACCCTTGTCGTGGAAATATTTCGCGCTGGAAAATCGACGTAATTAAGACCACATTTGCGCCTATTATCGTCAATTTTTCAAATTCCTTCTTAGTATCGGTCGGTGGCGTATATCGCCTACTTCTGGCTGGCGAGAAGATACATCGGCATCTTTAGTTGAATTGATCGCATTTCAATCGATCGGCTTCAATTAACTATCGACAGACATACAAACAGTATACCTACGAAAGCGGTTCCAAAGTCAGTAATTGACCATCGCCTACCAACTGAAACATGTTTAGGTGTCAACTTTACCCATGAAGATTGCTCCGGCGAGTAATCATTTCTTCTTCTTTCCGCTTTGTGTTTGCTCTAGCTCCCTGTAACATTCATTCAAAAATCAATTGATTGTGAAATAATATATTGCTGAGCAGCGACAGGTAGCTTGAGACTGTAGCAGTAGTCACACGTCTTGAAGTTGAGCCGTCCAGTAGATAGACAGACGCAGCCCATCTCTGTGGCAATCAAGCATCCACCAGGCTAAGGTAATCGACGGATCAGCTTGTATTGATAGCTACAAGGTAATTCGCACTTCAGATCTTCCCATAGTCACTCAGCAGTTCAGTGGATGCATAAGATGAAGAAAAAACCGAAGCAGATTGGATTGTACACAGAATCAACCGATATCTGTGTGCTGCTAGATTTAATAAATTTCTAAAATACTTTCAATTATATTTACGCAACAATGGTAGACAATGTGTAGTCTCAGGAGGATCTTAAAAGGGATTTGGTGCACACACTACCCCCGGTGCCATCGATTGTTGATAGACCGGCTATCCGGTTGGAATGTAAAAAAAGGTTCTAAGAAATATTCAACGCGGCTTATGATCAGTTTGCTTTGTACTAATTGGGCACTACCGGTCGCGCGGAAGGGTACACAGAGAGTAAGGAGCATGTCGATTGCGTTTTCATCACTCAAGCAAGCAGCGGTAGCAGCACGCTTGCGACGGTGTGAAATGATGCAAAACAACAGCAAGCAAGGCGGCAAAAAAAAACCTAAGCCTTATCTGGACGACAAATCACATCACTCCTCATAATTTCTGCACCGTGATCCTATGTTCAGAGGTGCTGCTTTTATTTCCAGGAACAAACATGCTCATTTACGTGAGGTAAATAAAATAAAAATAAATCACCTTGATGGGGTCCGCAAAACGGGCCGACGAAATGTGGCGAAATATATAATAATCACAGAATCCAATGAAATTAACGACTACCGGTCTTGAAAGATAAAACCAAAATAATGCGGTTTGGTGAACATTGGGTACCGGTCTTTGGATGCGAAATGCTCCAAAACGAACATTGATGAGTTATTTCTCTGCTTTTGCGTGATGATGGTGACAAAGTTTGCATCGTTGAGTGGTTTGCTTTTTACTCGGAGTTCAGTGGGCTTTTGGTGAGATGTATCTCATTAAAATTATGGGGATCAAAGGGAGAAACTGGATCACTAAAGGAATGATGTAGCGTCACATTGAGGTGGAAGATTACTAATGTCTGATGATTTGAACACACATGCTGGCAGTCCATAAGACCGACGGCGATTCATTACTGACTCGATGGTAATGTTTTAAAAATGAACAACAATCGATATGTCGGGATGTGTGCATATGCAGATACGCATGATTGCCCTTTCGGATTCATTGGCTTATATACTTGCATGACGTTGAGTATGGCAAATAAGAAAATAAATATACATATCTAAATAGATGTACATGTATGTATATATAATTATATATTTTTCGAAAACAACACAAAGAATTTGAGGTAATAATCTAATCGCAACTCAGTCACTCGAACGCATACATTAAACACAATCGGTAAGTATAATCCGCACACCACGCGTGTACGCCTTGTTACCCAAACCCTCTTCAGTCTCGGTAGCTGTGAAGAACCGCAAAAATGTGTTTAAAATACTTCAAGATCATCATCATCCAACACGCTAAAGTTACGCTCGTACGATGTCAACATTTGCCAGCCATATATCAAAAGATTTTGTGCACCTTTTATTGCTGGTACGTGACTTCGGTGAGCTTAACAACAAAAATATTGCGCTTTCAAAAGGAAAAGTTGCCGCATTCCGTGCAAGTTGCCCTCGCCTGGCCTCCGTCGACTCGCCGCCCTCGTATTCTCGTCGCCTCGTATTCCCACTACATCGCACCAAAGTGGCAACTGGCAAGCAACTTGAATGCATTTAGTCCACCCGCTCGACGACAACAAGATAAACGGTCTGCAATGGTCTGGAAATGCCTACACCCGCCGCGAGTGTCGAGTCGTTTTCGTAGTCGTTGTTGTAGTTGTATTCGCCAACCGACTACGGCGGCGGCGGCGACGGCTATCGTTGTCCGTCCCGCCTTGAAACTGAGTACGCCATTGCTGATGAAGCTTAAAGCAGACAGAGAAGCGAAGTGACGAGCGACGAGAGACGGGAGATCACAGAGAGGAGATAGCTGAAGGTTTATACATCAATTCGCTGGCAAAATACTAGTAATTGCGGCTGATCTCTGTGCATCATCGTGTAGATGAACTCTATCCTCTAGATCGACCCAACTTGCAGTTTTATGAGCACAGCAAATTAACATTCGTTGCTGTGAGCAGCACGCTCAGAGTCGCCAGTTCGCCAGCCATTTCGTATGCAAACGGCGAGCGGCGGGCTCGGCATCAATATTGATGATCTCGCGCTCGCAAGAGAGTATGGGCGCAAACTTTCATGTAGTCAAGGACAGTGTTTTCAGTCGGATCTTGTTTTGTGTTTGGTAATTGTTATTTTATTTGCTAAAATTCATTACAATTGGTGCAGGCTTAACCACTACATAACTAATTGGATAACATATGAAATAAATTAATAATAAATTCTGTAAACAAATGAAAGGATGTCTTGAGCTATCACAAGAATACTGGTGCATGAATCTTCATTGTCCGTCGTCGTCGGTTGCGACTGCGGATTAGTCCTCCTTCTCGGGGTTGCGTGCAGTGTCCTGTGGGACTTCTGGTACCTTTTCCACTTCAATGTACTCGTCGTCATCCTCGTCGGCCAGCTTCTCGTCGACACCTTCAGTTTTTGGCTCTGTCTTGGCAGCGGCGTCTTCTTCCGACGGTTCTTCAAATGGTTTCTTTCCCACCTCCGAGACTTTGTTCGGCTCCGCGACGGTGTTGCTACTACTGCCGGCGGCATCGCCGACAGCGCTCTTTAGTCGGTCCCTGATGTCGTGATCAACCAGGTGGTGATCCAACTCCGCACGGAAGAAGTACTTCTCGCTGCAAAGATTGCAGTCGTAGGGCCTCGAATTGGCCCCGTGGTCAGCCATGTGGCTCAGCAGACCGGCGGGGGCTGTGAAAACTGCGGAGCAAATGTAGCAGGTGAAGCCTCTGTCCTCGCACCCAGCGAAGGTATGCTCCACCAAGTGCTCCTGCAGTTTCTGCGAATGAGGCATTATAATTTTACAGAGGTTGCAACGGTTCTCTACGTAGCTCAGTGCGCCATTTCCGTTCTCGAAGCTGCGTTGACTGTTGAACTTGCCGCTCAAGTTATGCTTACGGCAGCACTTCTCGCAGACCTTTGTGTCCGATGTGTTGGGGATTGACTCCAGACACAGGGCGCATACGCTCTCGGACGAAGATGATGATTTTGTGTGGAATCTGTTAAGGAAGAAAGGACTTTTTCGTGAACCTTGACCATGGCAAATGAACGAGTTTACTTACTTGGCATGGAGACCTATCTCGAAGTCCGAATGAAGAGTTTGACGGCAGCAGATGCACTGGACTGGCATCTGTCCCTCGGTGTTGTGCTCCAGAAGGTGACCCTTGAAAGCGGCCACATCTGGCAGTGCCTTGGCGCAGTGGGAGCACTTCCCAGACTGACCCACCTTAGAGTGCTGGAGTTTGTGTTCGGCGAGAATCGCCGGCGATGGGAATATCTCATCACAGATCAGACATTTGTGCTTTCCGGTGGAGTTGTGGCAAGTTTTCATATGATGCTCTAGCTCGCTGCGAGATTTGAAGTTGCCGCTGCAGTAGGCACATCGGAGGCTCACCCCGGTCTTGAGGTTGTGCACGATTTTCCGATGCGAATGAATCTCGGCCTCTGTTCGGAAATCGTTGCGTTCGCACATGCCGCAGCTGAATCCGGTGCTGCCTAGCGCTCGATCTGATGTCTTATTGATTTCCTGCTGGGGCTTCAACGGCCCTCTGTTGCTGTTGTTCGGACTGTTGAAGTAGTTGGCTGCTGCGGCCCCGCTGAGCTTCTCCTGCTGATGTTGGTTGTACATCTCGAGGATGGTGCGGTTGGTGTCGAAATAGTGTTGGTTCAGACTCGCATACACGAGTGAGGGATGCTTTATCGAGGAGCCAGTGTCCACCTGGAGAGGGTTGTAGAATTTGTTGCTCGTGGCGGAGGCGAAAATATTCTTTCCCAACGCAAAAGCGTTGTAGTCTATCATGCTGCTGTTGTTGTTCTGTGCCGATGGCGCTGGTTTGTTAAACAGGGCGCTCATGTACAGTGGATTTATGGAGTTGCTGGGCGTCTGATTGACTGCTGAAGCGGATTCGGCGTCCTTCTGTCCATGGTGGGTCTGCATGTGTCGATCGAGAAGGAACTCGACATGGAACGTTTCTGGACAGGACGGACAGCGAAACTGCCGGGCATGAGCGGCCAGATGGAAGTGCATCTCGATCTCGGTGGAACAAACCGCTCTGCAGAACATGCACTGAATTGGTGACCCAACAGTGCCCTGATGTCGCGTCTTCACATGTATGTGGAATTCTTGTTCCCCTTGGAATGTGTCCATGCACGCTGAGCAGCGGTACACCTTGTTTTCTGGCGAATGAATGCACGCGAAATGCACTTGAATTGCCACTTTGGTTTCGAAATGGTCGGAGCACAACAGACACTTGTACAGTGTCTGTATGTGACTGTCGAAAAGGTGCTTCTGCAATTCCTCCGGCTTCGAGTACGATTTATTACAATTCTTCTCGGTGCACTTGTACTCAGAACAAGTTATTAGGAAGTGCGAAACGACGTGCCGCTCGAATTCATTCTGATCCCGCAAGGTCTGACCGCAGTGGTGGCAAATCAAGTTAAGTCCCTGAGTTATATGTGATTTCAAGTGGTTACGGAAGCTATCAAAATCAGGAAAACCATCGTTGCATTGGTTGCAAAAGAAGACCCCGGGCTTCTCGGATGCCTCTCGGGAGTCCTGCGAAGGTGTTCGGGCCGTACGCTTATTTTGGCTCAAGTCTGTGGGCTCATCGTCGGGTTTCTCCGCCTCCTTCGGACTTGACTCCTCAACTTTCACCTTCGTCTCATTTACCTTCGGAGTGGGCAGACGTGGGCTGAAGGGACCCGCGGCCGTCAGGCGATTGAAGTGCTCAAAGTAGCTGCTGGGGCTCGACAGGCGATCGATGTGAATCGTCCTCATGTGCTGGAACATCGTCGGAATATTTGGAAATTTCATCGTGCAGTACTCGCACGACATTTGAAAACCACTGTTCGCCGGCTGGTTAGACATGGCCTCCTTCTCATGCATGGACTGGATGTGGCTGCTCAACTGCTCCATGGATGTGAAATCAGATTTTGTGCAGTACATGCAAGTGATGTAGGATCCACGCAGCCGTTTGCCGTACTCCAAAGTACTCGGACTGGGGCTTTTTGTATTCGCCATCGAAGCATATCGTCGCTTTTGGAGGCTGCTGTTGCTCGAGCCCGATCCCGTCGATCTGGGGCTGTAATTCAATGCTGCTGGGTTTCCTCCGGCGGCGAGTATTGCGGCTTGCTTCTTGTGATTTTGCATATGCGACGTTAAGGCTGCAGCTGTATTGTATCCACGGTTGCAGATGGTGCATTGGAATGGTTTTTGGTTATCGTGGGTTTTCATGTGAATCTTAAGGTGATCACTGATTTGATAAAAGAAAAAATATACATAAAATTGTGTGACGTTGAGTTGTCATTCGAAAACAGCACGTGATCCTTTACCTTCTTGAAAAAGCGGCCTCACAGTGTGGGCATCTGTATCGTCTGTCCCCTGTGTGCAGTTTCGTGTGTCTATCCCTTGATCGCTTATGCTTAAAAAGCCTGGCACAGTAGTCACATTTGAAAGGAAGGTGCTCCGCATGACTCTAGAATGAGAACAGGTCCAAGTATAAGAATGCAGTCACCGCTTACTCAGGCAGACAAAAAGTCAAATAAAACGAAAAGACGAATGAAACAAAAAAATTACAAAAACAAAGAACCATGTTTAGATATTTGGAAACAATTCTTCTGTGTAGGCTACAGCAGGCGTGATATCATTGCAAATTTAACCCAAAGAACACTGGGCAAAGCGTAACACTGAAAACATCTGTGACGGCTGAGGTGCTCTTTCACCCCTCATCTCCCCAATTACACAGGTTTTTTATGATAAAATATGCATACACTCTATTTGAGATCGCCAAGCCGACCGTACGCCTCAAGCATGCCAATGACAGTGATGTTACTGGTACACACTATACTGCCGACCACCAGTTGTAGTCGTTGAGTGACTGAAGAAAGAAGGGTCGCGCTGGTGTAAAAGTAAGCTCATGTGTGTGCAAAAGTGTGGATGATCGCCACGCATGTTAATTGCCGCCGCACAAATCCCAAATGGACAAGATAAAAAGGCAATAGCACAAGAAGTTTTTGTTTTGTTCCTACTTGTATGTATGTAGGTACGAGGCACAAGATACCGAGTGGTGTTGCGGCAGCCATCTCGTCGTGCTCTTTGGGTCCAAATGTCAGCAGAAAATTATTATTCCAGTTTATTTGGAGAGGCCGGGGTTTTATGGTCACATAGCAAGTCGTAAAGTTGCCGCGATATGCATAGAGATGTAACTCCAACTCCAACCAGTCCAGATGTTATCCTATCCTATCGTATCCTCAGTCAAGCAACAGACAAGACAAGACGAAGACAGCCCGTCAGTAGTAGCGGTAGCGGTTGCGCTTTAGTATGACACTATTTAATTGGAGCTCAAAACTTGCCCCAAAAAATAGCTACCAACTACCAACGACCAGCTACCAGTCAGATCGTGTGCCCTTAGCCAATGTGTCTGGTCTTCCTGGAAAACACATTTACCAGTTTGGAATGTGTCGTCGCGGTCGTTTTACGACTGCAACACACAACACAACATCAATTCCCTAAATGCCAAGTGGCCCAATCTAACTTCCTCTCCCTTCCCTTGTGTGTGCGTGGTGCGTGTGCTCACGCGGTGTACTCTCTAGTCCGCGCTACGCTTCGCTTTGCTGTCTACAAAATTGAGATATTTTCTATAAGTACCAGTCGTACATAGGTGACGGACAGAACTTCAAATTTTATTTTCTCGCTTCTTCTTCTTGTGTCGGCATTCAGCATTCGGCATTTGCCGTTTGAAGTTTTGTAGAAGCGAGCAGAACAGATTCCGTATCTCTCTGCCACCAGTTCATTTCGAATCAGGCCAAAATAAGTCAATTTGTATTCAGAGCGTCGCCACTGTTTATTGCACAATATGAACAACTGATTGTGCTGGTTATCGTTTTTTAACAGCCATTGCAAATCATCATCTCCACACAACACAACGAAAGGTAGAGAGAGAAACACTTTGAAGCCAAACGACAACACGAAAAAAGACGAACAAGGAAAAGATACGATCTTCATCCTTCAGGCCAAGTTTTTGGCCCCGACCACGACGACAAATTCCTCAAAAAGTGTCACTTCAGCGATGTGCTGTGTTGGTTGGTACAAAAATTCAACACATACATACATATATCGTTTTGTGGCGCACAAGATGCCAAAAAATTTATCATGTGCCCAACTCCCAGTTCTGTCAGGGAAGATTTATATTTATTGCTACAGAAAATGCAATACTTCACCCTATGATGCGCTTGAGCTCCTTGAATTCATTCTCTCTCTCCCTCACTCACTCTCTCTCTGTGTGTCCGAACTGCTAAATCCCCTCCAGACAGGTCTAGATGGACCTCGTGTCTTTTGAGTAGTGAAGACAAATTCACTCAGATCAAGAGATATGTATGAACTTTATTAGAGGGACTGCTGATGGAATTTCTAAGAAACTGTCAATGCAGGACCGCGAATTTCTCAAATTGCAGGACATCGTCAGGGCTGACACTCTTCAAATGGGGCTGTTCCCTTCACTTCGCGCACTACCGATCGGAAGTATGTGTGTATTATTGATCTGCCCGCCGCGCCGCCACAGTGCGAAATATTCCGGCAATTCGCCTCTAATAAGCGCAAACACTGTTAATTACCCCCGTTTGTATAGGCACAAGAAAGCATATCCTTAAAAGGCAATACGAGGGAGCCCAACAAAGCGCACTCACCTGTTCATGCTTCTTCAGATACCCAAGGCGCGGAAATGATTTATCACAGAACTGACACTGATAGGATCCGTCGCGGTCGGTCGCGCTCTTAATGCCATCACTTGTCAACTTATCCAACAACTTTGCCGAATCCCTATCGATTTTCCGCAATTTCGTTGGAATTTTCATGGAATGCTCGCCGGTTGCGCCAGTGATGCTTCGCGCGGTGTTGGTGGTGGTGGTGTTGGAACTTGTATTGGTGACAGCATCGTTGGCACCGTTTGCCGAGAGGAAAACCCTTTCCTCACTAGAATTTGCGGCGTCGTCATCCTCGTCCCCATCTCCGTCATCGTCCTCATCGTCGTCGCCGTCACCAGATATCCCTGGACCAGTGGCAGTTGCTCCATTTATGGCTGAAACACGTCGATTGTGATGCCTGTCGCGATTCTGACCACCACCACCGCCACTGTTCTGCTGGTCGCACTGATAATGCATGTGGTGCAGACGCTGCTGCTGGTGCCGCTGATGATGCTGCTGATTGTTCTGATGGTGGTTGTGCAGCGAGTTTGGTGTTAAAGTTCCATCCGACATCGACGGCGAGTAGCTTGAGGATGTGTGTGTGGAATACAGATCTGAAATGAAATGAAGACGTTCGATTAATTTAACTTCATTCAAATGACATCAGCAAGATAGGCCGAGCCTTAATTAAAACACCCTCTGTCGTAGGTGTTAGTCGGCCCCGAGCCTGGCCGGATTGCTGCCGCTGCATTAAGTTCAGAGAGAACCCCTAATTAATTAAGTGGAATAATCTGGTGACTAAAGAGGAAGTGGTTCCAAACAATAAGACAAATCTTTGGTTTCTGTTGCAAGATAATTGAATTAACGCGCGTGGCGGACTACCATATCAATAAGAGGACCGCCTGATCCGACATGGGCAGTGATTGTGTCTTAAGTGGCAGAGGGGAAGTGTAATTATACGGCGACATAAAACTACTCTGTTCACTGTCAGGCATTCTCCCCGATCAAGTGGCGTTACAAGACAATTAGACGGAAGGGAAACTTCAATTAAGCTCTCTGAACATTACGAATAAGAACATGCTAGTCACTTACTATCTGGCGGTGCGGCGGTCGGCTGTAGTTTATATAGCGCGGGCGGCGGTCTTATTAAAACATCAGACCACCTCCCTCCCTTCCCAGTATGATCGCGGCTTACTAGATGAACTGACTTCCCGGTAAATTTGAAAGAGAATCGCATATCCGTCCTTAGGTCATCAGTGTGAGAATTAATCCCCTAACAGCAATCAGTAGCTTACCCACTAGACTGTGAAGCATGACTTAGAAAAGCGTTATTGACTTGGAGAATTTGATATCCGTGTTGGTTAATATTTGGGGCATTGGGGCAAGTTTGGACATGAGGTGGACTTTCACGCTTTCAAGAGCATTCGTTCAAGTAATAACAGTGTACTTGTGGTCTTAAATTCGATATAAGATAACTTCAGGGGTTCCTGAAGATCATCAAGTACTTGCTAGTAGGTTAAGGAAAGTGTATCGTGCACAATGTGTATCACATTCAAATTTCAAGACTTCACTTTTCTCGAATCCCTGGCAATGATTAAATAGTGTACTTGTCTCGAAAATATTTTATCAAACCATTAGAAGTCGGTAATAAAACAATAGGAACCTCGTCCTAATGAAAGATTTATCAATACATTGCTAAGCCAAGTCCATCTTAGCCTTTAAGGCCACCACATTTTTGAAGTCAATTCATTTCCACTGACAAATCCAATGAAAGGCGACGGACTATGTCCATCTGTATCCAACTTTAAAGAAAATTCAGAAAGCTTAGACTGACATTCAGTTACCACTAGTTTGTCATGTACAATTCTATCTTATATTTGGATCAAAGACGAGATTTCTGTCAGAAAGAAAGTGTCAAGGGGAAATCCAACTTGTACAGGCAAGAACCATATAAACTTATCATCGTAGATCGTCCGCTCTGATTTTTATCTGCAGATGTGTGCAAAGGAGCGATAAGAATCTTGTCCTTTCCTCTCCATACTTTTTCCGTCGAATTTTATATTTTATGACATGGCGCGGTGAACGGATCGATCTTCAAAAAGCGAGAAAGATGCGAAGATGCAAATTGAATTATCTTTCGATTTCTCGAGCCTTCCTGTCGAAGTGACTTGTGCTTATATGAAAACCGGACGTGGGAAGTGAGTGGGACGTTCTATTGAAGTTTTCAAAAAATACCCATATATTGCAGAGCAATCGAAAATTAAGTATAGAACAAGATAAGATACCTATGGTAACGCAATCTCTTTTATGACATTTTGGAAAACTACTAAACCTTCCTTTTAACCAAGGAAATGAGTGATTAAAAAATTTACATCAAAAGGAATGCTGCAGAGAGTATGACATAAGCTCTTAGAATAGTACGCGTATGTACACTGAGAAGCTAGGTGGCTCTGGCCGTCTACGGACGTAGCGCCACCCATATTATATTATCATCATTTACACTTTCAAGGATAAAAAATGACAAATCTACCTTACTTTAAATGAGTTAAGTTGTATGTATGTAAATACCTGCATTGACTTCCTTAGTTGCTTGTATTTTTTCAATTAAATTTTCCAGTCGAGAACTTGGACCGCGGTAGAGCATTTTTAATGCCATCATCACAAGAGATGATAGATGAAGCCGCAACTGTATTTCTTTTTTTCTTTTTTTTGTATGTAAATTAACTCACAGAATAAATAATTATTTACTTCTTCAAATCATTCAATAAATTAGCACACACCACATTTTTGCATACATTTGATCTTCTTTCAATTCTCAAATGGGATTGTATCTCAATTTTTGTTGTATTCTTATATTTCACACTCGATTATTTTATTCGCACATAAACAAATATAATTAAACAAAAACAAAGACCACTGCCAATTGGCTTTTTTCAATGAATTTTATTGTCACCTTACAGTTTCTATTAATTCCACGGAAAGGACCCTAAGGATCGGGTACAAATGTCCCCAAACAGGAAACACGTCCAAATTTGTCGAGCACCAAAGAATGACTGCTAGCACCGAGTGCGACGAAAATTAAACGAAAACGTATCCGAGTATACAGCTAGGTACTAGACACGAATAAAAAGCCACTGAGCCGCCGCCTTCTTGTGTACAGCCAGAGCGAACATTCACAAAGCGAGGCGCCTAAACCAGTTTTCTGTGTGTAAAACACATCTGATGGATTGGGATTCAACCATGCGGAACTGGGTCCGCAATGGAGCGTGTGCTGGGCGGTAGATGGTAGGAATACACACAAGTATATACCACCGAGACAGCCAATATCCAGTTCATCCCATGGCACTTTTATTGTACAGTGCTATGGGAATGGACGGATGAATACAAGTACAACACAGCGAAGCATGATATATAACCTGTCTGTGGGCACCAGATTTAGCGCCTTTGTCGTTATACTCTACTGCTGTGGTGGCGATGGTGTCTGTGACTGTAAGCGGTGTAAAATTTCTACGGTCGAGGGCTGAACTGAAAGTGTAGGTGTGAGCTGCTTGGGACCCCAGTGTGCATTTTGGGCGGAGCATCGCTTTGCTAAACAGGCGCTTATATACTTTGCTCTGAACGTTTTGAGTAATGACCACCCTAGCGACGGTAACGAAATTGTTTTCCTCACAAATTGGTGAAGAAAAATCAAACAAGGCTGTGCCATTTTTCATTAAACCACGGTTGACAGGTTACGGTCTAGCGCACTTTCAGATAATTAATTAATTAACATTCCAACCGTCAATATGGATAATCAAAAATAACACACAATGCTTGATGAAGGCGCAACTGGCGCAGCACACAATCCAAATTCTGTGCACCAATGCTTCCCTTCCTCCATCTGCCCATCTCGTGCAAGTTTCAAAAGTTTAAATATGTGTGATGTGTCTGAAAAGGGAGCATTTTTCATCGACGAGGACACACGACAGGCAAAAAGCATTAACTTTTATCTTTCCACCCGCCACAGTCCATTTGTGGAACACTACAACCCATCCCTTGTTACTCTCCTACAACTGGAGGTAACGTCTGTTTTTCGCAGTCAACCATGCGACCAACAGTTCGTTACCACACCATGTCCCCCACCTGTGTGCAGGCATATCGATGGTAATGGATCACAAATTAAATCGAAAGAACACCATCGGCCAGTGAGTGCAAAAACTCTGGACTCATTCATTACTTATGCATGCACCATGTCGACAGCCCCGGTCCGTAGATAACTTCGCCAGAACAGTGCTGACAATGAAAGCTTTATGGAAATTTTCGAGTTACCAAGGTATTTGGATGGCTGCTGTCCACTTAAAAAATCTACACATCCCAGAGAAAACTCAGACTTTCACATTGCCAGTGTTCGTCGGACGGATGTGGTGGGGTCGTGGGCAAGCGAAGCAGAGTAGGCCTTCGATGGTTAAAACCAGCGGCGACCGTTGTGACAGTAAAAGAAAAAGCAAAAAGTGGCAAACCATATCCCAAGTTGAGCTGTCGGCGAGACGAAAAGGCGAGAAAACAAAGACACGCCCATTACAAACACATTGGCTTTCGGACGGGGAGGAGCTGGCGCAGTCATGCGTGCTGCAAAGTACATAATGTAACTAGGGTGCCTTGTGTCGTGCGGCAGTGTGAGTGTTTCGAATTGGTGACGCTCTGGCGAATCGGATTCGATGAATCGGCCGCCTGTGTGTTGGTATTTGGGAGAAGCAATGGTTTCATTCGGCTTTGCTAAATGGAAATATTTGCATTTTTGTTCCTTGGGAAGGTGGTGAACAAATATTCGTAAGAATTTAACTGTGAACCGGGTGGTTAGTGTACATGGATATGTGGACGTAGACAGGCGCTGAGGGCGAGGATTTAAATTATAACGTTTTATGTACACGTTGAGGCTTATGTGCGGCCGAAATGTTGGCTGAATCAAATCCGAAAACTATAAATAGTCATAAACATGATACTTTGCAGTCCATTAGCGCCAAAGTATGTTTTTGCTAATTGGAAATGTTAGCTTAAAAAATGTTGAAATGTTTCTTTTGGTAACAGGCAGCCCGGGGAATTTGCTTCATCTGCTGCTACCATTGTCTATTCAAATTATCCCTTCTCTCGAATAAAAAATTAACCCAAAATGGGAAAAAAAAGTCAATAAGCAATTGTAAACAAAGACAGGAGGACTCTCGATTATCTACACAATCTGCGAAGTCTTGCTATGTCACTCACATTAAGCTAGTCCACTTGACCTTTTCGCCTGTCTGTCAACAGTCAACACACATAAGGGGATGGTGGAAAATTAACATCATCATCATCAAGAGACTTAATTTCACGAGTGAGTCCTCAACGTGGAAGTATCACAAAAAAACAAAATAAAAATGCAATCCTCTTGAGACACTTGTCCGTAAAGCTTGTGATTAACAAATTAATTACATTTGAGTGATGGGCGTTGATTGACAGCACCAAAAAAAGCAAACAAAACACCCTCTTCAAAAACGACGCTTTTTCCACAAACGAAGACAATGTGACATCAGCGGTGGTGGCGGTAGCAAACGAAGAAAGGATTAGGCAGGAGTTGATGATTTAATAATATGTGCCACTAGGGTGGGTTGGAAATTTATCAAAAGCCAACCTTGGTATCCCTGCAACCCATATGTCAGCCATGGATTAACGTGTTCCGACCTTTGGAGCTTACATTAAAAGCGACGGCAGGGACACATATACCCAGATCTCAGTTTCTTTTACGAAACCAAAAAAATCACCATACCTAAATGAATAAAAAAAATCTTGACAAAGTCATGAGTGGCTACTGTCCTCGCGTATCCTTGTCAACGTCAAAGTAGTGTACCACGTTTTCAAGCAAGATGAATTTTCTAAGAGAGGTGTGGGAGGATGGATGATAAGGGAAGAATTTTAAATGAACCAAAAAGAGACATTGGTTAGAGAATTGTTTTTTCCTCTCGTTTGCAATATTAATTGTGTCCAACGTCACCCTCATTACGTTTGGGAACCAAACGATCTCAAATTGACTTCGTTGACAAGTGTCTAGTTCTTTTCTATCCCATTACGAAATCAATCAATCTTCATCAGTGGTCGAGGAACAATCACGACACCATGGCACCTACGTGAATGTTATCATTTCCTTTTTTTCTCGGTTTTCTGTCTTCACTTATTTTCCTTGAACACGGCAGGTGGTTGTGGTGAAATCCATTCAACGGTTAAAGTAGATTCGGAGAGCTCGTGCTTGCACTTTATTTCGTGCTTTCAAAGGCACCACTCTGCGGAACGGCACCTGCCGCACTCCACTAATAAGCCACACACCCGAACAGCCGTGCATCAAATTCGATACAATCAAATTGAAAAAAAAAACTCAAATTGAACCTTACTGATAACTAATGACCCAATATGCGTCCGTGGACGTCCCTTTTAATCTCTGATCACTTGCACCATCGCACACATTGTTTGATGAAATCATGTCGGTAGATGGTTGATTCCGCCAGTAGATAACCGCTGCCAGTCTCTGTATTTATTGTGACTGGCCTCATGTCGGACAAACTCAACGCTTTCGGGGAATTTCTCCATTTCCTCAAGACCGATGATAGTCACAATGAAAAACAAATAAGCCTTTCATTCGTCTAATTGAGAACAATGCGATGCCTGATCTATGTCATCCCCTTGGACGCAAGTACATTCCTCTAATCTCATCAAGAAGAGACGACGAAAAAACAAAATAAATAAAAAGGCATAAAACAGAAACTCCGACTATTAGACCGAACCGCAGCTCTCCAGCTGAATGGTGGTAATTTCGGATTTGCGAAAGCGGGAAGGAAGTGCTGCTATCATATTTGGATGAAGAAAAGAAACGCCGCTGCTGCACGTCCGAGTGTAATTTTGTCTGGTTTTGTTTTTCTTTCTCCGAAATCAGATTTGCCATAAAGAGACTCAAATTGAATGACGAGCTTGTAAGACAAGCATGAACAGACCGGACCACACTAAAATCTAGACTGGTTCTTATTTGTGGTGGGGGGGGGGGTGCGTGCCGGTGTGCGTGTGTGGTTCTTTGACTTGTTGACATGTAACAATGTAACCCGTTTGACCCACAAAGACGAGAAGTGAATGATTACACTTTGAGTATCAATGACTTAATGTTATTTCATGTTTGCAATTAATGAATACTGGGCGGTTATTAACAATTAAACCTCGTGTCCGAGGGAGAAGGGATTTGAGTGACCTGTAATATGGAATGCTATCATATGCAAAGGAACGTACATTTACAACCATTTTTTATTAATCACTCACTTGCGTTAGCGTTACCCTGTTCAGCTCAGCTCTGCTCTACTCTTAACGAACATTCTCGGGGTTAGGCGTGCGAAAAGTTAGCTGAGGTCCTCTTCTGCACGCACAGTTGTTGTAGTCATACAGTCCCGCGGGACAAAACGGAATTGTTCCTTCGAGTACCATAATGCTTCAAAATGCCCCAAAAGGATACATCCAATTGGAATTTGTTGTACACACTTTTCCCCCCATTTATATATTTCATAGTGGCGTGCACCGAATCCCATCAGAAACCAGCAAACAAACACACAAATATGTGTGTGTTTTCACTTTTAATATGTGTGAAATGGCACTAAGGAGAATAACCCACCGCCGACGACGACGCCGAGGACGAGGACGACGACGTCCTCAACACTACGGCATCCCAACAATGTACCTCTACTACTTACAACTGCTAATGTTTTCTCTTCTTCTGTGCTCTGGCTCCGGCTTCGCTCTGGATATGTGTCGGTATGGATGTGTAGGTAAGTGTTCTGTAGAGAAACTTCACAGTGCCAGTACCCACCCACCCACTAAGGAATTTCATTTCCTTGTGAAGACCAAAGTGACTTTCTTCGATTCATGGCCTGTGTGTGCTGCATCCACCCCTCTGCCACGGAAGGATTAACTGAGTGTGATGCTACAAGTGGGGTGGGATGGACTGCTCACACTTCCTCTTTGTTTTTGCCTTCAGGACACAATCCTCCGCCGTTTTAAATGGAATTCCATCAAAATTTAGGGTTCAACTAATTAGAAATCCCACGTGGTAGATTCTTCATTCAGGTATATGCACACAAGCGGAATCAATGTGCGTGACGGTTTTACGGAACATCACATGCGAAAATCGGGCTGACTTCCTTCCCAGCACAGCACAGGCCCAGATCGGAAATTCCGATTGCCGGACTAACTAAAAGTTTCCGGCTTTCGGAATTCAGATGACGCGAGATGCGAAATGTGCAAGTTGCACGACACACTTTTGCGCGAAGCTGATTAATATCGCGCTTACCATGTGGAGGCGTGGACGAACAAAGAAAAAACCAACAAACATTGGTCATAAATCACTTCGCAGAAAAGGTGTCATAACTTTCATAAATAGAAGAAAAAAATATATATACAAAACTAAAACCGAACTTCTGAAACCCTTTCGTGGTCGGTCGGTTCTTCCAACTCCAGAAGCAGAACCAAAGGACCGCATGAATAAATGACTCTCACCCCCAGTGCACTTAACTTACCTCAGACTTTGTCTCCTAAGGGGATTGGCAGCAACATCAACCCCAAAGGGTACAAAGAGCTGGATTTTCCGTTTTGTTTTGCCAACCTGCCCGTACGGCAGTATTTTTTAAGTTCCTTTCCACTTTCGTTGACAGCAGTAATGTAGTTTGCTTGGTGTCAGCATCCGTTTCTGCACTGGAATATACAAATCCAGACAAATTCAAAGTTTTGAATACAAAACTCGACCGGGAGGGAGAGCAAAAACCAACTCTGACTCGAGGATATAGAGAAGTTCGCCACCACGGACTCGGCGGCTCCAAGGAGGAATAGGTCAGCGGCTTTGTTCTTCCTCGTTGTCAGGGAAGAAGTCATCGTGTATTACACCTGAGTAAGATTTTGCATTCCACCTTAAAGAAAATATTATTTATGAGCTTTTGCATCCACTTTGTCCGGGGGATGTGGACTGTGGCGGTGTCGCTTCCCACGCCACCCTTCAATGCAAGCATCTGAGTTTATGGGAATTGTTTTATTTCTTGCTTCCTTTTTTCAAATTCTTCTGTCTTTGAGTTCATTCAGCCTTACCTCATGCCAAGGGACGGAAAAAATGTTTCTCATCCAATGCAACATGACGGGGCTAAAGGTTATTCAGACTTGTCTTTCTTATCAAGCAGATTCGGATCATTATGCGCTGAGGTTTTCTGCAAGTCAGAATCGTTAATCTCATTTCTTCACATTCTCCGCTGAAGTGTCTTCTGCTTTCGTCAATGTGGAATGACCAACAAAAAGGGGTCATAAACGGTGTGTAAGTGACAATCTTAGGTTTTTTTTTTTTTCTTATTCATGTTTCGTTTGGACCACATGCACGTCGGTACATATCTCGGTTGCTCTCTCAAAACGAAACCAGTTGGCCACCACCACCGGCTTCCGAGACAGAATCTCTCAATGATGATTTACCAACAGATAAACGGAGGACAGGCCAACTAAGCGAACCTGGACGTAGCAATTGCTTAAGCGCGCGACCATTTCATATTCAGATATTCAGATGACATGGAATTGAGCAAAATGTGAAGCAAGATGTGGGCAATTTAAGACCATAAAGATAAATATCGGTAAGCATTTCTAGAGGGCATAACAAATGGAAGACTACCAGTGTTACCAGTATTTGGTGACTCTTACTTCCTATCTCTGTCTCTGCTTCCCTCGATTTTAAGTGAGTAATAACAGTATAATAAAATTTTACGACTGAACACGAAATATATCATAAGCGTGGCTAAGTACAATGCTCTGGGGGATGTTATGTTCATGCGTTAGATTAATGAGCTAAACAATTAGTGTCAAATGAGAAATTAAGTCTGCGATCAATGTTAGTTTTTCTATTAATTGAGAAACTGTACTGACTGACTATGTCTTTAAAGGAAAACCTAATGCTTAACCCCTTCCTCATACATTACCAAACACCCACATCAATTACTCTCTCGCTCTCTCACCGTTTTAAAGTTAAACCGAGCCATTTAAGTGGATTCAAAGTTGGTGGTCTTGCTGCTGGTCATGAGGTACATAATTTATGGCTAAATCCATCCGACATGTATCTTTCTCTCTGTAACGCAACCTTTCAAGACAAATAATTAATTGTTGGCTGAACTATTGTATACACTTGTACTTGGTCACATATGCAGAAAAGATACACAGCGACTTACCGAGAATGGGAAGAACAAATCTTGACTTCATTTGTTTGGTTGTTATTTAAATGTGATTAAGGATTCCTTCTGAAAAGTGTCCTGTCTAAGCACCGTCCAACCTCCATTCAGTCGTACCCCCACAACACAAGAAGTACGAACCCACCGTACTTCGGTTGCAATAAAAATCAGACCACCACCCACTGGCATGTGTGGGCGCCCACGCTGCTTCCAGTTGCAAAACCCATGCGGAACCAACCGGAAGGGGAAAAAAAGAAAATAAGAAGCAACTTCAAAACACGAATCCTATACAAGAAACCCCCTCAGTTTGATTTCTTTTTTTTGTGTTTTGTTGTTTTTCTCATCGGTTCTGCGCTGTGTATGGTTCATATTAAAGGAATGTGTGTGCTGGTGTTGATTGCTGTGCTGGGTTTTTAAAGGCCAGTTAGGCAGTGTGGCAATGGCTCCCTCGACTCAGGTGTAGGACACCCAAGAGTGTCGTGGCCAGTTGAATATAACACCCAGAACGCCAATTGTACGATTCTACGTTTGAGCTTATTGCTATTCATCCTGGTATTTCACTTTGCTGTGCGAATTGACGAGGGTGATGTTTGGCAGTAGAAAAATTCTTCATTGACCCATCAACCACCCACTCCACAACGGGGTGAAAACTTAATTTCAAATCAATGTTTCCAATTATAAAGGTGAAATGTATAACATCGAAGCCTTTTTTTGGAAGACCAACCCACGCCGGTGTACATTATTTATAATCATTACAATATTAAAATAAGAACAACAAACTTACCCGAATAAAAACTGTCAGAGCTGTGTTCTTCGTCGTCTATGCCATCCACTCCGTTGATGCCATCGTTAGAATACAGTTCACATTTTTTGCTTTCAGTCGGTGAAAATTCTTCTTGCGGTTGTGGTTTGTCAATCAGTGTCGCGTGCTGCTGGTTACAGCCGGTGTCATCCCCGTGCCTATCAATTTCTCGAAACTCATCTGAAAGAGTTAAAAAAAAACAATGACAATTACAAAGTTAAATATTTAATGAGATGAATTTCCAATTTTCATGGATGTTCATTTGCCAAATAGAAATGAAACGTGTGATTTGTGGGGAGAATTGGACTACATCATCTGAGGCAGTCAGTCAGTTTCCTGATTGAAGGCTATCCTGTACCGTTGGAAACGGAGAAGTGACAGGAGTAACTTACAAAATTATGAAACCGACCAGTAAAATGTGGTGTCACTTTCAATATCTTTCTAATTATACCTTGTATTCAAATACTAGACATTAATTATTGATAATTAGAAATTCAAAAATGACAGATTTACAAGACAACAGTTTAATACATCAAAGTCCTTGCAGAACGATCACACCTTGGGAGCATGTACATTCACTTGATATCTAAAACAAACCCTTTTTAAAATTGTCAAGGTATATTCCCATAGAACAGCTTAAAAGAGAGCAGCTTCTTAACGTTGGCGACATGGTTGGACACGATGGCGAAAAAGAAAATCAATACGTTCACACAAAGACACCAGCACCACCAGCAGAAGCACTGGCAGCGTCAGTGGTCCCAGGTGAAACGAATTTTGATTAGTTGATTCCCATGAGTCCCATATTTCCCCAAATGGAAGATATTTCTATGCACTGCCTTCTGCTAGTCTACACCATCGAAGGTGTTGGTGTGTGTGTTGGTTTGTGTGTGCTTGTGTATTAGTTAGTCTATTGCTCTAGATATTCAACGTTATCCCTTAAAATAAAACGTCAAAGAATATTTCAAATTAAAGAGAATATCTGAAGTACTCGTACACTCATTTCGCCACTGCGCATGCAGCCAAAAACACGAAGAGACTGGTGACCACGTGTGATTCTTCTTTACAACTCAGAGAACCGAACTCTGCACCCACACAACCTCCCACTTTCTGCTCGCGGAAATCTTTTGGGATGATTTCCTATCAATGTACCAGAACGTGGACGTGTACGTGAATGTGTAGATGTTCATGCATAGATACCAGAGGCACCTTGCTGAAAGGACTCTTGGATCAGACTAGCTGCATAAAGTGACCGTCCGAACCGCTATACCAACAGCATTCTATTAGGCGCTCATCGAAACTCTTGTGCAATGGAAAAAGGGGACTGTTTGACGTACTGTCATGTATTGTGAATGTGTACACATTTCTAACTCAGCAACATCATCTCTGCTGCGCGACTATAATCCTTGTCCTCCGGCTAGGGAATTCCTCATCGAAATTTGAATATTTGTGGGTTCACGTGTTCGCACAGAGACCGTCAGTGAATTGAGCGGGCATAGTCTGCTGTGTGCAGCATTAGTGATGGTACCAGCTACCAGTATCGGGAGCCAGCAAAGAAAATTTCGAAAGGGGATACGCGCGTTGATTATTCAACACGTCCTTCCGGGACACAAGCATGTTCGCTTTTGTGTCTTATTTGGTTCGTTCTTCATCAAGTGAATACCGTGTGCATTATTTTGGTCTGCATTCTGCATTAGCTGCAATGCAAGCTACCACCTTCGTTTTGCTTCTCTCCATCTCTCTGTGTTCGGATGGGATTTTCAAAATGCCGCAAAACCACTCATCATTAAAATTTTGAATTCCCCTATTTGGGGACTCGCACGTCAGATATAATTTCAGTACATTTTGGCTGGCATGTACACGGCGGGACGGGTCTAAATGACCAATACATCTCACGCACATGTAAATTGCAACAATTTCTCAAAAGTTCCCCTTGATGCAGTGGCACAAAAGATTGTATGTGTGGTATATTATAGCATAGCCTTTTAATTAAAATTCTCCACTTATTTCTACCGATATGCATGCATCACGAATTATGCTGCAGTGCTGTGTGAATGTCCTCCAAGATATACATCCCTCACCAGATTACACAACAAAAAAATGTCACCGTCAAAGGATTTCACTCAAAAAATAAAAGCTTCAGTACCGCCGAAAAAACCGGCTCTGTTATCATTTGCAAACCAAAACAAAAACCATCGCCATCGTTCGCAACGCAGCGAGCAACCCTCAGCTGAGATCTCCTCTGCAACGTTTTATCCCAAAAGTCCTCGAGTGGGGCCATGGAAATGGAAAAACTCGTTATTCTCGGGTTGTGGTCCCAAGGGAATTCTCTGCTGTGCTCTTAATTCGATTCGTCTCCTTGGTTACCGCGTCTCTAGAGGCTGAAAGTCTCATTTCTTTATAGATATTCTCCCGTATAGATTTTATGCCATCTCACCACCATATTTCCAACTCCAAGGTTGCTTTCCATCCGACCTCTGTCTCCTCATGCACCACCCATCCCAATCTACTGCCCCCTCTACACCAGCTGACACTGTACGATTGAGTGAGTGAATGATTCGAATCCTTCCTACTTTTCGGCGGTAAGAGAAACAGAAGGCGGAGATATACAGACTTTTGGGAGTCAGGGCTTTTCTCATTCTTGTGTGCCGCACACACACACCTTGTTCTTTTTCGACCTTTCACAAAAGCCAGCCAGCCAGCCACCAGCCACCAGCCAGCAGCCAGCAGCCCCAACATCCACATGAAAAACTGTCTATAAAAGAAAACCGAAATTTTACTCTCCTGCGAGTTCGTAGGAATTCCCTTAACGTCGTCATCGTCGTATGCAGCACAAAATTGTCAAGCACAAAAGACAAACTGTGTATGTTAGCTCTGCTGGTGGTTTTGGGCAGCCGGGGAAGAATCATAAGGTTTCTAAATGCGTTCCAGTTGTTGCCAGAATCAAGCTAATGGACTGTAATAGACCGCAAATTTGAAAAACATCAACTATGATATGTCTTAACATTCTGTTAAAAAAGTGTTAATTCCAGAGAACACACACCTTGCTAGTACTTGATGTGAACTTGACATAACTGAAGGAAAAAATTCAAAACAGAAAACCCGTTCAAACAATCGAGAAGGGGCAAGAAAAACAAGCAAACGTTATTTTTCTCCTTTTGCAGTGGAATTCCCAAGGCGAGAAAACAAAAATGTATATTTATATATGCCACCATGGCACAGCTATACGAGCGAAGGGAAAAGACAATTTCGGGATCCCCAAACTTATCACGGCCTCATTTCCCATTAGAACATTATACAGTACGCTAGAGAGACCCATATATTATGGGAGAACAAGTGTACACCCCGTACCCGGTTTCGCATACCCTTCCTTCGAAGTTGCTTTATGTTGTATGAATCTCCTATAGACACCCAAACTCCTACACGGCTCAAAGGGAGCATCTGCCGCCACCGCCGCTGCCACCATTGCCACCACCGTCGCCTTCGCCGAAACCATTGCTGCCACTCGAACACGCCATGGTGACGCTAAAGGTATATTATCCCACATACTGTGGCTTCTGGTACCACTTCTGCTGCTGCTGCTGCTGCTGGTGCTGCCGCTGCTACTCCTGCTGCTGCTGCTGTTGCTGGTGCTACTGTTGTTGATGATGATGTTCGGATCGTGGATTTCCCTTGGGACCTCTGTACATGAAAACGGCACCGAGAACTGTACACCCATGTGCCATAATCATCGCACACTGGAATATTTCGTGTAATGTATGAGTATGGGACTACATGGACACATCAAACTTTATTTGGGGCATACGGCGCCCCATAGTTAATGCCATTACGTTCGTCCATATGTATATGTATGTATCTATAGGTATGTATAACTTATTGACTGCCCTGAGTGTTTGTGTCTGCTGCCTCTTTGGATATCCCATCTCTCCCATCTCCCCGCCACCCACCATCCCACCATCAAATCCCTATGCTATGAGACATTCTCGGTATTACGTGTTGAAGCACACGCATGTATCTTGAGCTCCCTCTCGGATTTCCATAATTTCCTGTCCTGTCGGTGCTCCTGCCCGTTTTATCTTACTCTATCAATACAAAAATATATGACCATCCCCTCCTATCGCACACTCGATCTGTAGGGATTATCGTCGGTTAAATCGACTAATCGACGCAATTGCACCCTATATTGATAATGCAATAAATGCGATTGTTTTACTAACTCACCGAAAATATCTTCTTGATCAAGTTCATCGTCCAAGTCGGAGAAAATTTCTTCCTTCGGATCGATGGCCAGTAGGCTGCCATCGAGTTCACCATTATTTTCAGCTGGATTCTCATCTTCTGGGAAAAAAAAAACAGGAAAGGATTTGTGTGAGAAAATTATAGGTTAACTGATGAACAAATATGGGTCTTCTACTACAGTCCAAGATAAGCTGCCAGAAGAACCACTGGTGTTGTGCGTGCTGTGCTTCCACGAGTGAAGGGGTCAAGTTGCTTAATGCTGACTTCTGACTCTCTAAATCATTGCCAGCGATTTGAGAGAGTTAGAGTAGTAAATGAAGAAAGTTGTTCGTGTCAGCAATTGAACCTAAACAACCGGCACAACGCACCCACCCACTATACCACAGCGCGGCGGTCATCTTAATTGCAAATACTAATTTCAAATCGAAGGACTGTGGTGGAACAGTGATGTAGGATCCTGGAAGTGTGCCAGGATCCTACAAAATGGCAGGTAATCCCTTGAAAGAATTTATGTCCAATACCCTCTGCTTAAATTAATCGAAAAGATATCTGCTTCATTCGAAACAAAAACACATCGAATATACTTAAATAGACCCAAGGCGAAGATAAAATCAATGACGTATCCACTTCTAACCATGCAACGGACCAGACCATCATCATTCTACGATAAGAAGCCTACTAGCAATATTTTGTGTCACGGATCCAAATAAACTGCCACAGGTCCCCCCTTTTGAAATCTTCTCTCTTATTCGCTAGTGTACCATAATTATGTGTGTAGATATCCTATCCAAGCCTCTTGCCCATGTAAAGCCCTGAAATTCCAATTAATCTGAATATTTCATGTGCAGTTATCGTCAAAGCGCGAGTGTCATAATGGAATAGAAGGTTTGCCTCTTGCGTTAATAACAAACCGCATCCATCTACAAAAACAACAATAACACAAAAAAATTAGCAACCAAAACTCTCATACATACAAAACGTAAGGACACAATAAAATCACACCTGGAGGATTTAAAATCGTTATCCTTTTGGTAACACCCTCTCGACCGCGGCCGTCGCCACCGCTGCTGCTGCCGCCAACTGAAGGCAAATAACAGCAACATCACCAACAGCAAGTGGACGACTGCCACCGCCATCCACCCCTCACCCATATTTTCCACATTTGAAGGCAATACCGACCGCACTCTGATATGAAGACTTCGGGGATGAAATGAGAGGGTGGTGGGTGGGGTCGGGTGGACTATACAAATCGCATAAAAATGGTTTACGGGAACCAGACTGAGGAAGGGCGAACACAAATGCCATAAAAAGGACAAGCACTTCCCCATGCTTGCCCCCAGTCAGGTCCGACCAGGAGCGGAGAGAAACAAAAATAAATTTTAGTTGGACTCGGTGTCCTGTACTCGACTCGAAGGTACGTGTGAATCGTGCGAGGGGGTAACAGTCGGTTTATAAGCGCCCATATGTATGCAAGCGATTTTCATTTTTGTTTAAAGCCCCCCCGGGTGCATTTCGCACTCAGTCAGCTCTTCAGGATGTTTGAAGGTGGCGCCATCCTTCTCCAATGGATGAAGATGATAATACTGGGTTCCATGAGCGATATATTATTTTTCGAAACTGGCTGCTGCTGCTGCTGCTGCTTATACACATCACATATAGTGATCTGGTTCCGCTGTGGTGAAGCCAGTGAAGCGGTGAAGCAAAGAAATGTTCCCCGGCCGAAAGAAAATAATGAAAACGACCTCAACGGTATAGTTAGCAAAAACCATAAATATCCGATAGATTCTGTATGGCTCCCAAAGACCCGGCATCAATTCACTTGGCTCTGTGCGTCTCAATCCTCGCCTAGGACATGGGATTAGCTTTTTAGTAATTGAAGGACACTGTCTGATGATGATGCATGTGATCGAAGATGATACGAGTATACCTGATTATGTCCAGATTTATCCCTAGCCCCCTCTTCGCCTATGACATATTAACACACACACATACCCAAGTATAATGAACACACATAAAAAAAGGTAAAAAGATTAAAAATAAAAATTAGAAAGGATTTCCCAAACGAATTGTCATCGTCGAAGCAAACTCCAAGTGCCATTAGTATTTTGCATATAGACAGTCAACAGGATAGACAGATACTATGTGCGTCGCTGTGTAGGTGGTGGTAGGTTCTGTCCCCTCTTTGGCACCGGGGACAACGTTATTGACGTTGTGTTGTGTACATACGGCAACTGGGTATAGAAAGCTAACAACAGCGCAACATTGGAGCAATGTGTTGTTGGGGCAGCAAAGCAACCAAACGAAGTAATCCTCAGAGGGAACTCCCATGGGATTGTCAAATCCCTTGAGAAATACCAACGATGGGTTTTCTATGTTTCAGGGAAAAACAGTTTGAATGTAATAGTTGCCAGAGTACAATGTTTTTGCCAATACAGATCTGACTTTACCCGTGCATACACCTATCCCTACAGATACTTATATAGATAGTCGTAGCCACCATTGGGAGATCGGATACAGACGCTCCAAAGGGGATGTGTGTGGTACAATTCGAAATTGGATTAAATATGTATGGCTTGGACCACAATCGTAATTTAGTCATTCACCATTGACAGGTTTACCTTTTAGGAACGCTCTTGGCTTAGCCTGTTTTCTCCGTGACATGGCTGTCTCAACGGTCACCGGTCACTCTGAAATCTCTCACTCGGCAAACGACTAACTGACGTTAATCACTTTTAAAATTTATCAAATATAGCTTAATTTTTACACCAAATTTAATATATTCTTCACAATTTTTTGAACTTTGATATGACCGCCAAATCAAGATTCTTTATTTTCCACAAAGGCTCGATTTAGAAATTATGTCTAAAGTTTAAGTAATTCCGGCGACGTGTTTATCGTTTCACCATCTTATACTGAATGTTTTTCTTTTTTGAAACAGAACAGTCGAAATGCGCCATGACTGTGGGGTGCTTGCTCTCTCTCTCTCTCTCTTAACTTGCAAAGCTATGAAAGAGCATCTGAAGAGCACGAGCAAAGGATTCAAATGCTTTCATGGCCATCGCCAAAACCGACGTGAATTTTGAAAAGAGAGAAGGGTGCCGAATTAAAACAACCCCTAAAACTTATGTGCAGAGTTTTGAAACTCCCAAGGGGCCGGATCTTTTGTGTGCACCTTGGCAATGTACGTATGTATATGTACATGAAATGAAAATTCCGCGCCAGTGCATGATATAGGTACATTCGTATGCTCGGGGTGTACTTGTCACCAATTCCCAATAGGGTGAAGACATATGCCCCGTTTATGGGAAGCAAAGTTGTATGTGTTGGGTCCCTGGTTCTCAGACGTAGGGGTTCCGCCGCCTGGGCATGCTGAGTCAATCTCAGTGGGGATGCGCCAAACATGGTAAAGTAATTATGAATAAGGACGAAGCTCCTGCCACTCGTTTTTAGCAAAGATTTCTCATCCGTGGGGGGTTCATTTCTTAAAGGAATAAACGTGAGAAAACCTTCTGCCCGTCAATATGTATTGTACTCTGCATTCGACATTTGACATTCTAGGTGATTCGAGATAAAAAAAAAAAAAAAACAAAGTCAATGGGCACGCATTGTTGACGCACAAATTTGTGACTTTTCATAAGATTATCGCCATTTAAATCAATGGGAATCTTGGTGGAAATAAATACTTCTTAAATCATGGATTGATATCAATTTGATATACGGATGTACGCTTTGTCAAGAAGTCATACGTACTCAGTAAACGATTGCATTCAATCAACACTTACCACCATATTTCCGGTCTTCTACACACCCTCCCACATGATCTTTCATCACATACACAATGACGTCAAGAGGACTTAACAACAACCAAAAGCCTAATCTTGATTTTCAGCTCAAAATACCGCTTTGTTGTTGCGAAAAAGGGGAGAAACATAATCGAAAGCGGAAGACCCACTTCAAAATAAAATTCTTCAAAAACAAAGAAAAATCAAGGATGCATGGAAATTGAATGCATGCGCGAGAATCGCACAGCCGTTGATTGGATCGTTTATCTTTGAAATAGCTGGCTGGCTTAGGGGTTACACCACCAAGCCAAGGAGGATTTGTCAAACTGTTTCCTTTTCCTCTCTCCTTATCTCAAACTGCTAACGAAGTGGTTGCGCGGATATCATGTACACGAACCATGTAGATAGATTTGACGAAGATTGGAGAGTGGTGAATTTCGAGAAGAAGTAACTCGAGTGAACAACCGGAGGGATTAGCAAATGCAAATTATTCAGTTGTTAGCCCTCTGGAATCAAAAATGCAAAAACGGTACATAGGCTTTTTTCTAACAAATTCTTAAAGAAATTTAAGTACGACCAAACATATGCAGCTAAAAAGAGGTATGTATATGACGACACATTAAAGAAAGTAAATCCTTTTAGGATATCCAGAAATCGAGTGTCCTTGAGATGTTCCTTTCACTTCCCAAAATCACCAACACTCTGTTTCATATGTGTGCCAAATTTCATTAATCTGCCTAGTCGTTTGCAAAAAAAAATAAAGTACGATTTTCCCCTAGAAATTCTGCCGCGATACTAGGTATCCAGAAATTGTAGTAGCTCGAATTTCACCAGCATATTTTAAGTACTCAACCATGCCGATCTATTAGTGAAGCCTGACTTCGTGATGCTAACCCAACATATACACATAAATAGGTCCCAGAGCCCAGAAGATTGTTGCATCGGTTTAAATCCCAATGCTTGTTGCATAGGCTTCTTGATTCTCCAGACTCATAATTTTCCATATGTTGATGGTGCGAAGATTTTTTATTTGAGGGACACATTAAACTGTGTATGGATTGTCAAAACGCAGATGAAGATGACGACGAAAACATTACAACATCTATGTAACGAATATCCAGCAAAGTTTGATTTATTCATGTTCTAGCCATTTTCATTCATACACGTCCTTTAGAGTCCTTGAAATCCTTAAAACAAAATTTTGCATCCCGAGATTAAAAAAAAGTCCTTTACGAAAAGTTATTATTTTACTGGAATTTTTTGACTGAGAATTGTCAATTTCTAAAAATTAGATTTTCTTCATATTTTTTTTATCAAAATGATTAATGTATTTTGGGGCTGTGGGGGAACTAATTGCAAGTGCACTGCATCCATTTTTTTACTTATTTTTGCACTTACTTACAAGTCGGCTGGAAAAGTCGATTTTCATTTTTGATGACGTCACGAATCAGTTGGCGCAAAAATATGAAAATTGTATTTTCGGTCATTCTTTCAGCACGTCTGACAATGACCACGTCGAATTGCACTGATTTATTAATAGCACTTGATTAAGGTTTTACCAGTAGTTAAGAGGATGGTATAGAAAAACAGTTTTATTTAAATTGCGATGCTTTAAAATTACATATAAAGTGTAAATGTATCTAATTAGAGACACAATGATTGGTGGTCGATACAGGTGTGTCGTACATCTCTTATGGATAGGTGCGTAATACAGGATTATTGAGCATATCTCTTGTATTGCTATTGTGTACGGTATTCGCAAGGTTTGACCAGTCGGAAGATAGTTTTAAAATATTACATAGAGTACCTAGACAGCAGAGCTAGGTAATGAGTGATATCTGCTTTCTCCTTGCGATGGGTGGGGGTGGAGGTAATAAAATGATAATAAGGGTTACATTGATTGTTGATACATATAAATCAACGTTAAGGTTTTACTAAATAATAAAGACGAACAGCCTTATTACAGACTTGGGTCAAACAGACGTTCAAAACCCAACTACACGAACCATGCAGATTCATTTAACGAAGATTGGAGAGTGGTGAGAGGTAGAGAAGAAGTTACTCGAGTGAACAACCAGACGGATTAGCAAAAACAAATCACATTTTAAGTTGAAATCGGAAACAAAATATGACACCTAGTATCGGAAACAAAAAAGGTTTCATAGGCGCTATCCTACTGGAAGTATTGATAATATGAACTTTCTACGGTCAACGAGATATTTCCGGTTGCGGTAAGAACCGGAGGTCAATGCAGGTCTACATGCAGAATACATTCAACCGATAGTCTGCGCTTTAAAATTGCATTGACACATCTTGTGTGTATGTGTGCCTTGTTTTTAAATTGATCATGCTTTAGCAATGCACACGAGAGCAGCGTAAGGAGTTAATGTGTATGAAAGCCGAATAAAGACACACCACAAGCGTCCGATAACACCACGTGAACGTGTACCTTTGCTGCCTGGTACCATTGCTACAACTAGACCATCTGTCCCTTTTCTTTGGTGTGTGTGTTTTCAATTTGTTTTGTTGAATGAAGTTGGGACCCTACTCTTGATTACTACGCATCGTAAAAGAAACAGACGTAGGTGTGCTAGAGTGGTACATTTTAAAATTATTCAAAATAAAGTTGCTGCCTTGGGACATGGTGCTAAAAACATGGCTTTCATCCAGATGCAAGGTCAAATATAGTAATTGAATAAGTTGTTTTAAGCCAGTTCAATTTTGATGCAAAAATCCAGATCACATGTGAATAAAACACCATCTACAATTGCTTTCAAAATGTGCTTCAGATGAAAGGATACACAAACAGGTCTGACATGGTCATGTGAAACTGTGCACATGTGCGATTTAGATGAAGAAAAAAAGAAGAAGAAGGTCGGCGCTTATAGCACGCACACATAATCATTACATGCATTTTTTTTTACAGGACGAAATCGAAAGGAGAGGACTGGCTGTCGGTCTCGGTTTGCCGCCGCACAATCATTCCATTTCGAACGTTCAGTAAGGTTGATTCGTGTTGGGTCAGTTAGTGTTTTTCTTAGATTTTTTTTTGCGTAGTTGAATCGTGCATTGAAGTGTCCTGATGGTGTTGCCCAATTGTTTGTGAGAATGAACATAGTAGAGTTTTAATTTTTTTTTTTGAAAACAATTGTTCGCACCGAACCAAAGGAAGGAATATATTACTTCTTACTAAGCAGGCGCAGTCTCATCATATAACGCAAAGACAATGTCAGACATCTCAGCGGATTATAACAAAAGGACATGTATTATTTGTGGATGTCACACAAGTCAGACTATTAACATCTATGAGCCCCGTAGTGGACCGAACATCATCCAGCTGATTCAAGCGAGATTTAAATTTCAGGTAAGAGTGAGAATATTTTCCTGTTGCTTACTTAAGATAATAGGTACAGATTTTACCTGGTGACATCAGTTCTAGGAAAAATCAATATGCAATTTGTATTCATTTCAAAAATAGTCCTTGTCTTGTCTGGTTACCAACCCTCTTCTAACACATCGCACAAGTCCACAGAAAAACTACACAGTCAGACAGATACACTCGTTTTTTCAATGAAAGAACCAGGAAGTGGGTAAGAGAATTATAAAGACCTTAGTAACCCAGAAAGAATCTGATCCTTGTGTGAACTGAGAACACTTGCTGGTCCCCATACGAAATTTAACACCAATTGATGGAAAGGAAATGCAATATTTACTTTGAAATCTGAGCAATGGTCATTCACCTTTCAACTTCAAATTATCGTAAGTCAATCCTCAATAAATAAAATGATAAATTTCAAGTGAGCGATAAAGAAGCAAACACCATTGGCAGCTGCCTAAAAGAACATATTTCTTGAATGTCGAATTACTTACTATGCAGCAGTTGTAAAACTTCATCAAAAACAAAACAGCGAGCACAGCAGATGTTTTCATTTTTCTCACTACTATCAAAAAACTGGGTGTTGCACCTGGTTTCATTCAAAAAGAAAATGAAAAAAGCAGTTGTGATCTTCATCCCGACACAATAATAAGTCTACTTCATTATATCCAAAACAAACTGGAATTATTGCACCTTAAGCTGTGCGACTCATTTTGAAATAGTGTAGAAACCAAATTTATCACTCCACTCATAGTCATTAGCAAACATCTGCTGAGGCGGCATACTCCAAGATAGTACCATGCTGCTAACAACACTCAGCGCATTCACAGAACCCTTACCGGTAAAATTCAATGGTAATTAATGCTCCGTGGAAATTATTTTTTTTATTTCGATATTCGATAGGTTACTGGTGTGCGTTGTTCTTTGTAAGAAATAACCATGTTATTACGAGCGCCAGCTGACAGAGCGTCAAGTAGGCAGGTGGTTACATTGGTTCGTTTTTTTTTCAATAATTGTATGCGTGCTCCAATGTTTGATAGAGGGAGAGATACGCGTATACATACATCAAAATGAATTAAATTCTTAACGATTGGTGGAGATAGTGTGTGTTAAAAAAATTGAATAACGCGTGCCATCCGAGATTCAGGACAAATTTATGTAATATTAGAATCAAAAAATACCTACATATGCATAATTTGTATTTGTTTTTTTCTAGCCCCTGAACGACGATAAATACCTCTGCTACAGTTGCAACAATTGGCTTATTAATTGGCATTCATTACAAGCACTAAACAGTAGCAATTCTGACAATTCATCAAGCACTCTTCGTTTATCGAACTTAAATAATACTAAACCAGAAATGGGTTCCACCTTAGATGTAAAGCTGAATATAGTTCAACGCTCCAAGCCAGTCGCGCTTGTAAGACCTCGCATCAGAGAACAGCCAACTCAACTGCCAAAGGATGATTCATGTTTAACAAACGAAAATCTTGATAAATGTAGTCATTCCGAACTTGGATCACATAGCTTGCAACGGAAAAGAATAAGCCAGCGGAAGTTCCTCTCAAAACGTAAAACGTTAAGAAAATCACTTGAATTTTCTCCGACCACAACGGCTGATGCTAAATTGAAGAATTGGAGCGAAACGATTGTCTCTCCTGATATTAACTTAGAGACAACAAAATACAACCAGTCGTCACAATCTAAGTCAGTTACTAAAGAGATTTCATGCAGTCTAGTCAACCGAACTCCTAACCGAAATTCAGTGACGTTGCCTTATCTGCCTCGGCGAAACCAAAGAACTCTCATAGACGGCAAAGTCGTCTCGATGTTACGTCGATGTGGAACTACTCTGTCTAGAGACATGCAGTGTACATCAGACACATATCAGCCATCAATAGCGATTCCGATACATAATACTCAGACATCAACGCGGGAAGTTTCCGAGGACGAGATACTTATTAATTTTAACACAGCAATATCAGAAGTTCTTTCTTACAATGAAAGAAAGTCATCTTATGAAATATTAGACAGCATATCAGATACTTTAGTGGTTTGTAGTAGCGACGATGAACAAGATATTAGTGAAGGCCGTTCGAATTTATGTGAAAAGAACGTAGTCAATAGTAAAATCAACTTGCAGCAAGTGTTTAGTTTAGTGCCAAATGGGCTCTCTGTTTCACTAATCTCAGACTCAGGTGTAAACAGTTAAATATACAAGATATTTAGTTCATTATTTATGTAAAAATGTAAAATGTAATATTGTTGTTGTTTTTTTTAATAGAAAAATATAGCGAAACCAGTGCACACACAACTGGAATGATTAGCTATACTCATTTTATATACTCATATGTCTAAGCATGCACAATAATTTTAACTTATTTAATTTAAAACTAATTTTATTACAAAGTACCTTTCGTCATCTATAAACAATAAATTCTGCATGCCATATCATATCCGTAAAGGTTAAAGACGCAAAGTTATTCGAAAGTAGATGTTATTTTGTCTATACTGGGATGTTTTATAAGAAACGCACACAAAAGGCTTATTTCGATAGCATAAGCAGATTTTTTTTTATAAAAATATTTTCTTTTGTATATGCATACATACATACGTACATTAATAAAAGAATATATTGCCAATAAACATAAATGATGAAGTCACCGTTCAAGATTTGTTTATTCATAGCATATTTTAGAACGACAATTGAAGGCACCTAGTCTACAGAGTTTCAGACAAGATTTCTTGCATAAAAACAGAATTACATATGTAGGTAATAACTGCCCCTGCTTCAAAAGTGTTACTGCTGAAATCGATATATGGAAAAATGTGTTTGTTATTTTGTTTCAATTGTATTTTTATTCAAAAAAAGTGGGTTAATACGCTAGTAAAGTTTCGCCCACATACCCCATACAATCCCAACAGTATTTGATGGATCTATAACAAGGCCTTACTCTGTGGGGATGGCATGCAGCCCATAGGGTGGTCTTGTTAATTAAATTATGTGACGATTGTTTCACGTTAAAGCAGAAAACTATTCTCTTTGAATAGGGTGAAATTTGGTATGCGTTGCAATTCGATATGCCATTGCTGACACTCATCGTACATTTCTGTATTTGTATCGCTTGAGAGCCCCAGCTGTGACCCGTGTACTTGCTGGCAAGCATTTCATCATGCCGGTATATTGCATTACCCCAGATATAATGGCCACAGAAGTGTAGGTATGTAAGTGTAATTTGGATACATCATTCAAGTGTTGGATACCCTCTCATTGCAGAGAATATATATATATATTGAAGTTGAAAAGTTTGACGCTGGACCATTTTTGCGTAAAGGAATGTAATACAATCTGAGGATCCTGCAAATGAAAAGAAAAAAAACTCTTAAATACGAAATTACTTTTTTGTTTGTTTTATCAGAATACCACCACAGAACTTATTTTAAAGATCAAATCGGGAATTTCAAAGTAATTCCATTTATATTCGCAATATTTACGTTTCAAGAACATTAAAAATACCTCGTAATGTCCCGGGCAACAACAAATCTTAAGATGACATAGCGAAGCACTGTGATGACTGTACTTGCAAAGGATAGAAAAGATGCCATTTCTTTTGTCTCCTTTTGGGAAATGCGCTGCAGAGAAAAAGATGTATCCACAGAAAAATAACTTCGCAATATGTATATACACACAATGTACCACGAGAATGTCGATTGAAAAGGTACCTACAGAAATAAAAAATAAAGAGATTACTAACCAAAAATGAAACTACATGTTTTTTTCTATCAGCAGCTCCAGTATTTTTAATTTGCAATTAAAAAACAATCACAGTGATATTTTTAGTTAGGTTTTCTTATTTTCTGTTTGTTATTTTTTTTTTTTTTTCGAAATGGGTACAATAATATAAAGGCGAAGTTCTACTTCGGGTAAAACACTCTTGCCACCAAAAAGACCAACGAATTAGTTCCTTCCACCCTTCTCGTCACATTCGCGCCTCAGATGCCCACTCTTACCGCAACTGTAGCAAGTTTTTGCCGTATCCGGACAATACTTCGAGATATGACCGGCTCGGTTGCATTTGTAGCACGATAAACTTGAATTGGAAGAGCGATTGTCCTGTATTTGTTCTGGGCAGTTGCGGGCCCAGTGGCCAAGTTTGTTGCATTTGTAGCATGTCGGGTTATCCATTTGGGTACAGTCTTTGGAAATATGTCCTACGCCGTTGCAACGATAGCAGCGTTCCGATTCTTCTGGACATGCACGAGCATAATGTCCGGTCTGGTTGCATTTATAGCATTTTTCGCGATTACCTCCACTACGACGCATGTCGCGTGTATCACGCAAACCGGAGTTACAGTCGCGGGCATAATGACCCGGGCGATTGCATTTGTAGCAAGCTGATGATGATGACATTTTTAAAATATGACTTCTTAACTTTTTTGTGAAAACTTTTCAACGCACTGCGTTCACGTCCTTTTCTTCCACTAATTCAATTAACAGAAAAAAAAAACTCCAAAACTCCCTTCACCACCACGGCACACTAAATGCAAATCGAAATGGCTGCCGTCTAAATAATGCCTCCGACTAGTGAGAAAATTATAATGCCCACAAATACCGGCTGCAGTGCGACTCATTCAGCTTTTTTTTGCTACCTCGTCCATAGGGGTTGTTAATAAATGATGCTTCTATTTTTGAGGTTGGCCAAGCTGCGCTTTCGTTGGATGATTTTTTTTCCTCTTCAAAATTCCAATATGCATTAGGATCCCGTTACATGTTTTGTTTACCTATTAAAGCAACGGTATAGATGCATCCACAAAATACAGTATTCCATTAACTTAAATTATTTGTGTGCATATTTTTTGTATTGAAAGCATGATGTTTGGTGTTAGGTATTTTAAATAGATTCAGTTCGAAATTGTGTTAACAACAATATGCTTATTTGCTCTACCTTGCCGATTAAAATGTATCCGATCATTCTTCAACACTGAATACAACCGTTTTAGATATTTACATTTTAAGTTGCTGTTTACTGAAAAAGTCAGTTTCATAATAATTGCTGTCAAAAGAAGAAGCAAATATAAATAGCAGAAATAAGAGGCCAAAAACAAAGTGTTGTATATGATTTCTGATATTGGCATTTTTCATATATTGTTTGGAATCTAAAGTTATCCACTATTTTAACAAGCTATAAAACAAATCAAGAACAAAAGCAAACATGGGGAAACGGCAGCATCAGAAAGATAAAATGTAATATGATTTTGTCTTCTCTCTTTACATATGTTCATAAGTTCTTTAATTTGTAGGTATCTTACATACACAGAATGGACAGAATTGTATGGAGGAAAAAAGTACGAGTCAGCAGAAAATGAGCACATCAAGTTTAAAAGGCTGCCTTATGACCACTGCTGCATAACCATGATACCCTTTGATATACCATATAGTGACAAAGATGGAAATGTCTTTGAGTTACAGGCAATTGTGGACTTCCTCAAAATGTTCAAGGTCAATCCAATCACTGGAAAGCCACAAGATGCAAAGACCCTAGTGCCTTTGAAATTCCACAAGAATGCAGATGGGGAATATCACTGTCCAGCGCTGTTCAAGCCTTTCACAAAGAATTCACATATTGTAGCCGTATCAACGTCTGGAAATGTTTTCTCTTGGGAAGCCGTGGAGCAATTAAATATTAAAACGAAAAATTGGAAGGATCTCGTTGATGATTCACCATTTCAAAGAAAAGATCTGATAACCATTCAAGACCCACAGCATTTGGAGAAGTTTGATATATCAAAATTCCATCATATCAGGAAGAATCTACGTGTGCTTACAGAAGATGAAATTGCGGAGAAGGTCTTAGGATCAAAAGGTAGAATAAAATCGATGAACTTAGAGACAAAGGAGACACTAGCTCAGCTGGAAAAGGATTATCAACCCGCTGAAGAGGTTGCAGAGCCAGAGAAGAAACTTGTGGATAAATTTAATGCCGCTCATTATTCCACTGGCGCGGTAGCTGCAAGTTTTACTTCAACAGCCATGGTACCTGTTTCGAATCATGAAGCTGCAATCATTGATGATGATACTGTGAAATATGAGAGAGTAAAGAAGAAAGGGTATGTGCGTATAACCACGAACCTTGGTCCGCTAAATTTTGAAATACTCTGCGATACGATACCAAAGGCAAGTGAAAACTTTATAAAACACTGCGCAAAAGGGTACTATGATGGTACGAAGTTTCACAGATCCATCCGGAATTTCATGGTAACATTGCGAAATTCATAACGTTTTGTTCATAAAATTAATTTTCATTTCTGTTGCAGATACAAGGTGGAGATCCAACAAACACGGGAAAAGGTGGTTCGTCTATATGGAACAAAAAATTCGACGACGAGTTCAAACCAAATCTGTCGCATACAGGACGGGGAGTTTTATCCATGGCCAACTCTGGACCGAACACGAATTCATCACAATTGTAAAAAAACGATTTAATTAGTTTAGAGAGCTGATTGACTTATGTATACCTTTTTCTCTCAGCTTCATTACGTATAGGTCCTGTCGTCATCTGGATGGCAAACATACCATATTTGGTAAACTGGTGGGTGGAATAGACACACTTAACGAAATGGAAAAGATTGAAGTAGACAATAAGGATCGCCCAATAGAAGATATATGCATTGAAAAAGCTCAGGTATTCGTGGATCCTTTTCAAGAGGCCGAAGAAGAACTGGTTCGAGAACGAGCTGACGAAGCGGCCAAAAAAGCTCAATCTGTTGTAGAAGTCACAAAAAAAGAACGAATGAATCAAAAACTCAAGGTATTTAGAGAAGGTGTGGGAAAGTACTTGGACTTGAACGGGATAAAAGGGGGTGTAACGAAGGCTTCAACATCGTCATCCACTTTCTCAGACCTACCAGCAAAGAAACGAAAACAATCAAGTGCCCAGTTTGGTGATTTTAAATCATGGTAGAGAAAACATTAAAGAGAATAAATTTAAGATTTATAATTATTATTTGCTCGTTTTTTGTTCGGTTTCGTTTTCTTTCCACTTTTCTTTTAGTTCTGCCAATTTCTTCTGCCTTCGAGTTTTTTCAGCGGACTTCTTCGCACCAACAGCCTTCTGTTGCGATTGTATTGAGTATTCGCCATTGTAGAGGAGGTCCAGCTTATCCAGAAGGATTCTCCGTGCCTCTTCTCTGTTACGTGAGGCAATTCGATGGGTATGACACTTAACTATTATGTTTGTTGGTATATGACGGAGCATAACGCAGTTAGAGGTCTTGTTCACTGCCTGACCGCCCGGGCCGCTGCCACGTACAAATGTCTCCTCTAATTCTGATTCAATCAATTTTGGATAGCGAGAATAATCGAATGTTGTTTTATGGCGAAGAATAAGAAAGTTACTAGGTCTATTCATGATGTTATGAAGAAAAATGTTTATCAAACCCATCCTATACAATACGGCCATTCTTGAGTAGTGTTTCTCCGCGCTGTAGATGTACTTCAATTAATTACCACATCCTTTCTTTGATTGCATACTAATACTTACTTTGAATGAAAACAAAATATCGTCCGATTTAACAAGACTTCTATTTGAGCGAAATTCGTCCCGAATTCTTGTGTGAAAATAAGATTTATCCGTGAATTGCAATTGATTTCCGTACCTTATCAAATGCTTGTAGAGACGTAATATTTGTTGTTTTGATGGTTGAGGCATGTTTTTGTTGTGCACAGAATTAAAAAATCATCGAAATAGTATATTTATATTAGCTCCCATAAGTTGCCAAGAGCAGCTGATAGAATTTACACCATGTGTCAAACTCAATCATATGGTTATGTAAGTATGTGCATACGGTTAGCTTAATGTAGAGTTGTAGAATTGGTGCTGAATGCTTCTCGTATAGATTTTTCAAAAGATGGAATGCCAGGAAGGATTCCGACTTAATCTTTTAAAGATAATAATAATAACCAACCGTGTAGTTTAGAAGATACGATGATGAAAATTAATTCCGCTGCTAGTCAGATTGCTTACCCCTCACAGAAACGAAAGCTTCCCATACACAAGATACGACTTATAAGCAAGTTCATACATAGCAAATTCTCAGAAGTCATCCAATACAAAAAAAAAAAAAAAAAAATACCATTTGATTATATTAAACATGTACTTTTATTTCATACAACAAATCAGCATGCATTTGACTAGTGAATCGATGCGTTCACACAATTCCTAGGATCCTATGTATATTTGTAGAAGCACCTCAAAGCAAAATTCTTACAATCAAGTACTTCGCTATTAAAATACTTCGGTTGGTATATGTCCGTTCACTTATTTCAGTGCTTTATATAACAGAGAAATATACTAACCGATGCGGACAAACTGATGAAGACATATGTATTCACTCTTCCGAGAATTGACAACAATCAGTCAATCTTTCTGTTTGAGGTGTGGAATGTTTCCCCTTGTGGATAATCATTGGATACAATATCGCGAGTCCTCATGACCTTAATGTCCGTCTCTTTTGACGCCAACCAGTGATTTGCTAACTGGCAAACAACACAGAGACATTGGAAGTTATTTAAATTTCAATCAACTCTGTATTAGGTTTGTATTCACGCTATTACGGACTCGAGGCATAACATACTCTAGTCCATGATGACATGACATATTTAATCTACGTCCAGTTAGCACTTGAAGGCCAAGGTAAGAACACCATCCAAGTGTGCAACGGACAAAATTGGTTATAAACAGTCCGTTATGTATACTTGTAGTAGCATCTCAAAGCAGGACCTCTACAATTAAGGACTTTTCTATATATAGTCTTCAAATGTATTCACGCTTCTACGAGAAGTAACACTAGGACATTGATAACAATGACTTTAATCTTTCTGTTTGAGGTGTGGAATGTTTCCCCTTGTGGATAATCATTGGATACAATATCGCGAGTCCTCATGACCTTAATGTCTGTCTCTTTTGACGCCAACCAGTGATTTGCTAACTGGCAAACAACACAGAGACATTGGAAGTTATTTAAATTTCAATCAGCTCTGTATTAGGTTTGTATTCACGCTATTACGGACTCGAGGCATAACATACTCTAGTCCATGATGACATGACATATTTAATCTACGTCCAGTTAGCACTTGAAGGCCAAGGTAAGAACACCATCCAAGTGTGCAACGGACAAAATTGGTTATAAACAGTCCGTTATGTATACTTGTAGTAGCATCTCAAAGCAGGACCTCTACAATTAAGGACTTTTCTATATATAGTCTTCAAATGTATTCACGCTTCTACGAGAAGTAACACTAGGACATTGATAACAATGACTTTAATCTTTCTGTTTGAGGTGTGGAATGTTTCCCCTTGTGGATAATCATTGGATACAATATCGCGAGTCCTCATGACCTTAATGTCCGTCTCTTTTGACGCCAACCAGTGATTTGCTAACTGGCAAACAACACAGAGACATTGGAAGTTATTTAAATTTCAATCAACTCTGTATTAGGTTTGTATTCACGCTATTACGGACTCGAGGCATAACATACTCTAGTCCATGATGACATGACATATTTAATCTACGTCCAGTTAGCACTTGAAGGCCAAGGTAAGAACACCATCCAAGTGTGCAACGGACAAAATTGGTTATAAACAGTCCGTTATGTATACTTGTAGTAGCATCTCAAAGCAGGACCTCTACAATTAAGGACTTTTCTATATATAGTCTTCAAATGTATTCACGCTTCTACGAGAAGTAACACTAGGACATTGATAACAATGACTTTAATCTTTCTGTTTGAGGTGTGGAATGTTTCCCCTTGTGGATAATCATTGGATACAATATCGCGAGTCCTCATGACCTTAATGTCTGTCTCTTTTGACGCCAACCAGTGATTTGCTAACTGGCAAACAACACAGAGACATTGGAAGTTATTTAAATTTCAATCAGCTCTGTATTAGGTTTGTATTCACGCTATTACGGACTCGAGGCATAACATACTCTAGTCCATGATGACATGACATATTTAATCTACGTCCAGTTAGCACTTGAAGGCCAAGGTAAGAACACCATCCAAGTGTGCAACGGACAAAATTGGTTATTAACACGAGAGGAAGACATATGTTATCATTATTGTCTTGAATTTAGAGACTTTAACTCTATTTCATATCGAAATGATTGTTTTTGATTTTCGTCCATTTAGCACCTGAATGCCTACAGAAAAAAAACATTCAAGTATGCATGGACGAACTTGCTTAATGTTCGTAATGTACTATCAGCGCCTTTAAAGAACAGAATAAGGTCTAGTCTCCAAAGAAACGATACTAGTTATACTATATGTCCCTTTAGCACTTCCATGTCCATATTTATGACGACAAAGAAGTGTGCATTATGGTAGGACAAGAATATTCCGCAAATTAATGTTCATAATCTAATTCAAGCTAATTTGTAAACAAACACGTATTCGAATGAAAACAAGACATAAGCGTTATGTAAAAACTTTTTTATTCCTCTTCTAAATTAGACGTTAGAACTCATAACGCTTCAAAGGTTTACAAGTAGTTGTCTGGGAACTCAAAGGTAACATCTCGTCCAGTCAATTTCTTGTACACTGATGTAAAGGTGTCAACCTGCAATGCAAAAAAAAAAAAGAAATAAAATAAATAAATTGCTATCGATTCCATACAAAAAAAAAATCATACATGCTCTCATTAGTTCATGTGAACTTCAATGAATGTAATTTTAGTGTTTCGAAATTTACATTATTACTGCAAATTCTAAACAAAACATTAAATGCTTTATATTCGTCTGGATTATCGGACAGGAAATATTGCAGTATCAAATGACCGTAAAGCTACCAGACGATTCATGAATCTAGGGATATTTGTGAATACTGTTAATTAAACTTTAAATTCTATGTTAATTATTGCAGTTGCTTTATATCAGTACTTTTGACAATCTAGAACATGTTAATTGTTTCTGAGAGTAATACAAAGACTTTTCACATTCAATGTATTTGTCTGTATGTTACATTTGTACCTCACGATGTGGAATATAAGTTACACTCATGAAGGGAGAGAACTTTACCAGCACGAGATGTTGCTCTACACTTTTCAATGGAAGACCCTTTTACTAATGTTTACATATAAAAGGGGGGCAATTAAGTGCATATTTATGAGTCACTGATTATGTGTCTTTAAGTTCACAAAACAAATATTCTTACGAAAACTGAACATTGTTTGTTGTACGCAAACTAAAATAATTAATGTCTGTCCTTTTTGACGATCGTCAGCTTATGTGTTAGGCTGATGAATAACACAAGGACATTGCTAATAATTATTTAATCTTTCTGTTGGCGGTGTATGGAATATGTTTCTCTTTATCGATAATCATGAAAAACAATAACGAGACACCACATGACATTAATGTTTGTCCCTTTTGACGCTAACCAGCGACTTGCTAACTGGCAAACAACACAGAGACATTGAAATTAATTTCAATTAAGGATATTAATGGAAAAAAAACTTACTTTGTGTTCAATCGTGGTCTGTTGGTTCTTATCTAAATGCACCTTAATCAGCTGCGTGCCGTCAAGCTTGACGCGGATGCGTTTGCCAACAATCTCGGCGGGAAACACCAAATCTTCAAGAATGGCGTCGTACACTGAAGTAAGGGTACGGGATCGTGGTCTCTTCTGTTTCAATGGATTCCTTGATTTCCTTGTTGGCTTAGGTAAGATTTTTCGTTCTCCAATAAAAACGACATGTTTGCCGGAAAACTTCTTCTCCATTTCACGCACTAGGCGTATTTGGATCTTTTGGAAAGCCTTTTGCTTTGGAATAGGGACATAGATGATAACAGCCTGAAAGAAATACAGTACATTATTGAAGTCTGATACAACAACTATGGATGGAATATTTACTTTTTTGTTGTTGAACTCAATTTCCCTGGCACGGGTAATGTGAAGATCTCTCAATTGAGGCTTCAATTCAGAATTCATTTCAAGCTCCAAAAGAGCTTGAGCAATAGACTTTTCAAAATCATCGGGCTCAGCGCCACCAGGCTTGATAATTTTTGTTCCAATCATCTGAAATGCACATAGTTACAAATTGTTAATGATGCCGCACAAAAGCCATCGCCGTCAACTTTGATCCGAATAAATCTCTATGAATCAACTACATTTCGCGAATATAATCACTTTTTCGAATACATTGATATAATAAACGTGTGTTTGATAATTTATTTATTCTTCATATAAGATTTAATCATGAAATTTTGTTTAAAATGAATAGAGGAAACACGAATAGAACCTACCGTAGCCAGTTATTTTGAGAAAAAGGAAAGACCATGACACTTGCTAGTGTGAAGTTAGTGACTTTTCGTACATTTTGCTTGGCGTGAAGTTGGTTACACTTTGAATAAGTGATCACCTGTATGAAATGGCTGGGTTTAGAGTTGTGTAGAAATATGAAGTATATTGCCTTTAGTGAAAAATATTTAATTTTGAATTTGTATTAGACCAAGATAATGCATAAAAAATTACATTTGCATTTCCGATAAAAATTGTTTGTTTGTAGTTGAAGTATAAACACTCGTATTTATGCTTCATTTCTTCCTTATAAGATCGACGAACATGCTGTACAACATGCAATCGGTTTTAATTTTATAACACAAAAAATTCATTTGAATTCGATAAAGTATATCATTATTTGCATCATAAATAATTTATAAATAATACGATTTCCATAATTATAGCAAGTAAAATGTAATGTTAATGAGTTACAAATAAAATTGAAAATATTTGGCAACACTTCAGTGGCCCATTTGCAATTACACATCAATAGATGGCGCTCATGTGAACAAAGGGCAATAATGACATTTTGTGGAAACGTCATCAAAAAGTCAATCACTACGGCAGTTTTGTTTACATTTTGTAACTTCTACTTATACACATAGTTGAAGGAAGAAAAAAAGCCGAATACGTTGAGAAGTTGATTAAAACGAATGTGCTGATGAATTATGACTACGAAAAGAGTGATAACTTAATGATATAAAATGTACTCGCTCAATTAAAATGTGATTCAGTTCAATTGTGAACCAGCGATAACAAAAGTAGCTCATACACTTGTAGTGGATATCAATCATATACAAGCAATATAGTAAATTTGTACGTGCATTCTGGACCGTGACTACCACAGGGCTCAAGCAACGTGTATGATAACAGGTCAGTAGAGGACAAGTTCTATTGGCGATTGGTTATACAAACTTAGGAATTTATTGTTTTATAAAGTGAGTGAGTAACATATATATATGTAAATAAATAAGTTAATGTATATTTTATGTACGCATGTGTATATAAATTACTATCGATTTTCTATGACTAATTCAAAAAAACGTTACTACTTTATTTATAGATTCAATTATGGCGCCTACAGTTTTAGTCACAGGAGGGGCGGGATACATCGGGTCTCATACCGCTTTGGAGATGCTCAATGCCGACTACGATGTAATATGTATCGATAATATGTGTAACGCTTATAGCGAAAGCGAAGATTCTGTACCAGAGGCTCTGGTTAGGGTCCAGAATATAACTGGAAAGAAGCTTACATTCTACCGAGTTGATATCACAGATCGGGATAGCTTGAAGTCAGTATTTAAAAAGGTACAATGAAACTTAAACATATAACATGTTAAAAATCTAAATGTGATTGCGTATACAGTATTCAGTTTGCTTATCTGTATGAACGGAAATATTCCATCCGATAACCTGCACTCAATACTGGGATCGTTGAGTATGTTTGAACAGTTAACAATTATATATGTATTCTTGACTCACTTTGAAAAGCACTTATGTGAAATTAATTTACACAGATGATGAGTAAACTCATCGTCATACAAAGTGATGATCACACAGCCGATAGAGGTCAATTTGTTTTTGTTGTTGCTTCTTCTTTATTTCGCAATATACAAGCGCCATTTTAGTGAACGTGTCTTTTTTTACGATTTCAGCATAAAATCGACATGGTTGCTCATTTTGCCGCACTGAAGGCTGTAGGGGAATCGTGTCGCTACCCTTTGCAGTATTATCAAAATAATATGACGGGGACCAATATGCTTTTAGAGGCCATGGCGGAGAATGAAGTGTTTAAATTTGTATACAGTTCAAGTGCAACTGTATATGGAGAACCACAATTCTTGCCTATTACTGAAGAGCACCCTACTGGATATTGTACTAGTCCCTATGGAAAGACTAAATATTTCACAGAGGAGATTCTAAAAGATCTGTGTACTTCCGACAACGTAAGTATGAGTATGGTTAAGTAAACGTAGTTTTAAATGCAATATAACACTTCGTGCGTTTGAGATAGTCAACTAACAAAATGCGTTCAAATCCCTATTGAATTGTATTAATATTAAAAACTATTTGTTACATAGTACGTTTGTACCTCAAATTCTAATTTGCTTGGGTATCAGTGGAAAAAAAACATTAACTGGAGAGTTTAAGATGAAGACATAACACAAATGTTGAAAATTGTTACTTCCTCAGGAGTGCTTCCGCTTGGAATGGTGAATTGGTTTTGTAACGGTTTCCTCCCATCAAATATTGAATCTATCCTCGAGCTTAATTTCTTTTTTCTATGCAATTTAATCATTTCGGATGCTTACTTTTCAGTGGAAATAGGAAATATAAAATATTCAAACAAAACGGTGGATGATCCTTGCCAAGGAGTAGTAATTTTCAAAAGCATATTAATTTATTTAATTATTTTTTAATCATTTTATTATTCTTTTAAGCGATGGGCAGTGGTTTCACTTCGTTATTTTAACCCAGTTGGTGCTCATCCTAGCGGAAATATCGGAGAAGATCCAAATGGAGAACCAAATAACCTCATGCCGTACATTGCTCAGGTAGCTGTCGGCCGTCGTCCAGTCCTTAAAGTATATGGAACAGATTTTCCAACTAAAGATGGTACCGGTGTTCGTGATTATATTCATATCGTTGATCTGGCTGAGGGTCATGTTAAGGCATTGGATAAGCTGAAAAACGATCAAGAAACTGGTTTCTTTGCGTATAACTTAGGGACAGGAGTCGGTTGTTCAGTACTAGAGTTGGTGAAGGCATTCGAAGTTGCTTCTGGGCAAAAAATCAATCATGAACTTGTTCCACGTAGACCGGGTGATGTCGCTACAAGCTATGCTGATGCATCACTCGCCACCAAAGCACTTGGGTGGAAGGCAAAACGTGGAATCAGTGAAATGTGTGAAGACACATGGCGTTGGCAAAGCAAAAACCCAAAAGGGTACGAAAAGCAATAATATATTATAGTTTAAGAAGTTCAAATCTATTTACACTATATAATTGAATTGATAGAATGAGAAATGTGGAGGTATAAGGCACTCAACTACGGAGATCTGTTGTGCTACAACAATATTATTATCTATACTTGATAACCCAAAGAGATACATACAGCCTTGTATGAATGAAGCCAGTTATAAATGTCCTAAAATCTTTATCTATAATTGTCATATTTAATTACTATTTATGCATATATATATATATGTATACTTATATATATATCTACCATATATCCAATTATTTGTCTAGTACTTTGTGTTTGTCTCATATGTATGTTAACTGAGGGTAATGAACTCTATCAACTTCACAAATTCAATCTGTAAAGTATCTATTTACCTATACAAAGGCCTTATCATTCAAACAATATTTAGTAATTTATGTAGTGTTATAGTGCGCAAATTGATTCTATCGTATCAGAAGCGACCTTAATAAAAAATTAGTGTGTAAAAATGGAGTAAACACAAAAAGGGCACTCATCAAATATCACATAGAGTCAAATTCAGCTTTTATTTCCCTACTAATTGTAATCTTTGTTGGTAGGGTTGAACGCCCAGTATTTATGTTTTGTTTTGTCTGTAATAAATTTATTGCATTTATATAATTTGATGTTAAATGTGTTTATAAATAAATATGGATATATACATGTATTTCACTATATAAAAACTTGTCTACGATGTTCATTATCACACAATTTAAGAGGGGGTGCTTCAACCATGAAGATTCAGTTCAGTTAATCTGGCAAATTAATACACCAACATATCAAATAATGAATGGTTCCCCAGCAAAACCAGTTTTCGTTAAACAGATAGATTTGTACTCGAATGATTTTGAACCACAGTATCTGTAAATAACAGAGAATGTTATGCGTAGAGCGTTTTATTACACCCCATTAAAAATTATCGTAGAAAATCTAAGAATTCATTTCCATAAAAGCGTGCCTTGCTGCAGAATCTTTGTATGGGTACTTACAAATCAATCCATATAATATGTAGTACATATGTAAATATTCCCCGGCATATGTGTCTGTTAGAAAAACAAGTCAACGTCAGGAAATGGTAAATATTGTTGTTATTATTAATGTTTGTTAGAATGTAATCAATTACAATATAACAGTGATAAAAGCAACTAGCTACAAGGACTATCGGCTTAGATCAAAAAAATATAATACTAAGGTTGACAAAGTTTGAAATTGAATGTTTTTTGTTTATATAAATTTAGTTGTTTTAAAGAAAATGGGGAAAATGGAAGAAATCGATTAAATTAGTTTGTCAATTTATAAGGTTTTTGAAATTGTATAGATTAATTTAATATTTTCTTCAGATGGGTTTTTTTTTTAGAAAATCTAGCGTAGAATTATTTTTCAGATATGTCTTCAGGTTATCTGTCATCTGTGGAGTTGCAGAATAATATGATGTGAGGGGTGGTGAAAACTTCACTGTTGCAAAAGTGGTTCATGGGGGGATCTTTTTTTTCTAACGGTGTCTATGGGTGATCAAGGAGCGACCCATTCGCAATCGTAGAAAACGAATGATGGTAATTGAACAAATGGTAAATATAATGCCAACAACAGCAGTATTTAACACATCAGGCTTTAAAGATGACAATATGTTGATGGATGTACATGATTAAATATAACAGTCGTTAGATGTCAAATGTAATTGCCTGAAATTGTATACAAATATATGATAACACTACAGCAAGACAAATAAATAAACAAATAATAAAATTCAATCGAAAAGTTTTTACTTTCTTTATAAGTACCCCGTCAACGTTGACTATTTTATTAGTATTTTGGGAGCATTCATATGGGAATGTTTTCTTATCACTGTATGAATGCGATTAAGCTGTTGTCAAATAGATAACCACCGGAAAGCGAGCGCAGAGTTTCTTCATAATATTTCAATTGAAGAAAATACACCAGGGGTAACGTACATACGATTACTTTAAATGAAAGGAAGCTGGGAAGAGGGAAAGTGATTTAGTAACAATTGTCGCTTGCATATGCGAAGTTCTTTCATTGTGCAGTTACTAAGAGTATTGCAATCTATACATAATTGTGTACCATAGAACTTTTGATATCATATAAATTCAAATAATTTGTGCTTATCAAAAGAAATCCCATCAGAATTATGATTTTGAAATTATTTCGAAAACCTATTAACGGGTATGTGTTACAGGGTTTTACTCACTCTATCATCTAACTAATAAAATTTATCTGACTTAACATAGATTTGCACTGCATCGAACTAAACTACATCCTACATATGTACAACGAAAAGAAAATATAATAATTAAATATTTATTATTTAATTTAACATAAATTTGCTTGTCTCAATGTGTAGGCCACACAGTAATTTGCGAATTGTTGCGCGACAGCAATATACATACATACGCATATATATTTATTCGGATATTCAACTATCTCTCACTGCATTTAACGATACAAAACTAATAACGAGGCGCGCTTCTCTTAATATTTTAAAAACTACTATCAATTCGGTTAGCAACGTTAAGCCATGCATCATTATTATTCAAAGACTATCCTCTTTTGTTTTTATATGCTTTGCTATGCTCTCCATCTGTTTTGTTTTATTTCGTCAACATGTTCATTACTCTCCCTCTCTCACATACACTCTCTGTTCCTAGTTCGATGCTTAATCTCCACTCTACCAGAAACTTACAGAACAAGTTTGTTGATTACGCTGTCAGACAGACCAGATAACCCTCACCAAAGGCGAGCCCCTTATACACAATATTTGGCCTTTGAGTGACTTAAAGAGCAACCATAGATTATATTCTGCGTCAGAAGAATTTGTTAATCAAAATTTGTTATTGTTTCCAAAAAGAAAAATAAGAAACATTCGACTTTTTCTTTATTTTAAGATTTATTGTTTAACAATTTTTTTTTACCAAACCAACTGATAAAGACAAATGATAAGACTGACCGAGACGAATAAGCGAGTTCAAATTCCAAAATAAACAAGTTATGGCTTGGGTAAAGTAGGAATCCACACCACCTAAACAATCTAAACTGGTGTTATGGCCGAGAAGAGCTTTACAATATTTGATTCGCTTCAAATTTGACTTTGTCAAGAGAACACTTATTGGACTTTGAGTTATGGCATGTTGTACTGGTAAACAAATTCACATATAAATGACTACACAGACAAATATTTTTATTTTTATATCATATTATACATTTGTATTTTTTACATTTTTTAAAACTATTTTCATCTTGCGTTATACCTTATTTTGTTCACATTTTATCCACAAAAGATTTTGTAGTTCAAGAACTTATTAATATAGGCGGAAGAGAGAAAAAAATTATGTATGTTACTCAATGCTACACTCTCACTGCACAGAGAGCCCCAGAAAGATCAGGAATATACGAGGTCTTTGCTCCTTTCTTTTCCACATTCATCGAATGCTTTTGCGTGCTTAATTAGACAACGCAGTTTAATGCTCTTCGTGGAATTAAGTATTTTAAAGATACAATAAAATCAAATAATATTAGATATTCCAGCTTGTAATCATCGTTTTAGAAATTTGAAAAAAATCTTTTTTTCCTGTATAATATGGACTTGTCTCGTGAAAACTTTGCCTTCTACATCCACTTTATTTATACACTATATGCATTTGTATTTATTAATAGCATATTATATCTAACTTGAAAGCAACAATACTTCATACGTAAATTGTTTATTTATTTCTTTTCTCAAAAAAAGATGATGAAACATTGCATCATGTTTCTAACTTTCTCGTTTAAAGCACGCGCGTATACGTATCAAGCTATACATACGTACATATATGCATATGTATGTATTGTATACATAAGCATAGAGATAGATCCATAGACAGAAAATTTCTAATTATAAATAAAAAAGCAAATGACTTCTATGACTTTATTAACCAGCTGATGTTCTCGTGGTCTTCCAAAAATAAATTACCAACAAAATTTTCGTAGTCAATGAGCGACACTAATCTGATTTTACGCCTGAATCTTGACATTTTTTGCGAATCAATAAAAACGATACTTGACTGGATATGAACACAAATAGATATATGTATGTACGTATGTCCCAATGTGCAATGATGTGTTTTCCTAACATAATATATATCTTTAGTCTGTACATCTGTTGACGAATTATCTGGTCCAGCAAATGCGGTATCTATGTCGTTCCTTTCCCCTCGCTTTGTTTTAAATATTTTTTCGCATCACTAAAGAATATTTTAGATAGGTCAAGAACATTCTCAACAATAATTTGTATTTCTTTTTTCAAGTTTAAAAAAATTCGCGCAACTTTTTGGCACACATTCATACACACATGACCTTATACTATGATGTGAGGTGAAATAATTTATATAACGTACAATTTTATATTTTCAGAGTAGCGAACATTCTTAAACAGTCTCAGATACATGTCATACGGAGATATGTGGCTTATACAGGAACAAGTATCACCGAGCTACCACATGATGCTGCGCTATTTGTGAAAGAATCGGCAGCACTCTGTTCTCCCGACAAGGTTCACATATGCGATGGAGGTGACTTGGAAAAGCGGTTGTTGGTTGACAAACTTGTGTCTCAAGGCACAATCAGTCCACTAAAGAAGTATGACAATTGTTGGCTAGCTAGGACAAATCCGAAAGATGTGGCTAGAGTTGAGTCCAAGACATTCATTTGCACAGAGGACAAAGACGAAGCTGTAACTGGTTCCCTAGGGAATTGGATTTCACCAGAAGACATGCAAGCGGCAATCAACAAGCGCTTTCCTTCCTGCATGAAGGGTCGCACAATGTACGTGATTCCGTTCTCAATGGGACCCATTGGTTCGCCTCTATCGAAAATCGGAATCGAAATTACCGATTCACCGTACGTAGTTGAGTCAATGCGAATCATGACACGGATTGGTAGCGAGGTCGTTCAACAATTACAGAAAAAATCGGAATTCGTTAAATGTCTTCACTCAGTTGGATGTCCACCGAATGGCGTTACTGATCATACGTCGTGGCCATGTGACCCAGAGCGAACTATTATTTTACACAAGCCCGATGAGAATTTCATTGCCTCGTATGGTTCAGGTTATGGAGGTAATTCTTTGTTAGGAAAGAAGTGTTTCGCGTTAAGAATAGGAAGCACCATTGCAAAGCGTGAAGGCTGGCTAGCTGAGCACATGTTAATTTTAGGAATTACCAATCCAGAAAATGAGAAAATCTACATCGCTGCAGCGTTTCCCTCTGCCTGCGGCAAAACAAATTTAGCAATGATGACACCAACCCTACCTGGATATAAGATCGAGTGTGTAGGCGATGACATTGCTTGGATGAGATTCGACGAGACTGGTCAGCTTAGAGCGATTAACCCAGAAAATGGATTCTTCGGCGTTGCTCCAGGCACATCCGCCGAAACAAATCCAATTGCAATGAAAACAATTTTTAAAGACACGATATTCACAAATGTTGCGTCTACGTCTGATGGGGGTGTATATTGGGAGGGGTTAGAAAAAACGGTCACACCTGATGTAAAGATTACCGATTGGTTAGGCAATTCATGGAACAAAAACAATAAGACTACAGCCGCCCACGCAAACTCTCGATTCTGCAGTCCTGCATCACAGTGTCCCATCATTGATCCGTCTTGGGAGGATCCTCGTGGAGTTCCAATTAGCGCAATCTTATTTGGCGGACGTCGACCAACTGGCATACCTCTAGTTTATGAAGCTCGTTCTTGGGCACATGGCGTTTTCATGGGAGCAACAATGCGCAGTGAAGCTACTGCAGCCGCAGAACACTCAAAGAAACAGATTATGCATGATCCATTTGCAATGCGCCCATTCTTTGGCTACAATTTTGGCAAATATCTAGAGCATTGGTTGAGCATGGAAGAGAGGGGTAATGTGCCTAAGATTTTCCACGTCAATTGGTTCCTGAAAGATGACAATGGAAAGTTTATGTGGCCCGGATATGGGGAGAATTCCCGTGTCCTAGACTGGGTGTTTAGACGAGTCAAGGGAGAAAACTGCGCCAAAGATTCGGCCATTGGATTATTGCCTTCTGGCGGGGCCTTGCGTACGGAGGGACTAAATCTTACCGGAAATGTGGACAGTCTTTTCGGACTATCAAAGGAATTTTGGCAGCAAGAGGTCCAAGAAATTGAAAACTACTTTGAGACGGAATTGGGAACACATCTGCCACAGCAAATGCGAAATGAACTACAATTTCTGAAAGATCAAATTTTAAAACTTTAAATAACGTTTCCTCGAAATACAAAGTAAATACAGACTGGTGAATTGTGTTGTTTTTTTGTTTTAGGAAAATTTTAAAATTAATTGAATGTCATTTGAAGGTTGCTTTCTGACACGCTCTTTGCGGTTATCTGCTAAAAATACATGCCCAGACTCTTATCATTATACAATTCATTTCTGAAATTGGTACCTAGTTGTTTACGTAAAATTTGTAATAAGTCATCTCGTCTCATCGATGCGTAGTTTGAAATCAATAATGATCTGAATGCAGATCTTAATGCTCGGCATGAATGCCGTATGTGTAAAAAAACTATTTTTCTTTTTTTGTTTTCTTTTCCTGTGGACATCAATGGTTCATATCTGTTTTTATTGCTTTCTAGAAATAGGCCTGAGTATTGCCAGTATCTGTAGCATCAATTGAAGTATAATATTATGAAGGACATTCCACATGCAAAAACACGTTACATACATACATAGCTATAACAGGGTGTATAAGTAGTTTGTTATGCCAGTGGAATCGGGTACGAAGATCAATTGTTAATAATTAGAAATGTACACTTTGAAACCAATTATTGTAATCACAAAGTCTGGGCGATAAGCAGGGGATCACATATTTTTAACAACGAACTCATGAAAATTGCATTCGTAGAAAATTTGCTGGTATAGAGTTATTATTATTTATTTTTTTTTACATTTATTAGGAACAGACTGCTGCGAGCTAGAGCAGACAGGGTGTTTCTCCTTTGGATTGCCGTAGAAATCCATATATATGAATGTATGGATGTAGGTTGATTTTATTAAATGCTTCCTATCAGTAATGTTTTTGTTTTTTACCTCCTGATAACGTCAGTATACGTTATATAATGTTTTTATTGAGCCCGTTAAGTAAATAATAAAATACAGATTAATTATCAAATCCAGCGATTGTTTTCAATTCATATATTTTTGCGTTGTTAATATCAATATCCTTCAGTATGAACGGTGTCCATATGAATGTATGAACGTATGACTATTCAGACATTAACTTTAATAACTACACCCAAGTAAAATGATCGATAATGTGCATGAAAACACCGGAATTTCCAGTCCGACAAATGACAAGAGTCAAAAGATTATCCACTTAGTATCTCCTAAAAGTAGTCAGTCTATTAAGGGCAGTTTGAGCCAGTTTTTTTCTTTTTTTCAAATTTTAAACTGGATTGTATATGCAAAACAAGTTTTACTTTATGCTTTATGCTCGGAGTGGGTTAATGGAAATAATTTAATTCTACGAGTCTAAGTCGTACAACAGCTTAGTCCGGTCAAGTCAACATTAACTTTGAATTCACCTAATCACTCACCTATGTCCCTCAATACACAATAAATGAGAACATATGTTTAAATTGATGTACATACGTATATAATGAAATAAAAATGAAAAAAAAAAAGTTATTTTTGACATGGCAATAACAAGTTCTTTGCTGTTATACGCCCGCTATGGTATTTTTTTCTATTATTTGATGTCGTCAAGAGCTCAATAAAACAATAACGAACGTAGGCAAAAGTAATTAAGAGTCTACACATGTTTGTGTCTCCCGCACAAATACCATTGTGAAAATGTATTGCAAATCAGACGAGCCCCTTGTAATGACCAATGAAATGAAAGCATCGTCTAGGTGGCCTGTATCCCAGACGGACGGGACGGAAATAATCTATAGTTCAGCGCTATCGCTATCTTCCAATACCACAGACGTTGGTGTGAAGAAATTCGCATATAAAAATGTTTGCCAAGTGTTTAGACCGTCAGTTACTCGCAGTTGGAGTAAATGGAAAGATCAAGTGATAGAAACAGTGATCTTAAAGTAAAACCAAGTTTTGATAAAAAACTGTGGAGAAACATAGAATTCTTGGAAATAATTTGAACGCGATCGTTTTATTCGTACATCGTAGTGCATTTCTGTTGTAATTGTGTGAAATCAACCGTGAAATATATATCTCCAGCAATATGCCTGAATTTATGGAAAAGTCCAATGTGTACGTACAAAAATAAAAATTAAAAAAATATATACATATATACTTAAAGCATTGTTCGATTGTATGATGTAATGATTTGTTATGTTGCATTTGCAGATTGCCCTCTTGTTTGGCAAAGGAGAACAAGGCTCAAACAAATCTCGGATTATATAACCATATCCGTGGAGTGAATATCTCAAGTGGTGATTTGTCTAATTTGACTCCGAATGTGAAAGCGTTCGTGGAGGAATCTGTAGCTTTGTGTCAGCCAGATCAGGTGCATATTTGTGATGGATCTGAGATGGAAAATAAGATGCTATTGAAGCTTCTGGTGGAAAGTGGAACTATAGTAGCATTGCCAAAGTATGAAAATTGTTGGCTAGCAAGAACGAACCCAGCTGATGTGGCTCGTGTTGAATCGAAAACATTTATATGTACCGAGAAAAAAGAGGAAACAGTTACCACACCAAAAGAGGGTGTTAAGGGTGCTTTGGGAAATTGGATTTCTCCCAATGATATGAATAAAGCCATACAAGAGCGTTTCCCAGGATCGATGAAGGGAAGAACAATGTATGTTGTACCATTCTCGATGGGACCAGTTGGTTCACCCTTGTCGAAAATCGGCATTGAGGTAACAGATTCAGCATATGTTGTCGCATCCATGAGGATTATGACTCGCATGGGCATGCCCGTTCTGGAAGAGTTAAAGAAAAAAGAAGAATTCGTGAAATGCCTTCACTCAGTCGGCACACCGAGCAGTGGTGTGGTGGAGAAGTCATCGTGGCCGTGTGATCCAGAGCGAACTATAATTCTACATAAGCCAGCTGAAAACCTGATTGTCTCATATGGCTCTGGATATGGTGGCAACTCTCTATTGGGCAAAAAGTGCTTCGCTCTTAGAATCGGCAGCACCATTGCTAAACGCGAAGGATGGCTCGCCGAACATATGTTAATTCTTGGCATCACTAACCCCGAAGGAAAGAAGACATACATTACTGCAGCATTCCCATCTGCATGTGGTAAAACTAACTTGGCTATGTTGAACCCTTCACTACCTAACTACAAGGTTGAATGCGTGGGTGACGATATCGCTTGGATGAAATTCGACAGCAAAGGTGTCTTGCGTGCGATTAACCCCGAAAATGGATTCTTTGGAGTTGCACCAGGAACATCAGTGGAAACGAATCCCACTGCAATGGCAACCGTTTTCAAGGATACTCTCTTCACAAATGTAGCGTCAACATCAGACGGTGGAGTTTACTGGGAAGGTATGGAGAGCAGTTTGGCTCCTGGAGTCCAAATTACCGATTGGTTGGGCAACCCTTGGGATAAGAACTCTGGAAAACCAGCAGCGCATCCAAATTCACGTTTCTGTACTCCAGCATCGCAATGTCCAATCATCGATCCAGCATGGGAGGATCCAGAGGGCGTTCCAATTAGTGCTATACTTTTCGGAGGTCGTCGTCCAGCTGGCGTGCCACTTATTTATGAATCAAATTCATGGGCACATGGAGTGTTCATTGGGTCGGCTATGCGAAGTGAAGCCACTGCTGCAGCAGAATTCCGTGGAAAAGTAATCATGCATGATCCATTTGCTATGCGTCCATTCTTTGGCTACAACTTCGGTCACTACCAGCAACACTGGCTGAGCATGGAGCAGGGTCAACGCAGTCTACCAAAAATTTTCCACGTCAATTGGTTCCGTAAGAGTGCTGAGGGTAATTTCTTATGGCCAGGTTATGGTGAAAACTCAAGAGTTTTGGAGTGGGTTCTCAAGCGTGTGAATGGTGAACAGTGCTACATGGAGTCTCCAATTGGTCGTATCCCAGCTAAGGATGCATTAAATCTTTCCGGAATGTCAACTCCGGCAGATTACGATCAGCTTTTCGCGCTAGAAAAGGACTTCTGGGTTGATGAAATAAAGGCTATTGAAACTTACTTTGAAACCCAAGTTGGAGCCGATGTTCCAGCACCAGTTAATATTGAATTGAACGCTTTAAAGGCACGTGTCGATGCAATGTAAACGAAACATACCATATTTTAATACAAATTATCTCTTATACTTTTATTTTTGTACATTAGTATTACCCATTGAATATATATAATAAGACGCTTTTATATATGTATACATACGTTAGATACAAAAATGCTATGCTTGAACAAAACAACTCAATATAAATTCGATTGTAAATAAAACAAGACATTCAATACGAAAATTTGATGAATTTTCTTGAAGCGCGGAAGTGTATGCTGCCAGGATGTATACTGCGCCATTTGTGCGAAGATTGATAATGATGAATATGTAGAGCTTCAACTACTTATGTATGTACACACAATGATTTGTTGTTGGCTTTAAGGATATTATTTGTGTACGTTCTATGTACATAATAATTGGTTGTAGTAACAGCCGAGATTGTGATTACTTTTATGCTGAAAATGTTTGTATTCCCTAAGTGGACCTTAGCGTATATTTCATATCTCACGTCGACTTTCCAACATTCAATAAAGTTCGCATGTCTGATGTGCATAGTTGTCGCTTTTTCTCCGCTCACACTGCTTTTTCACATCATCACACGTATGTATATCGGGAAAAATAAGAAACAGAAAAAGATGTTAAAAGCGCATGAACTCTATAGATATCGTATAGAATAAAATTCAACTTTTATAAATGCTACATGGCGATAGCGTAGTAGAAAATGTGGTTCGAATCACACCCACCCTCCGGACCCATACAAAGCAGAAAAGTCTCGAAGCAACAGCTGACTGGCATTGGTGTGTATTTTTGCAACACTGTTGCAGATTTTGAATCCGTACGAGGTTGGTAAAAAAGTTCACCTTGTTCTCTCATTCTACTTAGCACCGCGCAGCATTAAGTTCTCCAACAGAGCTAGGTATTTTCCTTGAGATTTTTCAGATACAATCCGCAGTTATGCTTCAGAACACCTCAGCTCGGGATGTTTTGAATTATATACATGCATGTGTAATATAATTTTTTTTCGTTTGTTTGGTTCAATTAAGTGCAAAACTATGTATTTGTGATGATGTGACGATATTACCATAGTTTTATTATCAAACGAAGTTTTTGTGTTTCGGCTGTCCACAAGTAATGGTATGTATACACACATAAGTAAACTTTTGTGTTATGTCTATTTAGTAACACACTTGTTGCGCGTTGAAAACATCAATTCTGTAAAAAAGGGATAAGTTAAGAAAGCAAAGAATTCCCCATCTTATAAATTGGGTAAAATCAATATCAGCGTAACTTAATAAGTGCTTTTGTTCTATAATTATGTTATTTGCATATTTCCGGATACATACTTTCATACTAGTCACTTGGTGAAGGCTTTGCCATAGTTAAGAGACACATTCCAAGGTACAATATAGGGGTTGTGCATTTTAAAATTGTATATAAGCAGTTATAGAAACTATACATAAGGCAGTAGCAGGCAAGGGTGTATACATAAAAGGAGAAGAAAAAAAACTTTGTTTGTACCCCAATTCAACAGTTGGAATAGGGATACTGACTTTAAGGGAGATTGTGCGAATTTCTTGTAAACATTTTCTGTATACTGAAACGTTCATATAGCTTATTACGGGTATGTGGTTTGTTTAAGTTAGGGACATTCATTTTATCGCGTGCACGTAAAAACATCCACTTGTAATTATGTGTATATCCTTAAGATTGCTCTTGATTTTATCTGCGCTCAATGTTTTATTTTTCCACAAATAGTGATGACTTTTGAACGAATTAAATAATGACCTGAGGTATGTATGCCTGTATGGATAGGTGTTCATATGAACAGACAAAGGAGCTCGGGTACGGGGAATTGATTCTTTCTTTCTTTTTAGAATCGTTTATGTATTTTAATGTTAATTTGAAATATCTTGTGCATTATACATTTGAATTTGATTTATCTGCAAAAAACATGCAATTTGATTGACGTAAATGTGACTACCCTACATTATGTATATTTTGTATAATTTGAGGAAAGATTGATGTATTCAGTGACCCTTCTCATTGAGAAATGTTTACATACGCGTTACTTTGAGTTATACATGATTCATGTTAAGAATACCGCATACGAAACTATGGATTTTGTTGCAGAATAAAAATAATAAAATGTCGAGCTCAAGAAGTTCACCGGCCAGTCCTAGATCCCCAAAAGTGCAGCAGCAAAATTGGGACTCTCCAGGATGCTCATCTTTGCCAAAAAGTCCCCAAAGAAATATACCAATCTTGCCACCACAACGTAGCCCTAAATCGCCAAGGTACAATATTGTGTCAACTCTAGTATATAAGAAATCATTATGATTTCTTTTAGAACTTTTAAGAATCAATCATCCCTTAATTGCTACGAACAACCAAGGAGTCCAGCCATAAGTACATACAGCAGCTATAGCTACGATTCTGCTGCAAGCCGTAAATATGAAAATCCCCCACGCAGTCCGAAAATTACGACAACGTTTGCAAATGACGATATTGAATCAGACTTAAGTTACTACCAAACTCCTTCGCCGATTTTGCGAAGTCCCAAGGCTCTCCCAAATATACCAAGCGATTCGACCGATGGGAATTATTATTTGTCAGGACAGAAGACCCAATCACCGCATAGAAGTCCCCATTTGCCACGGAAGTTTATTTTTGATACACCTCCATCTTCATCTGAACAAACAGGTAATAGTTCATATATTCCGCATTGCGTTTACTCCATAGTCATTCCAATTAATGTTGACAGCAAAAAAATTTGAGTACTATGAACCACGTACTCCCGATGAGGATGTGGATATATCGGGGAATTTGGACGAAGGAGAGGATACTTATGAACATGGTCAATTTGGCCACCCTCTACCCTTGGCCATGTCTCCTTCTGCAAGTAAAACCCACCAGAGGCACAATTCTCTGAAGAATTTCGGTAGACCTCTACCCAAGGATTCAGCACAAGTTCTGAAGGAGATAGACGATGCCAAAGAAATGTTCTCATATAAATGTGATCATCTTCTAATAGATGAGCAGTCATGCAATAATTTATTACTTAAACGCGATTCATGTGTAACCGAGTCCACACAGATATCGGTGGATTCATCAGATACGAACAATACAGCTTTAACTACAGCCACTACTTTAAGTTCCGAGAAAATGGAGGCAAGTTCCAGTGATATCAGGCGAAACGTTGGGCGCAGTAGATATTCTCGAGAACAAATTGATCATTATGACCAGGATAACGAGCAACACAAGCGGGTGGGACGGCGTCATGCAATAAACATCACCTCGAATCCAGGATATCAGGTTATTCATTTATTTTGTGGAGGTTAGATCAAATTATTATTTTCTTTTTCTAAAAGGTTTTGCATAGTTCGCACTCAACATTAGATCGAACTTGCTCGGATAGTATCGTTTCTCTTCGCTGTCGGAAATCCACAAGTGATTTAACATATGACACGGAAGATGTTACAAGCATGAATAGCAAAAGTACGACCAACCATCATGGAAGCAACAACGGAGGTCCACTATCTAATCCAAAGCCGAGACGACGAGGCAGCTCCAAAGGAGGACTAGCCTATTTGGCATCACGTCGAAATTCGAGGGAATCTATGAAAAGCGCTTGCTCCAACACTTCTATATTTTCAAATGACGACATTGGCCCACTTGCGTTTCAGGCTTCTTCTCGCGGTCGACAAAGAAGAACTTCAAATTTTCTTGAACTTCCTGGTAAGTGATTTTAAATTGGTGTGTAGTGGAAATATTATAAAATATGATGGCATGGATAATTTTACAGTCCCAGACCACGTAAGACCTAGAGTGTGTTCGTTGCCGGATCGGGCTTATAACCCACGCTTAAGTGATGACTTGTACCGGTTACGACATTTTTCGATAAGCAAAGGCAATGTTGTCAATTGTGGAGATTCTATCATATCAAGAAGATCAAGAAGTAATACTAGCGTTAATTCAACAAATAGTAGGCGAGTTGAAGTTGATATTTAATTGTTAACGTATAATTGTTAATGTTTGTTATTCATATTTTTAGAGCAAGTGAACGATCTCCATTCGATGGGTCATGTTGCGGTGGAGGTTACGCAAATGTTGATTCGATACCCCCATCTCCAGATACTGATGACAGTGAGCCACCACCTCCCCCAAGGTAATTTACTTCTGTTTTAACAGTAGATGGAAATATGCATGTATATATATCTACAACAGGTATAGAATTGTTATGTTGGGAGATGCTGGTGTAGGAAAAACAGCACTTGTCTCTCAGTTTATGACATCGGAATACATGCATACTTATGATGCGAGCTTAGGTAAGTTTGTATTATGCTAATGCATGTTCATGCGTATTCATATATATATATATATATATATATATATATATATATATATATATATATATATGCCCTTATGTTAAAATAGGGTTTCAAACAAGGTCGTGGGGTTTTACTTAATAATTTCAATTTGAGTTTTAGATGACGAATTTGGTGAAAAAACAGTCAGCGTTTTACTGGATGATGAAGAATCTGAACTGGTATTCATTGATCATCCAAGTGTAGAAATGAGCGTACGTATATGGTTTGGATTCATTTGGTCATACATTTAAAAATAAATACACTCTTTATTTCAAAGGTCGAGAACTCTCTGACGACGTATGAGCCACATGGATGTGTGGTGGTTTTTTCAGTTGTCGATAAGACTTCTTTCCGAATTGCAGAGGAAATAATTAACTATCTATGGAAAGAGAATATAACAAAAGATAAAGCTGTAATCCTTGTTGGAAACAAGGCTGATTTGGCACGAGCTCGCGTTATTACAACACACGGTACTATACACAAAAGTATTTATACTATTTAAGTTAAATTGATATCGTTTACTCTTTTTAGAAGGAAAAGCTTTGGCCGCTTCCAGAGACGCTAAATTTATTGAAACGTCCAGTGGAATCCAACATAATGTTGACGAGCTCCTTGTAGGGACATTAAAACAGGTAGAATCTTAGTTACTGATATACTGATGCTTTTATGTATTAATCTGTTTAATTCCTTTTAGATCCGTCTTAAAGAAAACCGCGAAAGAAAAGCTACCTCCTCTAAGATGAAGACTTCTCGAACTCACATATCTTTACATTTAGCTAAAGAAATTTTGCAAAAAATTTGCCTTAGCGATATTACTAAATCTAAGAGCTGTGAAAATCTACATGTTCTGTAGACTACTATACTCCTAAGTAACTAAAACTGTTCTTAAGTTAAAAAAAAACAAAAAAAAAATCTGTTATTCTATAAAAATGTACATGCATATAAATATAAATCTAAAGATATATTTACATATATACATGAATTTACAACACGTTGTTAGATTTTTAGCTCGTGAACAAAAATATCAAGCAAGTATTTTAGTAGGCAATTATTCAAATTTTGGTTTCTGAATTTGCCTTTAAACTGTTCACAATGTTATCATGAATGTTTAGTATTGTTCTGAACTGTTTAAACTACGATCCTAACGAAAAAAGAAATTCTGTCAATTTTCTATTAGCACATTTTTATTTGAAACCATACCATCGTATGCATTTATTTAATTTAACATGTGTATGTAGATAATCCTTCCATTGTAACTATTAGACAAAATGACTGTTATTTGATGTTTTGAATAAATATTTTCAGTAGCAACTGTAAAAAGTTATTGAAAATATCATCCTTTATAAAGACGTTATGTATGTATTAGTATCGCCAATATTTGTTGTGTATTTTATGATAATTGTTTTCACAAAGTATTTATATTTTAAATCTGACAATCAATAGAAGAGTAACAAATTTTTAGTTTTCTGTGCGGAAATATTTATTGATTGTGAAATTATCAAAAGAAAACTAATAAAATGTATGTTTAATGTTGATGAAACATATGCATGAATTATATTCACTTTAAAAGTATGATTTAAACATGACTTAGGTAATCTAACACTAGCAATAATATACACACACACATATATATATAGTAAATTATAATTACTAAACAAGTTGAAATATTTCCATATCAATTAAAATGAACTATTGAACCTTCTAATGAATCAACATATTCATATTTTTTTTTGTTTTCAAAATGTCGACATCATCTAGCTACCTTCGATTTTAGAATGTTTCTTATTGTTTCTTCCTTTTGTTGTAACTTCTGCTTCATTTTATCCATCTCTTCCAAGTAGCGCAAGTGAAGACCCTTAATCTGCGCTTCCTTGTGTTTTACTATTGTCTCAAGTTGTTTTAGGGCATCCCATGTGCTTTCACAACTGGCGTGTTTTTGTTCTAATGTTTGTGCCCATTGCAGGGCTATTTTCAACCGAGCTTTTAACCTATCCCGAGATTTTTTCAATTTCTCTGAAATCCTTTGCATTGCTATGACTTTGCGCTTAAGCTCCTCAAACGCGACTCTTTCTGCGTCCAGCTCCTTCTTAAGTATTTCCCAATTACTCGTAAGTTCTTCGTTCTTAAGAAGTAAATCTGCATTATGTTTTCGCAGTTCTTCCGATTCGAAAACCAAACTAATCTTCTCTTTAGTATGTTGTTCTTTAAGTTCTTCAAATAATTGCTTGCATTCTTTTAAAGATTCGAGTGCTATATCTGGTTTTTTGTTTGAATTATTTTTAATAGATATTAGGTCCTGCTTGCATCGTGAGTAAGCGTTCTGCAGATGTTCCAGATCTAAGGTCAATGTCTGTGTCTTTTGCTCATAGCATTGAATTACTTCGAGCAGTTTTTCTTTGGCTAAATCAGCTCGTCTTGTTTGAACATCTAAATTCGATTTCAGCGATCCTAATTGAGATTGAAGACGAGTCTTTGTTTCTAACCACCCATTGGAAGACTTTTTCAATAAATCGTAATCTTTTTGGAGTTTTACATTCTCATCAATCACTTTCTTTAGTTCACCTGTAAAATGTTTTATTTCGTTTTCATGCTCTTGAATGAGATCATCTTTCTCTTTCACCATTTCTTCGTACGAGTTTAGTAAGGGCCCTAAAGTTTCTGTGTTTATGGGACCCCATCGTTGGGAAGATTCTCGGTCGGCACACTCAGTCCGCGATGTATTCTCTAAGCCACTCTCATTAAAAGAACGAATTTTTTCTTGATAACTATCAATTTGTACGTTCAATCGATATACCAAAATTTTCATCATGGACACATCATTTTGAAGATTATTGTTAATTTTAACCAGTTCCTCCTTGTCTACAGAATATTGCTCGCATGTTTTACATTCTCCCCGACTATCCGCCTGCTGAAGAAGTAAGTGCAGCCTTTTGTTTTCCTTTGCAAATTGATTGTTGTACTTGTACAGTACAATAACCCTCTGAACTAAGCTTTCCATTTGCTTATCCTTATCATCTAACTAAGAAAATGTTACTGGTTACTTTAGTGATCACATTTGTATATATACTCACAATTGCACGCAAATTTTCAGAAGACTTCATATTATCTGTGTTTAACTCAACACTCTTACTTCTGGTTGGGAAATTCTCAGAAAAACTATTAATACGTTTTTTCCCCTGATACACTCTTTTAAAACTGTGATTATCTTTAGAAATTGGATTTTGAACGTCTGATTGATCCAAGTCCGTAATAAGAGTGTTCTTCTTCGAAGCCTTCATTGTAGTGAAATCGAATCCCAGTTGTTGTTTACTGTTTTTAGATTCAACTAATTACAATAACTGATAATTTTCTTTACAGGAAGCCATTTGTAAACAACGTTTGTGGGCATTAGGTTGCCATAGATACTTGTGGACACTTGTCACAGGGTTGAACGATTCTATAGGGTTGTATACGTTTTTCCAGTCACTCCTCTAACACAAGAAGATGAAGCTGATAACATAGAAGCTGGTAAAAATCAGATTCAATACAATTTACCCAGTAGCGTGCATATGAATTGTTCGTGGTACTTAGCCATTTAGTTCATTTAATCATTTTACTGTTATATTTGTAATTCAAAAATACCTCAACATATTGTTCACACAAACATATTTTGTGTATAAAGTGAAATTACAAACATTTCTGTGTTGTAATTATTTGTTAAAAACCCATTGTCCAATAAAACTTTAACGTTCATGGATAAGTCTCAAAAGTCAACGTATCCCATCACACTATTTCAACTATACCACTCCTCATACCGACTATCTTATTGCTGCCGCTTTCTGTACCGCCTGTATAACCGCGACCATGTCAGAAGTTCATCGTTTAGCTCAAGTCATAGTCTATAATGTTGCACTTAATCTTTTTATCGTAGCATCAACCGTTCTCGAGATATACGCATCATCAAAAGTTGGTAAAATTCGACCAGACTCTCTAGTATAACTTCTGGGTACCTGATATTCCAGAAGTTTTTTTTTTTGGAGAAAATTTAATTTTTCGCAAATAACATTTTGGGGAATTTGGCACACATATGAAACAGAGTGTGGAAAGGTCCTCTCAATGATTTTTTTTATGATATCCTGAAAGTAGGTTCATTACTAACCTGTTTAATGTTTCGTCATAAACCCCTTTTTTAGCTGAAAATGTTTGGGTGTACTTTAAGCTTAAAACAGTTATTTTGGCTTATTTGCCAACTTATTTCTATACTAAACCTGCGTGTGTTCATAAATACATGAATGACTGACTGAAACGGCTTTTCATATTAGGAACGAATTTGTTAGATATATTTACTTCATTTTCAAAAATAAACTTGAAGTCAAGTCCATTTTTCCTATATTCATAGGGCCGTAGCAGCATGGCCGATGACTCAAACGCGTTTTTGTATTCTGAATCCATCGCAACAAACTGCACCTAAAACAAAAGGAACCGTTAAGGAAAAAATGCAGAATCTTCAAAACTCCTCCAAGTTACCTTCTCAAACACATATCAATGTTGCCGGATGTACTACAAACTTACAGCATCGATTAATACATACACCGGCATGCAAATAGGACCGCACGAATTGTTGGTAGGCCTAATAGAGAATTTTGAGTAAAAATGTCAACGTCAACGTTAACTCTCAGAATCAATTTAAATACACACGATAGCATGAAAACAGATGCACAAGAGTTTTTGTTAGGCCTAATAAAGTCCCTGTGGCAGTTGGATGAACCATGAAATCCGTGATGAAAAATGAAACTTACGAAAAATCGTAATTTCCATTAGCACATGGAAAAGAAAATTGGTTTTAAAGATTTCGTCCTATACACATAAGTTGGGCTAATGTAAATACACTTGTGTATGGATTCATATGTTTCCAAATAAGTCTTCATGTTGCCAAAAGCTACCATGCGGAAAGAGTCGGAAGCAATAGGATTTCTAACAAATCTTGCTTCTCGGTAACTTCTTACAACGTTATGGCGGAGTATATGATCATACTGTTATTGTTGTAATTTCGTTTTTTCTAGATTTGTGATCTGTTTCTAATCGACACACACCCATCTAATGTCTTGATCTATATGCACGTCACGGTGGTCAGCGTATGAAATTGTATCTAATATCAACGAAATCAATTACAACACCTAGAAGTATAGCGAGATTATTGTCATTTTTACAAAACCAATTTGAATTAAAGAACAGAATAACTTTTGTATATTTTCAGGCGTTCGCCTAATATTATAAGTCAGGCGTTTATTTCTACTCAGGAATTTTTTTTAATTTTGGGCACTCAAGCACTTTCATTATTCTTGTAAGCACTTTTGGGAGGGGAATTGATTTTAATTATCAGCTGCAACACATGATGCTGAGACGTGATGTCTACAATGGTGATTTACGCACCGAGAGGTTGCAGATTATTTTGTTTAGCACTTTTACTATTCATTGTTTTATATTGTAAATAAAATTGTTTGAATAAAAAGAAAGTTCGTTTTTTATATTATTTAACGAGTCATTTATTGGGAAATTCCTTACTATTTAATACATGAATCAGTATATGTATTTTATATTAATATTAAAAATATATAAGTATAAATAACATAAAACAAATTTGTGTATATGCACATTAGTTTATTTTATCAGTTACAGCCTTAGGTATGATCGGCAAGTCCATATATTCACTCATATTGGACAAAACGCCCGAGTAAACCGTGTTTATTAGATACTGGTACCTCAAATCACCTAGTTGTGAACGCAATGTTCCCAATTGCCACGCAACATAATCCTTAAGCACAATTGTATGCACGGGATCTTTAAGAGAAAGTTGACGACAGCGGTCATAGTGATGTGCTTGATATTCACTGTCATTTATCCATATACAAGCACTTGCATCTTCGCCAGCCATGTCCAAGTCAGCTTCATCTTGAAAAACTAACGAATCGTAATATTTACGAACGTCTCCTTGTGTATCCTCTTCCTTCATAACATCTGAAAGAACTTCTGAAATATTCTGCATTGTAGCTGGAAAACGTTCCTGAACAGCTAAATTATTAACTGTAATTAAGGATGCAAGTGCAAGAGAAAGAAGTTTTCGCCTCTCCAATTCAGAGACTAGAGGCATTTTAGAATTCCAGACGTCTATGATCGTCTCGAGTGCACTAGGAAGATTAAGTTTATGCAAAACTTCGAAGAACACACTTTGGTTTATTATTAAGACTCTGGCGACTATTGTTAAATATGTACTCATGACCATAGGAAACTCCTTGTTATCATATATTTGTCGAAATATGTGTGGAAGTACTGGCTCCAGTATTTCAATGCCATAGGTTGAATCAGCCTTTAAAATAGTCTCGAAAACTTTCATAATAACAACTATCCCTTCAGGTCGAATATCATCCAACATACGGGAGCATAAATCCACGAACTGTTTACCATATGTTTCCAGGAATGGTCGCGGGCACAACAGTATGTATGCTTGTATTAGAAAAAGTATAGTACGGAAGTTTTCAGATGACCTCTCAATAATAGGAGGTAAATTTTTACATAAGTCAAGAAGTTGTGGAGTAATCACAGTACTATTTTCTATTACAGATAGCCACAGAGATAATCCTTCTTCCATGAGATATATATGCGATGACTCTTGTATGTCTGTACTTAGACCAATTACAATATACAGGAAAGGTTTCATTGGTTCTGGAGTTTCATGCAATGCTTTTATAACTTGCTGTAGAGTGCATATAATTGAACAGCGTAGTAAGTTGTGATCTTCACTGCATTTCCAAAGCGTTGGTAGATATGCTATTAGATTATCTGCCTGTGATTGTATATGGTCACTCATCTTTTCGACTATTCCTGTAATGATGGATAGTACATTCATTTTTGTGTCACATTCCTTTGATTCAGTTAAGAGTATAAATAGAGCAGAAAATGTTTGTTCCAAATATGGTTGAAAAGGATCTGGTTCAAATTCAAAGCTATTTATGAGAGCTGCAAGTGCTTTAGATGATTCCAAACGAATTGACATGTCTTCCGAAGTGCGTAATAGGTGTAAACATGCCTCATATGCCAATGGCCGAAGGTCTCTGGAGAATTTCACAGCTGCCCATTTTGCTGTAAGCCATATCGCTCTTCGTCGCAAAATTCGAAAATTGTCCGAATCGATTTTTATCTCAGCCAATAACTGATTCGTAAACCACATGTCAAAGTCGATTTCGTCGAATAAATTAAAAGATGCTAAGCCGGCTGCATTATATATGGCATCCTTCAATAATATATCATCCAATTCAGAGTTTGGTGTTAGATTTATTTGCTGCGCCTTTGTTATGTATTTAAGAGTTTCAGATGTCATATCTGCACGGAATTGATTCATAACTGTAAGATACAGCCTCTCAACGGATGGTCGAAGACAATATTTCCAACTGTCACCACCAGCATCATCTTGTGAAAAACCTTCCGCATCTTCCACCCACAATTCTAATTCCGCTTGTGTGAGCAAGAAATAATGTGTTACTATTTTTTCGCAAATATAGCAAATTCGCTGAGAAGTGAAAAACTCTGTTAAAGGCACCGGCTTATCTGTTATAGGCAAAGCATCTCTTGACTTAGCTTCGTTATATATGCTACACAATAATATTCCCTTCATAAGGTTTATACAATGTATGGTAAATTGGGTAAAGTTAATAACATTTCCATCATCGAATATTAAAGCAGTTCCTTCATGAAATACATAGTTGAATGAGAATTCTAATGCTGTTGATATAAACCTTATGAAAGCAACAGGATGATGTTCTAGGAATTCATTGAGTGTTTTCATTTGCTTCAAAATAAACTTTTCCAATATTTCGACTAATTTTTCGCTTCCACTGAGCCGCTGGAGCTGGTACCGCCACTCAAGACATTGTTTTAGTCTACCGAAAATTATTTGTATGAACTGCATGCAATTCTGCGAGAGTTGAGGCTTTGAGAAGCCGGATATGGTAAGTTTTCGAAGGGTTCGTAAAGTGAGTAATGCTTTCTCCAAATGAACAATCGATATATCAAGTTGTGAGTTTTCCAAACTATGGAAGAACAAGTTCGTAAATCTTTCCCACAAGTCGTAAATGTATCCATAGATGTTTGCTGTCAATTCTTCAAACATTTTTCTTTCTGCCAACATTCTCCTTGACAAAAGTGCCTTAATCACATGATGTAATATCAACATCACTCTTTGCTGCTGTATGTGGTCGGTTGTAAGAATTGTTTTAAGAAGAACTTCAACTAGATCCGGCCATTCTTTAGGGTAGTCATATCTAGCAATTTTAGCAATCAATACGGCAATTTGAGAAGCAACTTGGGGAATTGGTTCTGAGAAGTTATCAAGCAAGCCACGGCGTATTTCTGATTTATCTGCTACCGGCATTTCATTTTTAATACCTTTTCTCCAGTATCTATTAACGCCATTTTTGAGATAAACTGCAGCCATCCACCGAACGTTCACATCAAATTGTGGATTTTGGAATATTCGCAACAATGTTGGGAAAAATCCAGGCTGTTGTTCCCATTCTACAAGTTTCTGCTCGGCTCCCTTTACTACTTCAATGCTTGGATCAGTTGCCGCTTTAAGGGCTTGTAGAACCATAATTTCTGGGGATGACTCCATCAAGTTTAGTTGAAAAATCTGAATAAAAGGTATATGCTATGTGTTGCTAAATATATTTAATATACAACAAACCTATAGAACATTGGTCCGAAGTGCAGTTTAGTGAAAAAATTAAAAAGTTCACTGCTTTTTATTAATTACCAATATTTATGAAACTGCTTTTAAATACTCGGCTTTGCACAATCCAAAAATATACTTTAATACAATTTTTATTATAGAAAAAACACCTTTTGATAGAGAAGAAAATCAAGAAGGAAACCGATTGCAAATTTGCTGTCAGTTTTTTGTAGGTTAGACTGATTGATGCTTAAGACATTTTACATTTGACACTGTGAATTTGATCAGCTGATTAGGAGATGTCCATTCACAATGCACCGTTTATGGTTATCATATTATTTTAAAAAGTAGATTATGTTTAATCTGTATTTCTACAGGTCTACGAATTTCAAGAATTATATAAAAACACAACGCCCAAAACAACAAATAATGTAAGCGCAGGATTTCACACCTGTAAGTAATATAGAAACAAATTTCAATTAATTAGCTCTTGACAAAATGACCTACTTTTTTTCTACAACTTTTTTTAAATCAATTTTCAGTAATGAGTTTTTGAATAAATATAGTAATAAAAAAATTGGAATCAGATTTCTTTGTAAATACATCATGCTAACTGAAGAATATATGTATATTTACTTACACATTTCTAACAAACAGGTCTTCATTTGTGATGTGTTGTTATCTACAACTGCTACAAAACGTCAACTGATGAAGACGTTGGCTGACTAGTTCCTAAAAAAATTCGTTTTTTTTATCTTGAAATAATTTTATTATAAAAATTGACGTGCCTCACATAATGTTGAAAGCTATCATTCTCATTGGAGGTCCACAAAAAGGTTAATAATTTAAAATATCAAAACAAAATATAGTCAAACAGTGTATTACAAACGTAGGCACTCGATTTCGCCCGTTGTCCTTGGACACTCCAAAGCCTCTTTTTCCTGTTGCCGGCAGACCAGTAATTCAGCACCATATCGAGGCTTGTTTGGAGGTCAAGGATCTTAAAGAAATATTAATCATTGGATACTATCCCCTGGGTCAAATGGAGCAATTTGTTTGCGATATGCAAAATCTATATAGTATCAATATCAGGTAAATTAATTGTAAAATACAAGTGTCTTCATCATTGAAGAACAAATTATGTTTCAGATATTTACAAGAATTTACAGCTCTGGGGACTGCGGGTGGAATGTACCATTTTAGGGATCAAATCCGTACTGGTAATCCTAAGGCATTTTTTATCTTGAACGGCGATGTTTGTGCAGATTTTCCCTTACAAAATCTTTACGATTTTCACATGAGTCGTGAACCCAATGCCCTTATTACAATAATGAGTACCGAAGCCACTAGACAACAGTCACTGCACTACGGATGTTTAGTATTTGACCGCACTACTGGTGTTGTGTCGCATTATGTAGAAAAGCCAAATTCCTATATATCCACATTCATTAATTGCGGGGTCTATGTATGCTCAACTGATGTGTTTTCAAAATTAGCGGAAATCTTTAAAATCAAGGGTCAGGGCTACGATAGTTACGTAAATTGCTCTAATGGAAACGGAAAAGACCCAGGTCATATACAATGGGAACAAGAAGTGCTTACTCCTTTAGCGGGCACAAATGAGTTATTTGCTATGCAAGTTCCAAACTGGTGGTCGCAGTTAAAAACTGCTGGATCAGCGATCTATGCTAACCGACATTATTTGGGTATGTCGTACTATGAAATGTATAAAAGATACAACAGAATGACATTTCTTGTATTTTTCAGAACTTTACAAAAAGACACATCCAGAACGACTTGTGAATGCGGGAATTAAGAACGGTGAAGACGGTGGCAGCTTAATCTGTAATATTTTTCCAGATGTTTATATACACCCTACGGCATCTGTGCACCCTTCGGCTACAGTATGCGATTCGGTTACACTTTCCAAAATGTATAACAATTGTTTCTTATTTAGTTAGGACCCAATGTTTCTATAGGTCCAGGCGTTACTATTGGGCCAGGAGTGCGAATTCGCGAGTCAATCATTCTAGAGAACGCTATCATAAAGGATCATACCCTGGTACTACACAGCATTGGTAACTTCATAAAGTCTATGCTAACGATTATTTATTAAATATCGTTACAATGTTCTTATAGTTGGACGCGGATCTACCATAGGAAATTGGGCTCGCGTAGAAGGTACGCCTACAGATCCAGATCCAAACAAACCGTTTGCCAAAATGGAAAACCTCCCCTTATTTAACAACGAAGGAAAATTGAATCCATCAATAACAATTTTAGGATGCTTTGTTCAGGTGCCAGCCGAAAAGATCTTATTGAATTGCATTGTTCTGCCGCACAAAGAATTACGCAGAAATTTTAAAAATGAAATTATTTTATAATTATTGATATGTATAGAGGCCAACATTTTTTTTCTATTTTAAAAATCTGATCTATTTTTCTGATAGTGTTGTTAAAAATAAAAGAAAAAAACAAGACATAACATTATTTTAAAGAGAACTCGTGGTAAGCATACTCTATTCTTAAAATTATTCTTCGAGGAAAAATGTAAACTAGAAGATATCTCCTTAATCTGACTTATGTCATTAAGCAAGAAAACAATATTAAGTCCAGTTGCATGAAATTAAATAAGTCTTATACTAACTGTATATACATTGCACGATCTCTCACCCATTCACAAGCAATTAAATTTCAAAGTCATGCAAAGAAAAGAGATGCAACTACTTACATTTGCGTTAGACAACCTTACTACACTACACCTGGTATTTTATTACACAGGCAAACCCACTCCAGTGATTACAGGTAAAACCGCCATCGCTGTTGTCTTTGATTTTTCTCTGTCTGTCTCTCTCTCTCTCTCTCACTCGAGCACTAATAACAAGTTTTAACTCGACCCAGGTGTGCCAATGTATTCGTAGGTAATAAGCAATGAATTCGTGCGGTATTACGAGAGAAAAGTTATTTACTTGAACTGGACATCAGTCGACATTTTACCATCGTTCGGTTGCGTTCGTTTTATAAACATTATTTACCAACATTTCGTTTCTGAGTGTCGGTAAATAAATTAAGTTTAATAGACAAATCAATATCCAATAACTGTTCTAAAACAACCTGTGAACGTAAAGCTAAGCGGTGGACTGGCTGCATAAAAATATACCAACAAAAAATAACATACTTTGTTGAAAGAAGAAAATTCCTTTTCGGGACTTTATTTTCTCTATAGTAGTGCAATAATGTTAATTCTTAGTTAAAACCTATTTGAAAGTGTCTTATTGCAATTGAATTTCTTTAATCGTACAATGACTTGCTAGTCTCAATACAATAAACAAAAAATATTTTTTAATATTTTTTTTAACAACGACGGTGAGTTGGTTTCCATACTCTGAGCGATTTGTGTTTGTACCTGTTTGGTAATAACCTTTTTTTATCGCTGAGGCTACCTACTTAAAATATTTTCTGTTTTCTGTGAGCAACCCATGTAGAGCAATGAAATTAATTTATAGTAGTTAATGTGTATATAAATGTATGGTATAATGAGCAGAGATCTGAATTTATATTTCTAAAAACAATCCAACCGACAGATCGTCTTAGTGTTATTAAATACCTGAGATGTGTTTTCTCTTTAATAGAAAGAGAAGCAATGCTACTTATATTAGTGGTATATTACTGTTTTCAACTGGTATTATAAGTACATATTCATCTGTTGTAAAAATATGACACAATATCTCTAAAAACATGAGGAGCCACATTAATTTTAAATATTATTTTCTATCCTACGCTGAACATTGTTGCAACCAGTTGCAATTTATACCCTTTAAGTATGACACGTGTTACTGTTCATAACCATATATAGGTGATTTTATCCTACAGGCGTCCTTGTCGCTCTTATGTAGATATTCTCTTGATGAATGGAGTTTCATTCCTAAGAATCATCATGGAGGTATGTCTTCAACAGTTACATTGTAAAGAAGGAAAGTTATGTCCCCATTCTTGTTGCACAAGAATTTTTATTCTGAAAATTCTCTCGTACTCATATTTCATTTAAAATAATATTTTCCATAATTTGTTTCTTCTATTTGAGTTACGATTCCACACGCCACAAACTTATTGGGGACAACTATACTCTAACGTTTTATTATGATTCGGAATTCCAACTGGTTTAGGTATTTTAATTGACTAATTTAATATTCCTCAAAGTGCTCATGTAGTACAATAGCAGAAGAAGAAATCTCTACATATCTATAAGCTAATCACATTAGGACCCCTAATTTGATTTATCCTCAAATACAAAATACACAATAACTATTGCTGTCAAAGTAAACGATCGATAACTACATTTATGTAAACCTTGGATGTAAACATTTTAGCTATTTGTAGTAAGGATATAACATGTACTTATGCAGTAAATAACAATTGGTAAATGTCCTCAAATGAAAGATTATATCTTAATATATTAAATCAAAATTTGTGTTGCGAAAGTAAATAGGTACTTAGGTATTTTTCCTTAGTACAAAGTTGAATACCGTAAATTAAAATATACATACATATGTACGTCATATTCATCAGTAACAGACTTTTAATGGTTACGAGAGTGTTGCTCACTAAATGTTACACTCTGAACTTCTACATTTATACGTTTATATTTACATCTCCATAGCTTAATACAAGCATTTATTTTTTGCTTTACGCACTGTATTAAATTTGATGTCAAACTGACGTGAACCCATCATACCTTGCTCATGATTTCACAAATTTTTTATTACAGCTTTACTAAAAGTAAGCAATAAATGCATTGCGATGATCTCATATGTTGAAATAATGAATGTGCGTATGTAGATTTTTCTGCTTAAGATCGTTTACTATAATGTGCGTTAGTCGTTATAAGTCTCGTTTTTCTTTATCAGTATACGATATGGAGTATAATGTGTTTTCATTTTTTCATTTTTATTATCATTTTATTTTCTTTTTCAGAATATTAAGAATAGATTCAAAATCGGATAATGTTGTTTAAACATCTATAACACATTGAATTTATAGCCGGACAATTTATTTTTAATCTTCATCCGTATATCCTTACACTTATACAATGCAAGGACCGGAGTATATTGTGTCAATGTACGTGGCAACATGTGGACAAAATGGCCCAGGTCTGGGTTCTGATGAAAAGGAAGTTATCCTACTGGTTTACGTTATAATTGATGCAGTGTCTAATCAAGTAAGTGTATGGAACATGCTATAAATCATACCTACTCATTATTGTTTTTATAAAAGCATCCTTCCTTTGATTGTAGATACGTATTCAAATAACAAGCATATATTTTTACTCACCAGTTCATTATACATTATGTTAATGTTGATAGTTTCTGACAAACGACAACTTTCTTCTGTAATATTGAACGTTACTGAGAAAACCACAATTTAACATTTAAAATTTAGCAGCAAAGTTTATTCATGTATTATCGGAAAAACAATAGAGGTAGAGTAAAATGGTTATCAAATGCGATTAAATTATTTGATATGCAAATCGTCGCTTGGGTTGGATAAAGAAAGGAACATTTTAAATACCTTCAAAAGATCCGTTTATATGGATAGTATGTATGCTTATACATATACACATAACATTTGAAAGAACCCTTCACCTGAGGGTGAATACATATGATATAAATACATTTACATCGTGTTCATGTACGAAAACGTCTTTACTGAAAAAACGTATTGACTCTGTGTAAATAATTGTCTTGAGAAAAATACTTGGAAATCACCTGCAATCATAGTCATGCAATCTCGTCTAATACTAATCCCAATTCGCTAAATCAAAGAGTAAGTGTATATACGCAGATGTGCGTACGTATGTATATGTTAAATACAGTATATTAATTTTTCACATAATGTATTTAAATCTGAAAACACTTTCTGCACCCGGTGCCAATACTATTAAATGGATATAATCCTAAAAAACGCAAACATTTATTGTGTAATACCGCGTATTTCTGGGTCTGAAGCTAGCAACCAGCTTGCATGCAAATAAATACTATCTGCAAATAGATTTTTTCATATGATTAGATCTTTGGTAAGTGCATATTTTAATGTTAGTAAATCATTATCTATCGCAAACTATGTTCTTCATATTACATCAAAGTTATGATCTACAATCGTAGTTAATTTAAGGACTAAAGTAACTAACTAATGGCATCTGTAGATCTATGATCTATATATTAAGGTTTATAAAATTGCTGATAGTTACACATATTCTGGTAGCGGAAGGACAGGATATTCTTAATTTTAATCGACTTAATTATATCAGATATTACTGTAACAATCAATTATCAATAATTGTATTGGCAATGGTAATTTTGCGCATGCATGTACATAATACATACATAAATGATTTACTGATTAGGTTTAATTTGCATTTAATGACAGAATGTGCAGAAAAACTAAACCTGTCTTGTGAGATCACTACGAACACATAGGTGATTCAGGTAATATGGTCAAAGGTCCCGGCTAGTAGTTTGACGTGTTAAAGATATTCCAAAGTTGTTTCTATTATAGGCATGTGGCTATTTAGTAATTAAGAAGAGGTTGAAGTCTAAAGATGTTTTGTGTGCGATGAAATAAATCCTAATACACATATGCTTGCAAGAAATGTTTGTATTACTTGATTAGAGTACTACTCAACTATATTTCTTATTTTTGTCTGAGTATGAAATAGAAAAAGTGCTACAAATTTAAATATGTAGTAAAATAAACGGAGTCCTACTTTTCTATTCAGATTACATTAAAGCTAAAATCCCCTTTGAATAATAAGTTGGTAGAGGTTTTAACCCCAACTTTAACCTTTGATTATAGTATGGGTTCTCATAGAGTATTGAATTAACCATGAACTAATTAATATTAAATTTTCTCTTGTTTTGTATGTCTCGCATGTATTTAGACATACATTTGTATATTATTTTTACTTGGTATGTAAATAGTAAAGAACTATATGTTTATTAATATTACAATTTCCTTTTCTTTGTTATTTATAGATCACTGGTGTGAAACAAATCCTTGTAAGACCAATCGGCCAATTCGGTAAAGATAGAACCATATCCGGTAGTTCTGAGCAATCTAATACAGCATCGTTGATTGCAACTTCTCCAATCACAACTAATCCTACGCCTCAAATCCCGTCATCGCCTTTATTGGGGGATGGTCCACAAGTTGTGAATGGTCCACCAACGACCATCGATCTGCCAATAGCTGTTGCGCAAGCAGCTGGGAAGCCCCTTAATGAAGCAATCAAAGAGGTAAATTCAGGCAATTATTTATTATATTGTATTTCTTAGTTAGAGATTAGTATTACATATATTATATTTTGTCTTTTCCAATTGTATTTATTATTACGATTGATTTAAATTTAAAATTTATCTTCAAAATTACTCTATTTCTCAAACAAGAGCAGCTAGGTAAGAGAAAATGTGTTTTCTCTTCACGATCATTAGGTACAGTAAGGTCAGCATATATTATCTAATGATGAAATTAATTGTATGCTCACTCTTCTTAAAAGACTTTGATTAGAATAGTGCTGCACTCTTGATCCAAAAGATTAGAGAATTTTATATATATATAAACAAGTTATACTTTAGTAACAGAATTGTTCACAACGATAAGATATGAGATCGTATGGTTTTCATTGAAAACAACAACTTTACTTTTCTTAATCTTATCATAATATAAGTTGTGTCCCACTCGAAACGAGAAAGATTACCTATTTAGAACTTTGAACTCATTTTTATTCAGATTCACTCATTGATACAGGGTTTCAAAATCCAAATCTTATTCAGCAAATCTGCATATACTAATGCTAGCTTCTTTTCACTTGTGTATATTCATTTGTGTAGATACAAAGCAAATTAATTTTTCCTGCAAGTATATGCATTGTAATGTGTGCTCTTACGTTGTGTAAAGCACTATTTTGTAAACGGATATTGATTGATAAGTCAATATTTGTACAAGACCTACGTTGACAAAGCTTTAGTGCTAACTTAAATTAACATTAATCCTTCCAACACTTGCAAACGTTTCATAATTAATGAATGTGTAAATATTTACAAATAGGCATAGCCAACAAGCAACTCTAAAATGACAAGTTTCTATATTGTTATCATTCCAGTAAATTCCTTACGGTAGATCAAAATAAATACCAGATGCAAGCATCATATCGTTCATTCAATAATTTTATACAACCACGTACTACCTAATTAATTAATAGTTTAGCTAAGATCTAGAATTTTGCAGATACACATAAAAAATGTACATATATATATGTATGTGTATATATATATCAATACAAAAAATATTTTTCTTTCTTTTTTCAGTTCGACGAATATCTACGTACTCTTTCTATTGATCCAAACTCACTATCAAATTTTAAACTGATCACAGATGGTCAGCTTCCAATACGCCAATGTTTGCACCCAGAAGCTTGTGCCAAAGACTTAGACCTTCCCTCATATTATTGTAGATTTAGTGATTTGCGCAAGGAATATGTTAAATATAAGTCTGGAGATTTATCGAGAGCACTTGTTCCAGTTAAAGATATAAAAAAAATACTACAAATACCAACTGTGGCGACACCCCAGTCAATTGCAGATATGGTAAAGGGTAAGTCATATTTACTGACACTTAACATTAGCCTTTTATTTATATGTCATGATTTTGCAGCCTTTGAAAGACATTACAATTTTCAACTTAATTGAATTTTTGTATTTAAAGTTCTAGCACGAATTCGGACTACAACATATATACACATATATTGTATAGTCAGTAACTGATATTTTGTATTGATTTATCTTTGTATATAGAATGTATGTGGCATTTGACTGTACTTATATATTTATTGACATTCGTTGAAGACACTTACTCTGTAATCCTAGGGTGATCGGATAATTTCAAGGAAGGTGTTAACGATTTTGAAGCAGTTTATTGGACTATAAGAAATAGAAAATCTTTAGAAGATAACGCAAATATATTAAATAACATATGTATATATTATTTGATTCCATGAATAATAAGAACTTAAATTGGGATTTGATTAGTTGTCAAGTAGCGCTTGCTGAATAAAGAGAAAATTGAAAGCTGTAAAGCCGTCACTTCTTAAGCATGGAATCAGCTTCGAGCAATCTGCTCAAGATCAGCTTGCTCTCTTTGCAAGCTTTTATTTAGTGTACCTAGATGTTGAGCTTTACTCGAAGTATTCTGGTATATATTTATTTATCAAAAGAGATTGTAGATACTATAGTGATATGTAATATGTAGACCTAGAGCAAACAATATGTTTATTTAATACAATAAATCATAACAATTAGTTTCTACATTTAATACAAAATCAGGGGTTCCTGAAAAGATCACTTTATAAATGTATGTTTGATTTATTTAATAGACCATTGTTGTCTTTACAGAACTAAATATAGCTGTCTGTGATGATAATGAATTTTACGTTAAGGAATCTCGGGATATGGTGTCGGTTATACAGGCACTTTTAGCAGATGGTAATATTAAATAAATAGATTTCATTAAATCGCATAAATCTTTTACATATTCACTTCTAGGACATAAGTTTGAAGCCAACGAAATCGTTAACTTAACTCTAGAACCAGGAATTTGGTGAGTACATTAACTCATTTACATACAAATGTTAACTCTGTTAAAAGATTAATGCACAGTAACAATACATTATTTATCGTTATATACTAACATACACAGTGTCTTGAATTTTTACCATTTTTTAACTATGTACTAAAGGTTTCTTATCATTTTTCCCGATCAAAGAAAAACCCGCATGAAATGTACATACATATATCCGAAACCAATTTGAGTGAAAATATTCGATCCCGATTCAAACTCAGTGACAAAATTCGAACACAACAATTTAGTATCAATCGAAACGCTTTCCGTACACGATCACTACCTTAGTTTGTAAATGTGAAATCATTACAGTATAATAATTGTAATAAATAAAAAGAAACTGATGTTAGAGTAATCACATGGTATTTAATTCTTTTTAACGCTATCCATACATTTTGTAGAATTACGAAATGCAATTCATGCGTTATCACCAATTCTTGGTTGTTTGGGTTATTTGGTATAATAGAGATTAATATCGATTAAACCAACAAAATATCTTGTTCTCCTAAAAAAAACTGCTTATCGTGCATTTGGAAAAACAGTGTTGAGTTGTTAATCATTTTACAATGAGCCATGTCCGGACACGACGACAAATAAATGTGCTTGCAATGTGCTTGATGTGAAGAATAAGTGAGAAGTGCATACAAGTATAGAAGATGCGATAAGAAAGCACGAAAATGCATAGTTCGTTATTATTTTGATACTAATTTACTATTTTTTCTTGCTTTTTGTGTTTTTTTATTTTAAATTCCTTTTTTTTTTAGTTCTATAGATGACGAAATTGATGGTGCTTGCATAGTTAGAGCAAGAGGATTACCGTGGCAGAGTAGCGATCAGGACATTGCTAAATTTTTTAGAGGGCTCAACGTTGCAAAGTGAGTAATATCAATTTTCTAATAGGTTGCATTCTTATTTCAAATGAGATATTTCTGTCAGTGTTGTCTTTTCCCCACAACCAATCAGTTTCATAAGTTTTATTTTTTCGTCTATCTGGTGAGGTCAAAGGTTTACAGATTATTTTTCTGAGCGACATGCAGACAATGGAAAACACACGGATAGAATAATCTTTTTATAATTTATTGAAAGTTTCTTTCCTAAGGGAGATATGTATATATGTAGATGACTTCTTACAAAAATTAAAGTGCGTTAAAATTGTTTGTAATTGTATTTTCAAGCTGCTATATTTTGGTTTGGGTAATCGTATATTAGGACGTAAGCCTGAAAATGCTATACCATGCCTTTATATTTATTTTGAACTTTTCTTCTTTTAAGGGGTGGCGTAGCTCTCTGTTTATCGCCGTTAGGACGCCGAAACGGAGAAGCTTTAGTTAGATTTGTTTCACAAGAACATCGAGACATGGCCCTCAAAAGGCACAAGCATCACATTGGCAACCGGTATATTGAAGTTTATCGTGCAACTGGAGAAGATTTCCTTTCAATTGCGGGAGGTGCTTCTCATGAAGCGCAAGCGTTTCTCTCAAAGGGAGCTCAGGTAATAATCCGGATGCGTGGCTTACCTTATGACTGCACTGCTAAGCAAGTGGTTAGTTTTACAATACACAAGTTAGCAAGATGATTTTCATATGAATATATTTACAGTTAGACTTTTTCACAACTGGCAACGATCCTTGTCATGTCTTAGATGGAGCAGAAGGTGTTTTGTTTGTAAAGAAACCAGATGGTAGAGCCACTGGCGATGCTTTTGTATTATTTGCTTCGGAAGCAGATTCCCCAAAGGCATTGTCTCGACATAGAGAATCCATTGGGCAGCGTTACATAGAATTATTTCGATCAACCACAGCTGAAGTGCAACAAGTTTTAAATAGATCAATGGATCCTAAAACCTATGAGCCTCCACAACCGCCTCTCATTGCTCAATTACCGCCAATGCAGTTGTCTCTTTTACCACAGGTTAAAATAATAGCAATCAAAGGCTTTGTATATCTATATTTTTAAAATATCCTTTTGCTATAGCACATGATAACATCTGGAACAACAAAAAGTTGTATTCGCCTGCGAGGGCTTCCGTATGAAGCAATGGTCGAAAACATTCTACACTTTCTGGATGACTATGCCAAAAATATAATGTTTCAAGGAGTTCATATGGTCATCAATGCACAGGTTAAAATAAATTTCAAGCACTTTATGCTTAAATTATCAAATATACCGTAACATTTTTATTTATTTTTATTTATATATTTTATGTTTCTATACAGGGCCAGCCTAGTGGGGAAGCTTTTATTCAAATGGATTCAGAAGAAGCTGCCCGTCAGTGTGCACAACGCAAGCATAATCAATTCATGGTTTTTGGCAAAAAATACAGATATATAGAAGTATTTCAATGCTCTGGTGACGACATGAATATGGTCCTAAACGGAGGTTTGCAATCACCTGTTAGTCATCATCACGCAACGAAACCGCCTTTACTATCACCGGGTATGTTATCACAACCACCACAGGCATCAGCGCAATCAATTAATGCCCATTCTACAATTCAATCAAATGCACCTGTTGCCGCAGCAGTGGCAGCTGCAGCAATGGCTCAACAACATAATCATCAACATTTAACGGTCGCTAATTCACAAGCTGCTGTTGCTGCTGCTGCGGCTGGTGCAGGTACTCTAAATTCGTTCATACCTCGTCACCATTCTCTCTCTCATCATTCCTCGGCGACATTAACAGCTACAATTCCCATGCATAATGGGCATCCAGCAGCGCCTACAACAAATCTTACGGCAGCTTCGATTCATAATCAACATCATTCAAACATGCCTGGCACGTCATCATTGCCGTTAAATTTCTCCATACCCCCTCCATTAACAGCTAATTCTGCTTTAATTGCCCAACAACAAGCTCATTTCATCGCGCAGCAGAATTTACTTGCACGTCAAGCTGCGGCGATGGCTGCAGAGCAGGCAGGACCATTATATTCCAATTTGATAAATCCATATCTTCTTCCCAATCCCAACACCGCCCAAATGGGCCCAAATCCTGGTTCAGCTCAACCTCAATATGTATTTATGCCACAGAGGCATCCCATATTCCAACCTTTTCAAATAAGTTATGACCCGCAAAGTTTTCAATTTACGGGTCATAGCGGTCAAGGCCCCGCAGTGACGTCAGCAGGAATTGCGCAGTCTATGAAACGGTCTTATGATAATGCATTTCAGCACGATCCAAATCAAGTAAATAATGCTGCAAAACGTACTCTCACTCGCCCCACTCCTGGTAACATGTATACATTCTATAACCCTGGTGTTTAGGATCTCCAACATTCTGACGATATTCAACATCGTTTTGCAAATAATAATTTGATGGCAATATTAATTCTATGAAAAAATTAATTCTACTTATAATTACTTATACTCCGTCAGACATTCTCTAGTTTTAATAAGCCTTCCAATGAGCCTTATTACAGCTTATTATATCAATAGAACTTTATATATTGTACTCCTTGAGTGCTGCTAAAATCTTTGGAATATGGACTTGACATTCATCTCTTGAAACTAGTTATTGATTTTTTGCTTGATTTACGTACGATTAGCAATTGGTAGTTTTGGGAGAAACTGTCTGACTTGCATAAATTTGTTGTGCATTTAAGAAGCATATAGTATTTCCCTGCTAAATTAGTGAAATATTTACTGAGGCTAGCAAAATTAATTTCAGAAATTTAAAAAAAAAAGAATCATGACACCTTGACGTATAAGTTCGTCGTACATAAACTCATACAAGCATGAACCTACAACAATGAGTTTCTCAAATTCCTGAAATTAATTTCGTCAGGTGTTGGGCTAATTGAATGATTTGTATCCAATGTCGGTGTGAACATATAGTTTTTTTTATTTTTTTTTAATGAATGAATCAAAATATAAAATGAAGTTGATAGTTACATATATAAAAAAATCATGATTATTAAATATCTATCATCATATATTTTTAACTTTCATAATTAATGATTAATACTTATATATACAAATTCATATCAATTTTGTATGACTACTTGTAATTGGTGGTGTAAGTCGCAAAGTCTACAACTGTTGTCCTTTCTGTTCTGTAACGCACTTATTTGCTTTTGTTGTTGTATTTTAAAGCGAGCAACGCTTTAATGCTTTGGCGTAGCCTCACTTTTTGTGGTAAGAGATATTCTTAATTTTTTTAAATTTTATTGGAATAAAGGGAAACTAGGTAACAATGTATAGCTGTAACAATATATAAAAATCTGAATAAATTAATAACTCCGAACTGAGAGAACATGATTTTATTACAAAAACAAAATGGCAAATATTATGTTCATAAACAATATTCGTTCTTAAAACAATACAACGAAACATTTCTACACTGAAGCTGTATTTATCCACAGTCAGTCACATGATATTATACTAATCGGATGATAATTGACTTAATTTAATATCTAAATTTGAAATAAGGTTAATTGTTACAAAGAACGTCTAAAAGGGCAACAAGTACTTACATTGGCCCTGTGACTTACAACATCATAATATTTCATTAAGTATATCGCCAGTTAAACTGGCATCCCTGCTTACATTTTTAAGACAAATCTGGCATCAATAAGAACTTAATTTGTATTCTTAGTTAACAATAATATAATCACATATTATACATTTGTTTTTTACATTGTTCGTGTCTAAGTGTATTCCAAAAAGGTGTTTGGTTACGATAGTTTAGAAGAAAACTTAAAAAATCTTAATTACATTCCAATGTAAATTAACACTTAGTATAGAAGGACAAATGTTACTTGGTTGGCTATTTCATTAATTTTATTATCATTTGCATCTGTGGTATTCTTGGGTTACTGGAAGCACGTATTGAATACTACATTGAGTTTAAGCACATATAAAACGAAAATAAATAAATTCAATGAAGTAGTCAAAATAAGTGTCAAAAACACTACATTAAATTTAATGTTATAATAAATATACAAATTAAAGAAAAATTAAATGATATTATTTTTGATAACACATATATATTTTGCTCTTATACTATATTTTAAATAAAATTGTTTTCTAATAAAGATATAATATGGTTTCTCTAAATTCTTTTATATGTATAGCTTCTAGTTGCGCTATATAAATACGTATTATGGTTTCTTAGTCAATCGCATAATTGATCTATGTTTATGACTTTATATTATTTAGATGATAATGGAAACATAATTTATAGGAGTTACACAAGCTTTTTACTTCTTTTTCTATAGATTCTCTTTTAATTCTTTTGCGTTATAATCTGTGTTTGTTTTTATTATATTAAATTCAATTTTAACAATAGTTTTTTATTCAATTCATAGTTACATATGTGTCGTCTACAGTTGGAAGTGAAATTCTCTCTATTTAAATTTTGGTTGTTGGGTTTTGTGTTTCCTTGAAATATACTGCAGTAATTAAAGTGAACGAGATGTATGGGCGCCATCGCAACTAATTTCACCTTGTGACTGTTATTTCAAATTTATATATTACACCGTGTAAAGTTCAAACAATCGACGCAAATAACAATACCCGATGTGCATTCATCCTATGTCCTAAACGCATACACTATTCCTTCTATATAATATGGTATTTTTTGGAATAAAAATTGTATTATTGTCCAACTTCATCGGCAAGTTCAAAATGAAGAATTACATGATAGAAAAATACATTTCAATGGTGGTTGTGTGTACTTCTTTATACTCTTGTGTAATCGGGGAAATGGTAAATATTTTTGTTCTTAAAATATTTAAATGGCTAAACGGTGAGTGTTTTTATGATATTCCTTTATATATATTAACTCATACATATATTTTATTTTCTAACACATCTGAAAATTAGTTTTGTGAGGTGCCTGTTTTGCACTTAATTTTAATGTGCCATATGGTGAACTTGTAATTGTTAACCATTAAAATTAAATATTTGGAACACATAGCTACTGAATAACAACTTTTTTTTTCTGATTCAGTATAGATTTAAAAATAAAAAAATTATTTTAAAATAAGAAATTTCAGTAGAACTTGAATTTTTTTTTTCCATTAGGTGGAACTCTTCTAGGCCATGCTTCGTTTGGACCATTTACCCATTTTGGTCCGGGAACAGCAGCTATTATACCACCACCAACACATCGTCCGCATCCAGCATATTATAGCCCCCCTTTAGTTTTATGGCCATATCCCAGTCCACCTGTATCACCTACAGCTTATTTTGGTCCAACACATGCACATCCTCACATGACAACTAATCCAGTTCCACAGCATCAACATTTGGTATACATTTTTAAATTGTAAACAATTAGAACTGAATTAATTATTTTTTTTTAATTTTAGTTCCCTTTAGATTATCTCTCACCTCAAAATATGCCTCCCACTACAACATTTCACAATCACAATCCAAGTCATGTGCAACCATCCGTAGGTGGTTGTCCCACACCCGTTTCTAATTCTTTATCTCACAGCTTAAGTGGGAATAACTGTTTGAAACTACAATACCAATCGAAAAGTATTAAATCTCAGCATCAAATTATACCTTCCCAATTACTTACAATAGATACATCACTAGCATCCCAAATGAATGAAAGTTCTTCGACAAGTAGGCCGATGAAACCGAATGCAATCGTTACAGCACCTGTTCCAGCAGCTTATGCGCTAACGCCAGTTTCGCCACCATTGATTCCAGCAAATGCCGGGGTTCCAACAAATGGAACCCAGATTTCCAATCCCTATGTGGAACTTTTTATTTCGTAAACCAAATATCACATCTTTTTCAATTTCTAATTAAATATATTTTGGTAAAACTTCCTCGAAGTAAATTAGATTTGAAAGATTATTGAAAATGTTCTAAACTTACTTGAATGTGAACAAACTAATTCTTGCCTTTCCTAACTATTGTATATCTAATACTAATTAGGTATATAATTTTGAAATGATATTAAGAATTTCTTGTCACAACGCTTATAGGTAATGAAATTCAGCAAAATAAAATATAGTTCATGAATGAATCTCGAATTGTTAGGCAAAGAAGATAATGTTAATTGCTTTAATAAGAAAATAATGTGCAATAATGTTGAAAATGTTGCATTGCGTCAAGTATGCATAGAGAAAGTTATTTGGAAATGTTGTATACTAAAATTTAATAGGCGCTAGTCAATACAAATATATATATACATATAAAGTAGTTACATATAAATTCAATGCGGATATTCGTTTTAGGCTTCCATACAAAGAATAAAAACGTAATATGAAGCTGTGCTTCATATTCTCTAAAGTGATTTTGTTATTATAGATGAATGTTCCATATGTGTTTTGCATATAAAATGTTATTATTGCATAAAAAAAGAAACAATTAGAAAAATTGATACATCTTAAGAAACAAATTTAGTTAAGTTTTACATTGTAAATTAAATTATGACTATTTATACAAATGCAGACGAACAATTATTTTCATGCTTTTTATGTGCAGACGTACAAACATATATGATATGCGAAGATATTTGAACACATACACAATATAATTTTGTTAAAAAAGTATACTACATATTATGAAAATAAATAAGGCTTTACTCCTGTTGAGAAAAAGTGCGTGTAGAATTAGAATTATGTTTAAGGGGTGGGAAGGGATCGCCCTGAACAATGCGGCCTCAGATGACGCTATTGTGTAAAAAGTGTGTGTAAATATATAATGTGACTTTAAATGGGAGAATTTCTATTCGCATTTTGGACTTTGGAGGAAAACAAGCTGAAATATACACCCAAAATAAAACACACACGATTTTTACATAGACACGTTACTTTAATGAATTGAAACATAAAAAACATGGTTTATTTTATAGACGAATAAACGTTTATGTGGAATAATTAGTTATGCCCAAGTTTTTCAGCACTATCTATTCCAGGATTTTTCTCTTCGAACATTGATATTATGTTCTTGTGCTCATCATAGTCAGGTATATGTCTGTTGTGAAAGTTGGCATTATGAGCCTCAAGAGATGCTACGGAATCAAATACAGTCTTACATGTACTACATCGTGCACTTATGTTCTTATCTTTATAAAATGACGCGTTAGAAATTTGCATACATGATTTTTTCGTTTTAAATTCGGGAAGTTTGGGTATAGAAACGTTTTTCAGTTTTTCTGTAAAATTTGATCGCTGATGAAATCCGAATGGGGAAACATCTTCAATTAATTGATCTTCCTCTAATTCATGTAATAAAAGAAGTTTCGTTGATTTTTGTTTCTCATTACTACAATGACTATCTATCAAAGAGAGTATGTTTTCAAATTTATGCGTTTTTATATTTCTATCTTCAGTATTCTCCAAATTGCTTGCTAGTTGTTGGTTTTCAGGTACTGGAAGATACATAGTTTCTAGTGTTCGCTCTGGTACTATAGTGGAATCTTCATCTTTTTTCAGAATATCGAATAAAGTCCTTTTCAATTCGATTTTCGTCTTACTTCCTTGAGTAATCTGTTCAACTGTTTCATCAGAGTTTCCCCCCGATGAAATTTCCGCAGTTGAATTCTTGCCGTCACTTTCCAAACGGTTTTTAGCCTCCCCATTTAACAATAGATCAGGCAGAATGATTTCACCACATGATGTTTTTAGCCATTGACATGTTTTGCGCAAACAAAATATCATTCGCCGAATAAACTCATGTGGAGATACAGCTTTACTTCGGCGAATGTCAAGCAACCGGTTAATCTCTTCTATAAAAAGTACAAATTTATACTCTATACATGTGTTCATATGTTCTCTATATGAATCCTCAAACATAAAACGTCTAAAACAAGCTCTACATTTTCGTTCCTTACAAGTCTCCGGGATATTTATGGTTATATTTGCTGACTTGAGCTCATCAAGATCCATTACATCATCTTCTTCAAAGTTTTTTTCTCTGTATGAAAAAAAGTTTTTTTTTTGTTCAAGTGCATCATTTTCGTCACTTGAAGCTGTCTGAAATTCTTCACCTAATGGATCACTTTCACCATTATTTATTTGATCAAAAATGGCTGCTAAATTATTATCGTCTTGTAGCCGTCGATGGGCTTGTGATGGATTAAGACGCCTGTGCTTTCGTACAACGCTATTACCCTTCTCAAATAATAGGTTTAAATAAGTCATTGGCAAAACGTTTTCCTCATCATCTTGAATTCTTTGAACGCAGTCTGCTCTCGTATTGTTTTCTCTACCATCACTTACAAGCAGCATTTTCTTCATATATTCATCGCTCTTTGTTTTACAGCTTTGGTTGTTTAATATATTTACGCGATTATTAGCATCAGTCTTTCGTTCATCACTAAAGATGAGATCGTTGGCAGTGATTAGAACGCTTGATTTTTCATCGAACGAATCTTCTTGATTGAGCGTCCCACTTTTATTTTTACGACTTACGGCAGAAACTGCTTTTAAGCTTATAGCATTGTTGATCGCTTGTTGGCGAAATGTTGCAGCATGTTTGAGGTAAGAAATACACAGGGCGCACATTTTTTTAGGCAGCCCATCATTTGAATGCACCTATAAATTGTACGTTTTTAACAACTACTTTGTATATGCTATAGAATTAGAAAATAATATACCAATAGTCCTGTGGTCTCTTCCAAAAGTTTGTTTATGGGTTTCTGCCAATGAAGGAACTCATTTGGACTTGCGTGTAAATATGATGGTATTATTGAAAAAATATCATAATCACCTCTACTGGAACACAAACGACAAATATTGTCCCACATTATCTACCAAATTTGTATTTTATCTATGGAGAACAATGAATTTGCATTATATGTTTAATATACGATTCTTTTAGAAATTTCTTAAATTTTAGGGGACGAAAAACACAAGACAAAAACTAGAAATCGACTTGATTCCTGACAAAAACTATTCAAGCAATCAGCTGTGACAGCTGCTGTTAACTTGTCAAAGAAAGACGTCTTATTTTTTTCACTTCCATACGATTCAATACGAAACGAAATGAAAATAAACCACAAGCATTTTATATAAATCTACCGGTGACAGAAATAGAGAGAGAGAGAGAGAGAGAGAGAGAGAGAGAGAGAGAGAGAGAGAGAGAGAGAGAGAGAGAGAAGCATTCAGCACAATGGGTGCTTCTGCTTTCATCTGAAAGAGAGCGAGATAACCCTGCTGTTATAATAACAAATGATGACAATTAGCAACAATCATCTTTATACAAACCGAAGCGGCATATTGATTTTTTTGTAGTTCTCGAAACTCTTTAATGGAGTTCGTACGACTGAGTTAATTGTATTTAAAAGTAATGTCCAAATAGCTTGCGAACGAACCGACTAAAGAAACAACCAACAATCTTGTGAATCTGAAATCTGAAACGATGTTGCGTTAACCCCTACATAATGAGAACATAATTTCTTTGTTCGTATTTTTTTTTATTCATTTACGTTTTTATTCGTGTATTACATCTAGATATTTATTTTAATAGGCTTATTATCGGTGACTATAGATAAACCGATTAAAGTAGACATTATACAATTAGATACTTAACGTAGAAAGCATTAAAATATAGTAATTAACAATAATACGCACATATATGTACATACAATTGTTTGAGTTTTTGCTGACATTTAAGTATTTTAAATTATCAAAAGACAGAAACGGTGTGAATATATGCTCATATATGATTATATGCATTCATTTAGGTATATATACATATACATATACTTGTAGTAAATCGAATCAACCCCGGCAAGCCCGCTTTTTAAATGTTCGCAAATCTCTTTCGTCTCCCCTCTCGACTTCGAAGCATTCCTCTGCAAGCACGAAAAAATAGAACGTTTTTATACAAAAGATCACTTCAAGTTACTGCCACCATTCAACCACCGCTTGGCCAAAGGACATCGAATACTGATATGATATGGGACATAACATCATGATAACGATTTATTCTCTACCGTTCTTCATTTTAATGATTTGTCAAGCTTTACCTAACAATAATCAACTCACCCTTCGTGGAACTTTTTCTCTTCTTCGGTATACTACGCTTTCGGCGCTTTGCCCCTACAACCCCACCTTCACTGCTGACTAACAAAGCTGGTGGGACATTCTTAACACCATCTAGGCTTTTCATTTTTAATTTTTCTGTAGCATTTCGCGTACGCTTCGGGCTGAAAATTAGTCCATTGTCACTGCAATTACTGGCGTCATCTTCGCTGGTTAAGTTGGAAGAATTATTTGAACTGCGGTCGGTGCTTGAACTGCGGTCACTGCGATTTACTTTTCGCCTTCCCCCCGCATTATTGTTTGCAGTACGTTTATCCTTTTTAATATTGATAACTGACTGATTATTAGTTACAGAAACGCTGTTAGAATTTATGCTACTACAGGAAGATTCATCAGATGTTGTAAAATCGCCTGTGCTACCAGCTTTAGTGAGACAACCACGAGTACGGCGATGTTGCTTTTCTGATGCAATTATCGTCGACGACAGCTCCACCCCTCGTTTTGTACCAGTATTTGTAATTGATGAGTTTGTGATGAATGTCCTAAGACCAGTTTTAGTTCTGGTAGATCTGGATGGTGCTCCGGCACCTAGCTTATTACTATAATTTGAATTTATATTAGCCTGTGTTGATACTTCATTTGTGACTGACGGCTGTATATTTCGCTTTTTAACAGAACAGGATTTCGCAATTGTTACTACGCCCTCATCATCAGTACTTAGATCATCGGCAGCGAATGCATCGATACGATCTTTAAGTTTCAGTCGGTTTTGTATCTGTAAGATTGCATATGTGGGCTTACCTTTAAAGCGTATAAGAGGAGTCTCTGTGATTGGTTCGCGATCGAATTCTTTCTCAGCGCGTTCTCTTGCTATTTGATCAGGATCTTGTGAGAGAATTTCAGTCCATGAAAACTTTTTTTTCACAGACTTCTTTTTGGCTGATTTCGAACGCAAATTTTTCGGTGACACTCGATTAGATAATGTACTCTCATGGAATGGCATGATAACACTTAGGTTCTTCATAATACTTTTAATGTTTTTCATTTCAAAAACGTTATTATTTTCAATTTCCTCTTTAACTTTGACAGATGTTCTCAGCAATTCATCTGTATCGAGTTGCATTTCGTGCACATCATAGCCCAATGATGCGTATTCACGGACGAAAATTCGGCAACATTTTTCGTAGTCTGGTCGCTCATGGTACGCTAATTGGCCTACATATTGCAAATATTCACCCAAGTATTTAGGAACTTGTTTGCCATACATATGCTTTAGCATTTCTTTTACATCCTTCATTAAGTATTCTTTAATCCAATGAACCTTTTCGTTATGATGTTGAGCTGCTGCGTCTTTCCAAGGTAGATAACCTTGTGACCAAAAGAGCAAGTTATAACCTAGACATTCAAGATCGCTGCGTCGAGAGTGAGCACCCATATGCGCATCACGAGAAGTAAACTCCAATGTACCATCATGCGCTCGACGTTGATCCATTACAAAAGGTCTATGAATGCCCTTGTCCATAAATTTTGAAGCTAGTCCAAAATCAATTAGAAATACGCGTTCTTCCATAATAGTCTTTGCTTCTCCATCAAATGCTTCATTCGAATCCGAAGATATCGACATCAGTTTCTGAAATGTTTGCTTTGTTGAAGATGCTACTTGTCGAGCTGAGGCCCGCCCTCGACGACTCGAATGATCCCGGTAGTTAGAACTACCTTCATCTTCGTCTTTGGAGTTGTCTTCATTAAAGAATTCAGAGTAACTGACGCGTTTAACCGGTCGTAAATAGTGGGATTTCACCATTTCGTCATATATAGAGTTCCGTTTATCACGCCTACACGATCGTACCTAGTAAGCAAATAATTCTTTATAAACATATACATTAAATTTACATTGTATTATAAAACCATACGGGATTCGATCCACTGTATTGGACAGTTGCTTTCGTACGTTGTCTTTTGCTGGTTGGTGTCTTGTACATATTCCCCTCACATGATTCTTCGTCTTCATTATCATCTTCATTGGAACTATTACCACTATCGGAATCACTACTTGCATCCCCGTTAACTGTTTTATCCATGTCTTGTTCATGACTACCATCGCTCTTTTCCGATGGTTGCTGATCACCACGCCTTTGCACAGGTATTTGTTGATTTTTCAAAAGTGCACATTTTGATATCATTAAGTTCTGTGCTTTTATGTCGTTATGGCAGTAGCCTTTATCATGTAAATGCTCCAATACATTAATGATCTGAAGTGCTAACGTGAGTACTGACTTCTGACTGATGCGTCTATTTTTTATTAATGAATGTAAATCTTGGTCAAATCTTTTTAGTACGAGAAATCTGTAACGTGTATCACCAAAGTAGTGCGAACCAGATGCAATATACGCCGGCATTCCAGGAGGAAGAGGACATTCGTCTAAATAAATACAAATTTAAGAATTAATTTAATATTTTAATTTTACTATTTTAAAATACCAACCATTACTCTTAGCTGTGTTCAGTAAGCAATGAATTTCTACGAATAATGGTCCATTAGAGTGTGGTTCGATCTTTACAACATATTTGGCATTTTCACTTGTCACGGGTGTAGTCACTATATCTGACGCCAAAAATATTTCCCCAAAATTTCCCTTACCTTAAAGTAATTAAATTAATTTATTAACAATTATTAATTACATAAATGCAGATATTGTGAGAATATAAGCAATAACGACAGCAACCTCAAGAAGTATGCTTGCTATCACGAAAGAAAAACAATTATACTTTCGCAATATATTAATACACTTATTTGCCATTATGATCACAATGCTTTTGGTTTTAAAATGTAGACGTTTTATTAAAATTACCTATGGGTTTACCAATGCGCCACTTTTTTTCATTAAGATCTTCAAGTATAATACCATTAACAACGTTCGGCCTCAAATGAAAGACTGGCTTTGGGGAGTTATTATCGTCAAGTGATGAATTTAAGACCGTATGTTTGGTCCCACTTTTGGAGCCCTCCGGTGTATTACTTTTCTCTTCCCATTTTTGCTCACACTTTGGCTCAGGATAGTCATTGCAAATCCGCTTGCGCTTCCTTATGTTATGTACTACTGGAGGTTGTGACTCCGAAGCAATGCGTTTACCCATAACGTGTTGGTTTTTAAGATTACGTTGTCACTAAAAAAATTAAAAGAAAAATAAAAAATAAAAACAAAATAAAACATAAATTCAACAATCAATCAATTATCTGGTATGTGCATTCTTCATGCATCGATTTTTTTTCTTTTGGATTTCCCCCATCTTAATAATGTTTCTTGAGCCCGATGTATTCGCTCAACAAATTGTTGCCACGATAAAAATCGTAATATTCGGAGGCCAATGAGTTTCATCACAATTTACTCATTTAACATTAAACAAATACAAAAATACATTTCTAGTAAAAACTTCCAATTTTTGATAACATTTAAGCCCATGTACCTCAGAATATATTGGTTTTTGGCATTGGGTACACATTTTTTTTATTTTTATTTTCACTGTATTGCACCGACTTCTTAGGAATGAGATTGTATATTTGGATTATACGTAATTCATTAAAGAAATTAAATATATATGATTCACATGGTAAAAACCTTTATACTTTATATTGATTTTTTGTATGCAATTTTCATTAAATATATCTGTAAAAAAAAAAGATGCCCTCAAGAGCAGCCGAAACTCTAGCTTTCTTTTAACTACATAGTTCACAAGCACCAATGTCAGCGAACAACTGAAATTGAAACACATTCTCCATTATATTATCGCTCCTCTATCTATCTCTGTCTAATATATGTACTTCATCTGCTTATTATTAAATATTTTTTTTCTCCGCACGTTGGTACTTCCTTATAGTGTATATATTGCCGACTTTTTCTCACTTTCAACGAATAAAATACTTTCCAAAAATGATTATAATAAAATAATAATAAAAATAAAATACTTTGCAGACAGCCAAAAAAATAGATCCTTAGAAATGGAGAACAATTCTATCATTCTGAAATGTTAATTTTGATATAACTAAGTAAATCCCCATTTTTTCTCTTTTATATATGTTTCTTCCTCTCGTTCCATTCTCAATTATTTCTGAAATATAGGCTGTTTGTTTTAATATTTACGAACTTGTTTCTGTTTTAAGAGATAACTATTTTCAATATCAATTCAATAAGAATGTTTTAAATTTTAAATTGAACATAATCACATACACACGTATGAACTTTTCACTTTTTTAATTTTAAGGAAAAGATCCTAATCTTTATAATAATCATTCGTATAACAATAATACTTACATCTGCCAATTGTAATTTTGTTTAAATTAATACAGAATCAAAGATAGATTCTTGAAGGTTAATCCCCACATATTGTTTTCAAAACGTACAACTAATGGGCTTCATACAGAATAACCTATGAATGCACAAATGCATGCAGCCTCTTTTATTATTTAATCTTGCAAATAAATATATGCATGTACTTATTTGGCATACATGATACATGATATGTATATGAATGTCAATGGAACATGTTAGCCAAATAGATTCTGTCGTCTGTGGAGACATCGGTGCCAATTAACTTAGTAACCATATAATAAAACTTACAACAGAAATATTCAGATTGAAACGAAGTTAACATGCTACGTATTTATTCATTTCCATTAGTTTATTATTCAATGATTTTTCAGCCAATCCTCGCGTTCTTCACGCTCTCGGATCACCTCTTTCAAATATGGCTCAAGATACTTAACATCTTCTTCATATTTTGTCCATTGTTCTTTGGGCAGAATAGTTTTTGTGAGCGACAAGTGCAGAGCTCTAACGATGCGGTAATTACGTTCGTCGTAAAGTTGCCTTGGTAAACGTCTTATTGCCTCTTTTACATCAGAATTCTCATAAAGGCAATCGTCCCTGTGCAGACCTTTTGACAGAGTATATTATTGGATAATTATTTCTTCGTGTTATTTAGCTACATACCATACTGGTTAAATCCTGAAAGGTTGTAGGCCCACTTGCCGAGATTTGCTGAAATTAGAGTTATATAATGGCATTGCTTTAACACATAGTTATATATTTTATTAATCAAGCCTTTTTTTCAATTTACACTGTTAATACTCAATGATTGTAAAATAATAAATTTAAACATACAAAAGACAAGGGGTCCTTTCCTCGCAATATATCCAGACATTTTATAAATTTGTGATAATTCGAAGTTTATTCACGGAAAAAAACGAGCAGACTATTTCTGACAAATTTTAGTGACAGCTGTCACACGCAGATAAGGTATGTTCGTTAAATTTATTATAGAATAGCTTTATGGCTCGTTGGGTTTTACGGATAAGTAGATTTTTATAGAACGGCCTATTTGAAATTGAAATTATCCTGAGTCGGTCACAAAAGTATAATACTAATTTATAACATAATGCATATATTTCAAATTATTGCGAAATAATATGCAAACACGTGTACTCTTATACCATGACGTACATGCACTTGTTCTTACTTTGCACTTGTGTTGACAACATGTGAAAGGAAACCGAACTTTTTATCACACCATCATGAACACATACTATTGCATTTAAAATCACCTTAATTAATTTACCTATACTGTTATCCATGTATTTATTCATACGAAATCAAAACCCTTAAGCGAATCAATGCGAATAATTGAAGTATTGTCCCTTTATACATACATACATATATGTAAATATGGGGATATATCAGTCTTCAGAAAAGTTATGAGCAAAACGAAAAAAAGTAAGAAAAAATAAACATCTAGCTGTCTGAGAAGTGAGGAACGTATTATGACTTCTCTATATATGTAGTATAATACAAATATCCATGAGTGTGTGGTGTTTTGGTTCACGCAGTGTTCGTTCAAAACGGTTCAGTCGCAATCGGTTTGCCTTTGTGAAGTTAGTGTCGTGTTTGGACGTTTACTAGCCCGTTCGCTTTAGTTATCTCTTAGAATTTTTTCTTTGTTAATAAATTTCTACAAATCAGTGCCATATCATCTCCTAATTTCGGTGTTAAATTTCGCGAATAATTTTATATGAATTTTTGCATACTCGTTGGATGGGTATCAAAGGAATGAATAAAAACATTAGCAAGGACTGCTTAGGTCTGCGTATGCGAGTCAACGGCCTGCATCAAACCTGGAAGTGGTTGCACCAAACAATTGCCCTTCACGAATATCTTATCTCGGTCACGTCGGCGGATTCTGCAAAAACGAAAAAATATTTTGCAAAATTCTAATCATACCTTTCAAGTGTGCCTTTTATCTAGCTTTTTTTTCTTAATATATACATAATACGTCTACACGCATGGAACTGCTTTTAAGCTTAACGTGTACATACATATATAAATAACCTGTGCGCTGTGAAGTGTGAGTTGCACGATAAATGAAAACACTAAAAGTAATAACGAACAAGAAAATAACTTCTTTATGAAAAACGGAGTTAAAAATTCTCCTAGTCACAGTGATTTGATTGATTTGACTATTACATCTGTTTAAAATTAAATATACCCTACTTTAACAATAGACAATAAAATTAAAAATATATCGCATCTATTTTTTCGCTTATCAAAAGCCCTTGTGTGTGTATTTTATTTTTATAAGTGTGCGAAAACAAAAATATTGTATAAGACAGGCGAACAAAAATAATTGGAAGCAGAAAAACAACAGGTTAATGGAAAATTATGTCAATTTGAAACATGTCAGAAATTTAGTTTTTAGATTTTTTCCATAGGAACATAATATAGGCAGTTATCAAAATCATGCTGATACAGGTTGGAAAGGTTAGTCTATTGAAGTCGTTAGGATGTTTTTTCAACCTAACTCTGAAGCGGAGAAATGATAACGAAATACGCAAGTGCTTTCTATCTACGAGCACTACGGCCAGTGATAACAAGCAACCATCAAATTCTAATAAGGTCAATAAGATTCCTGACTCGGAGATAAAGAAATCAGTATTCATTTCTCAGTCTTCTGATATCTTCACGAATTTGGCCTTAGAGGACTGGCTGTATAAAAATTTCGACTTTTCCCGACATCATGTATTATTGCTGTGGGCAAATAATCCGTGTGTTGTGATTGGGCGTCACCAAAATCCATTTACAGAAGCAAATATTTCAAAATTGCTTGATGATGGAATAGCCTTAGCAAGACGAAATAGTGGAGGTGGAGCTGTCTACCACGATAAAGGAAATCTTAATTGCACATTTTTTACTCCACGGGACAGATATAATAGGAAATACAACTTAAATATCCTGACCAGAGCACTATTCCGAGAGTGGGCCATTAAATCCGAAATAAATAACAGGGATGACATTGTTGTCAGTGGTAAAAAGGTAAAGAAGACAATTTCATTCGTAAAACATACAACCTAACATCTTTGGTATTCAAATGTATACTACAGATATCTGGAACAGCAGCCAAATTAGGTCACCCAAATGCTTATCATCATTGCACTCTTTTGGTAAATTCCAATAAGTTGCATTTAAGAAATGCCTTAGTCCGTGAAGATGTAAGTATGACGTTACCTATGTACCTTATAAACGTTATAAAATTACGAATCTGTTTTTGATTATTTTAATCCTTGTAAATAGGCCAATTATATAAGCAAAGCAACAGCTTCTGTTCCTTCGCCCGTCAAAAATCTAAACGATGTTAATAGGGCGGTTAACGTTCCACAATTGCTGTCTGCTGTCGGATACGAATTCCTTCGAACAGCTGCAACGGAGTTAAATGATGGTGGAAGAGATCAAACCATGAAACAAAGAGGATTTCAACTAATCAATCCAACTGAAAAATGGTTTCCAGGAATAACTGAAATAAGAGATTTGTATGTGTCATGGGATTGGTGCTTCGGCAAGACACCGAAGTTCAATGTGGAAAAAGAATTGTATTTGAAGGGGGACGATAAAGAACATAAAGTTCTTCTACGAGTTGAAGTTGAGGAGGTACATCTAACAACTGAATAAATATAGACATTTCTAATGCTTCCTTTTAGGGTTTGATGACGAATATATCTATTAATATGCCTACTAATGAAGTTGTGCCTATCGTCTCCGGATTTCAAGATAAGCCGTACAATGAAAACAATCTGCAAGCAATAATGGAAGCCTTAAAGTTGGTATCAACAGAAAATGTGAAACAAGCCATTAATGGAATATGATATTTTGACATTTAAGTGCTTATTTGATGATTTTTGTTTCGTTCGTCTATTTCCTTTTTTTTCGTATTCAAAATTAAGAATTTTTTTTCTGGCATAATATAAATATACATAAATAATTGCTGCTCTAAGACTGAAATGTGAAATCAATCTTCAAATTCACACAAAATAATTTTCTGTGTGCACTCAAATTACACGGCGTTATTAATTAACATGTATGTTGTTACTATGAAATAATGTTTAACATGATAACCTTTATTGTGAAAATTTGGTTGATTATGCTTAAAATAAAATATTTTAAAATATCTCTATTGTTAGTTTTTAATCCGCATGTCAAGGTGCTTGTGTTTTCTCTCCATTTGGAATCAGAACGTGAGATGTAAGTCTAAAAATGGTCAAACTTAAAGCTTTTAGCACTTGTTATTTACATAGAAATTCTCTCCTCAGGCAATCCATGTGTTTAACTGTTGAAGGAATGTCATAGGTTTTATGGTTGCAACAGCACTAATATTTATTTCTCTCATTACCTGCAATAGAGTATACATAATTGACTTGTTATATTGGTATGGGAACTTAATTAGAATATCAAACCTAAAAAATGTACTACAAGAGATGAGCAACATGTTGGATTACTTACTGGGATTTGCACCCACCGCTGATAATAAAACTAGTTTAACCACCAATACACTTATTATTACCTACTCCATCGAATGCTTATTTAAGCGTTGCCATAATCTTGTTGCTCGAAGTAAACTGAATAGAGTATATGATAGTTAAAATTGCACACACATTTTTTATTTAAAATGTTGTGCTTGTATGAAAGTGTAATTGTACATATAATAAGAAGTTTCTCCTTTTGTAAGGTACAAGCTGGAATAAATATTCAATATTATTAACAATATACATATATATTGATGGCAACGCCGTGATGGTAAGGTTACTCAAGATGTACCTACCTTCTTGTATAAGTGTCTCAGAGCCAGTTCTCAGCTGTACAAGTATGCCAAAGCTTTAAATTGATTTGGCCGCTAACATGAATTCGTATCACAACAGTAATGCATTTTGTGGCGATCATTCGTTCAACTAGTGTTGGGTCTAAATATCAGCAGTTCCCATTTCTTTTTTTTTTAACATTCCAATGGATTTTTTTTTCACGTGTGAATAAAGTATTTGGAAACAATTTCCATAATTTATTGAGAGTTGGACATATTGTTAAAAAATATTGAACTTATTAACATTATATATTTTATGTATGGTTGATGGTCCGATACACTTATATGCACCTAACAGTCAACACAATAAATTTAAATCGCATGTAATGATGGAAACTATCTACATTGAAAATTGTGACATTTTAAATTCGTATACATCAGCATACCTATGCTCACGTAATAGTGAAAAGGTCATTTAACGTTTTATTTTTATTAATCAGTTTGTGATATCTCTAAACGGCTTTTGTATGTTAATGCTTGATGCATATGGAATATGTATGTCCTTAACAATAAAAAAAGCTTTATTTGAATCTTTAAAAAATACAGAAAAATAATTCTAGGTATTTATGTTAAAACAAATATGATTCTTCTTTTAGATTGTATTAATTTAACAGCAAATTATCAACTGTTATAATAAAATCGATTATATTAACGAGATGCTATCAGGACACTCTTATCTTAATAAAGATATCCAACTTCAAGTTATCACAAAATTACCATCATCGAATTTAACAGAAAACGAAAAGCAATTGAATAGCATCAAACAGGATTATTTGTGTGACCATACAAACAGAAATGTGAGTATTAATGTTCCAAACTGTATTTATACATGAATATATTTTATTTTTGTTGATGTTTCCGCTTTTGACTTAGCTCATCAAACGCATAGAAAACACAGAACATTTACCACAAATCAGTATTCCAAATTCCCAATCTATAAGTTTCTGCAAAAAGATTCAGAATGTAATGTTTGCAAAGGCAATTTGCCATTTGAAATCTGTTAAATGGCCATTAATTTTTGTAATTATTTGCACCTGTATTGGTCTTGTTGTATATACCTCATCAAATGGTGTGATAATAACACAAGTATTGCCAATTGTTAACAGTTCATATTCAAACTCGAGCAGTGAATTAACAGACGACTCAATTTTAAATAAAACGGCTTTAGAAAAATCAATCGATAATAAGCTACATATTCTTGATGCAGACATAACTGATACAATTTTAAAGGGTTCCACTACGCTCTTAAGGCCAATTGGTGCTCCACCCATACACCAATCCAATTTTATCAAGGAAATGCCATTTAATGAATATATTAAAAGCGGATCTGTAGACGAAAGTAAAGTTGAGCTGAAAAAAGAATACCTTGGTGAAAAGATTTTTTCTCAAGGCAGCAAGAATAAATCTGATGTACTGAGTGCACTAGGTTTTACATCTGGCCATCAAAATAATTTTGGAGTTCCGATTGAAGAAGATGAGAGAATATTGAAGCTGTTAAATGCGAAACTTATAAAATTAGATCAGCACACAGTAAGTTTAACCAACTAAATTAAATATATTACATAAGTAAGATTTTTAAATTGTTTCTAGGAACCTTCGATAATTGTTAGCCATACAGAGAGCTCCTTAATAGTTTCGCCTACGCTACCTTTAATTTTAGATAAATCTCTAGAGACTTCAACAATATCTGGACTATTAGAAGACACTCAATGCCAATCAACGTCACTGTATATGTGCCGCGAAGTCTTGCAATATGATCTAACAGTTGCCACAGACAAAAATGTATCATTCACACCATTGGAATTGAATGCTTTTGAACGTTTATTTTCATCTAATTGTTCCTCTCGAGTGGCTGAATTTGTTTGCAGTATATTGGAGCCAGAGTGTCGACCCACTCAAACAAACATTTTGCAGCCTTGTAAAAGATTTTGCAAATGTATTGTATTTAAAGACATTTATTGATTCTTTTTAATGTTTAGTTAATTTCAGCGATTTTTGAAGCATGTTCGGCATTAGTAATTACATCAGCCATGCTGACTTATATTTTCGATTGCGATAAATATCCAGATTCAAGTGACAATAACGATTGCGAAGACCCTACCCGTCGAGGCACTTGCCACGAAAATGAGTTCAAATGTTATGATTTATCGTGTATTCCAGGCAAATGGATGTGCGATAATATTAAAGATTGTGCAGGAGGAGATGATGAGATGAATTGCCTTATCTGCAACACAAATGAATTCCGGTGTATATCAAATGAAAAGTGTATACATGAACAATATCGATGTGACCTTAAAGAAGACTGTTCTGATGGTTCAGATGAGTGGGACTGTGATACTGACTATGAAAACCAGCAGACGCTACAAATTCCGAGACTGGTTACATTTCTCACTTCACTTCAACCAAATCACACGAACCAACATTTTTACAACACCATATTTGAAGACGATCGGTTGCCTGCTGAAAGCGAACTCAATGAATCTGTAATGTCCAGTAGTACAACCATTGGTATATTGACAAGTACTACCGAAAAAAAATACACGGCTAACGAAAATGGTACATCTGGGAATAACAATAAAACAGTTGTGATCACTTTGCCTACTGCGTGCATCGATGATCAATTACGGTGCGTAAGCGGCAAATGCATTACCGTTAATCAACTCTGCGATAGGGTAAGTTGAGTTATTTAAAAACAAATGTATACCCTACTGTATTTGCATATTGAAGGTTGTAGATTGCCCCGAAGGAGAAGACGAAATGATGTGCAGCTACGAACAAAAACAAACTCTTCCCTAAAAACCATTTGACATGGAATATGTCCGAGTGAAATACAATATTGATGTTTGATCCAAAAATTCTCAAATGTATTGTCTCTATTTAATATGATATTACTAATATTTACTGCTTAAATATATTATATATTGTGTACACAAAAATATATTGAATATAATACATATATACGTATATATATGTTTTTCGTGTATATTCTATAATAATTTTCCCTTAAAACGTTTACAATATATATAAATGGCCAAATCTATCTATTGGAATCACTTACTCTTTATTTGTCACCTGGAAACGAAATTCGATTTGCATTCAACCTTAACTGTCCATTTTACTTTTAATCGCAACTTATCTTCTATAATACAATATTATTTGTGCCAGACTATACTCATATTTATGATGTCAATTAATAATAAATGGTCTCTCTCTCTCTTCAACACGTCATATTACACATAAACAATTTATACTAATTTTAACCTATATGTTCGGTTTTAATAAGTTCAACAAGATTCTGATAATCTGGGTCATTCGAGAAAAAATCTGTTAAATATCGAAACGTAGGGCGGTCTTTTGGCTTGTAATTCCAACAACTTTCCATAATTTTATATACATTTTCAGGACATTTCGAAGGCCTATGCAATCGTTTACCACTTTCTATCAATTCAATAGCATCGACACCTCTAATATCACCATAGGGAGGCTCACCCAGAGAAAACATTTCCCATAGTGTTACACCAAAGGACCACACATCACTTGCATGTGAAAAATGTCCATTATTATAGCTTTCTGGAGCATACCTGAAATACAGAGGATTTATTAATTATGAATTGTTATTATTATATTGATTATCTTACCACTTAATTGGCCATTTCCCGCCCTGAGTGGCCTGATAACAATCCTTATCAGTTCCCATTGCCCTCGAAAGCCCAAAGTCACTTATTTTCGCTTGGTTCCTCGAGGCAAGAAGTATGTTTCTAGCTGCTAAATCACGATGAACAAAATGCTGTGATTCCAGATAATTCATACCTAAAAAATAGTTCAATGAATTAATATGTTGTCGTATATGTACAATATTATGTTTATTACCACAAGCGATTTGCGATGCCCAGATTTTTAATTCGTAGTTTGGGTTGATTTTTGTAGAATTTTCAATAATAAAATGCAACATGGATCCCAGCGGCACCATTTCTTGTACCATCATTAAAGATTTGCCTTTTGATATTCCTATTAATTGCACTATGCAATGATGCTTCAATTTTATCATGACGGATGCTTCACGCAAGAACTCTTGTTTGTTACTACGGCAATGTTCATCGCGTAAAGTCTTAATAGCTACAGCGCATCGATACTCTTGTTCAATATCTTGGTATTTGCGTATTAAAAATCCCTTAAATACAGAACCGAATTCGCCTTCACCAATTATATTCTCCAGCTCTAAACAATCACTTGGTATAAAATAATTTAATTTAGCTCGATTTGTCTCATTTGTGTTTGATATACAGGAGGCTGTACTAGTCTGACGATGGAGAATTCCTTTAAATTCACTCTCAAAGCTGGTCGTTGATATCATCGAATCTAAGCGTTCAGGATGGTTAGAAAATTCTCGAAGTTCTGCTGCAGATTCCTCCAGAAGTTTTGAAGTGTCTGTACAAGACGGATTATCCTTAAAAATTCGAATGTCTGTTGTTTGTATATATCCTTGAGCATTTTGCAAGGGAAAAGTTCTAATAAAATAATTAAAAATTACGTTATTGTTTCTAAATTAGTTCAGTTTATAGTTACTTCATATTTACTGGTGGTGGGGCATCTACAAAATAATCAGATTGTTCATCTCCACGTTCACGATCAATGAGCACATCATTCTTTGTGAAATAATCCACGTCCTTTTCAGACTTCTGTTCTAAATTAATTCCTCCTTTAAAAGACATATTTTCATGTTCAATTAAATCCTTTTGTTGCACGGCTGAATTATTCTGAGGAACATTGTAAAGTGCATCCGATGCAGTTAGTGCTGTTGGTTGAAGAAAGTTAGCCGAGAAGGAGAGATTTTTTATTAATAATTGTGCCTTCTCTAGTTCACTAAGAGGATTGTTTTCTTTTTTCGAAACTATGCATAAATTCTGATGTTCTATTTTTGGAGAAGAACGAATTTTAACTTTTCTCAAGCTCTTCATTCCATCGATGATTACATTCTTTTTACTCGGTTTCAAACTTAGAAATTTTTCTTTCGGTTTTTTTGGTGAAGCTCCTCGTTCAGACTTCCTACAACTGTTTTCAAAAAGACCTACTCGATTCATGGCGTCGTCTCCCAGCGGATTAATATTCGAACAGCCAAGAGATTGTTGAATGTTTGTTTTTTTAGATGATTTAGGCATCGTAGAAAAATTTGGAGGTGGTGGGATGGGTTTCGGTGGGACGGGGAACTTCAAATTTGTTGGAAGTCCATCGGAAAATAAAGTAAAGTGTTGGACTAAATGTTCTAAAGATGGAAGATATGGACCTTCATCAATATAGAAATATTTTTGCTGAAATATAAAAAAATTAGTTAATTTTCTTCTGATATACGATATTACGTTTACCGCTTCTTTAATGAGAAAATGTTTGGAATTATTTTGACAAAGCATTGTGAGCACATGGCCATGGAGACTAGAGTCCCGAACCAAAAATATTCCAGAATTGTCCAAGACGGAATTTAGATTTTCTGTAACATTTTTTGTCACATCTATGGAAGAGTTTTGTCTTGACACATTTTCTGTATTACTCAATTCTTGATTCTCGGCACTGTGGTTGGTTTCTAGGTTGAAATCTTTTGCAAAATCAAGCAAAACTCTCACCGCTTCTTGTCGCTCTAATGTTCCATGGTACCATTGATGTTTGAATGTTGTAGCTGGTGGTGGATGATATTTGGACAAAAAGTCAACGACCTCGTTATGATTCATTTCTTGAGCTAAGTCGATTGGAAAGAGTCCAAATTTTGTTCGTGGCAAATGGGGAGCATGTGCCTCTAGTAACTCTTTAACAGCTTCTATGTTCCCATGCCGTGCAGCATCATGCAATGGAACATATCCACTATTAATATTACGTACTTGAATATTGGCTCTAGCGTTGATTAAAGCACGAACGAAAGATGCTGATTTTGTTCTACACGCATACTGAATAAAATTTATTTAATATTTTTGTTTACTCTCATAAAAATGCTTACATGTAAAGGAGTATTTCCATTGCTATCCATACAATTAACATTCACATCTGCGTTAAGAAGCAACTTCAATATATCTTCGGTACTATGTAGAGCCGCCAAGTGGACAGCGGTTTGGCCGTCTTGATTTTTTGCATCGACATTGCGGTATCCGCACTTTAAGAGTTCAGACACAACTGTTTGGTTATTTTCCTTGGTGGCCCGATGTAATAAGTTTGTCATTCCATGACTTCTTGAATCATTTGGTGGAGGATCTTTTTTAATCATTCTGGTTAACTTTGTGACCAACCCATTTGCGCCTTCTTTATAATAGTCCACTAAGGTTTCCAGCCCATGTACAATTTTAACTTTGTCATCAATAGAAAAAAAGGCATCCTCTCCATGTCTACGAATTTGATAGTGGCAAATATCACCCTACAATAAAATTCAGTGAAATAGCGACGACAAAAGCATTAGGAGCTTTAAATAATATCTAATACCTTGTATACAACTGATAGAACAAAATCTCCAATTGCAGTGTTACTTTCTCTAACTAAAAAGGTGCCATCATCAAGATTTTCTGAAAGCCAAGAATTATTTTTGACATATGTACATACTTATGTAGAATAATAAACCATAAATAGGATAGGTAACAAACCTTTCAATATTTCCTCTGCCTTCTCCCTAGAGATTTTTCCGTGGAACCAAAACAAGTGTTCGTCTCTACTCATGACAAAAGAATTGAACACGCAATTGGGAGTGTTTTCGATAAATTTTAATCAAATATGTAGCCAGTAGCATACGAAATACACATTTTTAAATATAAATAAGTAATTAAAAAAACAAACAGATATGGGGATATTTAAAAAATTTATAAATGGTGTTGATTGGAAAAAGCAAAAGCAAAAAAAAAATTATCCTTCAACAAATAAGCCCTCAACTCATATGACAGCCAAATGACTGTCAAAATGTCACCTGTTCAACATATCAATGTTGAAAGTTTTTATACCAATTGGCTTTCGGCATAATAAATACGTAAATGTTCCACTAGTTAAATAATGATAATACATACTAGCCCTTTTTTCAACTGGTAATCAATAGTTATCTGCGTAAAAGTTATACGCATTTATAATATCAATTGGTATTTAGATAAAGAAATTAATCAATACATTTTGTTTGTGTGTTGTATGTAACTAAGTTATACTATTTAAGTGGCAACACTCTCCTTTATTTCTGAATACAACATCGATTGGACTTCGTCACTCGCTTCTTATTAGACATTCTTTTAATCGGAAAGTGGCGTGAGGTGTTTTCTGCTCGTTTTCTACTGCTTACTTTAATATAACACAATAATATTTGTGATAGAAATGGAGGTAAGTGACGATATAATAATACTGAATTAGACAATGTATTTACAATGTAATGGATTTTATAGATTGAGGTTCTAAATGCCGCAAACTCAAAGTCCTACGGATTTTGCCGAGTTGATCCTGGTATAAACATATCAGACCTCCGCTCCCAAATCCATAAGCAACTTACTAAGACACCGGATGCAAATCGTCAATCATTACGACTCGATTCAAGAGGAAAAAGCTTAAAAGATACTGATGTTCTTCAAGGATTGGGCCTGAGAACAGGCGACAAGATATATGTAAAGGATTTAGGTCCACAAATTGGATGGAAGACTGTTTTTTTGTCGGAATATGCTGGACCACTCTTAGTTTATTTGATTGTTTACTCTAGACCATCAATTTTATATGGAAACGTTGAAAATGTACCTATAAGTTTGACAACACAGTAAGTCATTAATCACTTTCTCTATGAGTATTAAGAAGCAAAGTTTCTCTTATTTACCTAGATATTAATTTTGAGTTCATTGTGACTACTCAGGTCACACTTTTCTTCCTTCTTCTTCTCACAAAAATCAAGAATAAATTATTTCCAATTTGACTCATTAATGTAAATCTTGTTCCCTCTTGATTTAAATGAATTCATTACATTATCAAAACTGGTTACGAAATGTATATGTAAATACATATTCACATACATATAAATGTGTGCGCACGGGTTTAAACTGTCTAGAATATTTTATATGCACACATATGTAGGTTTCTAAAAATTATATTTAGAAAAAGCATGATATATTCGTTCATGTATTTACCCATGATAATATCAATTAAATTGAATGTTGTTATTTAGTTAGCTCGATTGCATAGGTCAACATAACTAGAATTGGTTGGGATATGAACTATCATTTTTATATTAATAACCTGCGAATAACGTTTACCGTACATAGAAAAAAAAATAATTTCAAATATTTATTTCAGTATAGCTGCAGGATGTTACACAGTACATTACGTTAAGAGGCTTCTTGAGACAATATTTGTTCACCGCTTTTCACATTCCACCATGCCAATAAGGAATTTATTTAAAAATTGTTCATATTATTGGGGTTTTACAGCATATGTTGCCTATCATGTGAATCACCCACTTTTTACAAGTCCTTGCATGCTTCAAGTATACGGAGGACTAGCTGCATTTTTGGTAAAAAGAGGTAGCTCTTGTTTTACTTTTGGATAATGTTTTTTGATTTATTTTCAGCTGTGCGAACTTGGTAACCTCTCGGTTCATATTGCTTTGAGAAATTTGCGACCTCCGGGCACAAAAGTGAGGAAAATACCAGTCGCTGATGAAAATCCTTTCACTAAGCTCTTCAAGTATGTACAATCCGCATATATTTAAAATGATTTCTCTAATGCGTTATTCATTACAGTTTTGTTTCATGCCCAAATTATACATATGAAATTGGTGCTTGGGTGTCATTTTCTATAATGACTTCCTGTCTTCCAGCCATGTTATTTGCAATGGCTGGAGCGTATCAGATGACAATTTGGGCTTTGGGCAAGCATAGGAATTATAAGAAGGAATTCAAAGACTATCCAAAGAAGCGCAGAGCTATATTTCCTTTATTGCTGTAAGACGATGGCACTTTCTTCCAAATGCCTATAATATTCACGGTGTTTCTTCAAAACTTAAACAAACTTCAATCGGGTGTAATGGATACTACTTGTAATATGATATATATATATATATAAATAACTGTAACGGAAATATATAAATAGACACCATGATTTTCGTTTTTTATCTGATTTATTTACCATAATTTCAGAAACTACAGGTCAACGAATTGTAGAGATTGGTAAATTTATCGTTATTTCAAAATCGAATTAATAAAAACCATTTTACTTGTAATATGGTATATATATAAATAACTGTAACGGAAGATGGAAATATATAAGTAGACACTATGATTTTCGTTTTTTATCTGATTTATTTACCATAATTTTAGAACCTACAGGTCAACGAATTGTAGAGATTGGTAGATATATCGATATTTCAAAAAATTAAAGTAGTATCTTTTAAGCAAAATGTTATAACTTATTTTTTTATTATTCATATGTGATTTCAATGTTTTACAAACAAAGGGTGATAACAACTGATTATGGAGTTAGTTACAGGGTTTAACATAATATAATAATTTAGTACTGGTAAACATATTTATTTTAACAAAAAAAAAAAAAAAAAAATAAAATAAAATAAAATTTAACTCATTTATAATTCTACTTTTAACTTATACTATGACTTTTAGTATCTCTTACAACATAAAAATGTTTTGAAAAAAATGTCGATTTTTAATTTGTTTAGTATTTTGTTTAATTGGTTTACGAACATAAATTCCCAGTCACAAAAACAAACTGGCGATTTCATTTTTGCAAGTGGGATTGATCTGTTATTTTTAGATATCATTTGTTTATATATATATATATATATATATATTTTTTATATAAGAATAGGTATAAAAACTTTTACAAATATTCACTATAGAAATTTAAAGTTTCAGCAAAGAAATTAACTAATTCTATTTACAATAACTGAGTTAAATTTTAATCCACTGATAATTCGTGCTGTCTTTTTTCTTTAATCTGTCTCTTAACATTTTTTTACACTATGTAATTTGGTTAGTAGGTTTTAGGTAAATAAGCAAAAGCTTGGAATTTATCAAGCTTATAATTCCCGTGAAAATATATCGAACGAGGTTATATATTGCTATTATTTTAGGATGACGAAGCAATTTTTTATATTTATTTATTGTTCATTGTTCAAAGTCTAAATGGTTCGCGCTGATGTATCGGTGTAGTGCCTCGTGATTTACGTGTTGTACCGCCGATGGTGCTTGATGGTTCCGTGGACCCTTTTCGTGGCGTTTGCATTCCAGATGGTGTGGAACTTCCACTTAGATTTCTCCTACAGTGGTAAAAATAATTCAGTATTAAACATATAAAAGAAAAATAATCGACGCCAAACAAAACACAAACACTGTAGGGCTCCCCAATAATTTGCTTTTGTTATTAATCCCAAGAAACAGAATAGAATTCAAATGTTATTTTTCATGCGGTATATGAATTCAATGATAAAAATTAAAATGAGTTATGTTACTTTCTATTCTTCAAACTTGGTTTAACAATTTGTATATATGTACATATTTTTTAAATCGAGTCGTTACTTTATTTATCAGTAGATAAAAAAGTATGCAAATCTGGACTATTCAAGAATTTTCTTGTATACAATATTTCATGCTTAATTTTTTCAGTAATTGTTTTATTCTCCAATTATCTCACAGGTTGTAGATCAAAAAGATCAAAAATCATTGATTAAAACTTGTAAAAGACATTCATTTGGAAAAGCATTCGTATCGAAAACAACAAAAAGTAAAGCAAAACTAGTTTTATAAACATCGATATACATTTTTAAATAAAATTACTTGCGTAAGTCATTACCCCAAGCTGCTTAAATTAATACTGTTCGTTGTAGAACTGGAATTACTTGAGGGTGAAAGAAAAGACTTGTCTGACGAAACCTGCCTTATTGGAATCCTGGATGGGCGGCTTTAAGCGTTAAGATAGATAATTTTGTCATGATTATATAGTTTATGAATTCTATTATATAAATGTATATGCAAATATTAAGCGTTTCATTGATCTGTGAAAACTATGCTGTCTTTTTGGGTGATAAGTAAAATTATATAATAATATTATTGAAAGGAAACAAAAGCAAAATAAAATAAAGGGTGTAAAAAAAATAAATGCACGTCTCTTTACCTATATCGGAAGCCAAAGCCAGTTAATGTCGGTATGCTAGACGATCTACTCATTCCACCATTGTTGTGACTGTTTTTCGTAGTTGTTAGCATTATTTAGGGTTTAAGTTATTGTTATGTGGTTAATGGTGGTAGTAGATCATTGCAATGATATCGATTTTGAATCGTGCATGAGTATTATAAAGGCGTAAATATGTTGAATAAAATAAAAAAATAATATTTAAATGAATATAGTAAAAGAAAACTCTTTTGCAAAAATAAGATTCAACTACTGAAATAAATGCATTTTTAGCTCTTAGTCTCAAAGTTTACCTTGTAGGAGCAGGGCTTGCAGAGCCTGAAGCGGTTTTTCGTGTAATGGTAGTCGCACCATTGGTCTTTGATGATATCGGGGTTACAGAAAGTCGTGATGGCCTTGGAACAGTTCCTTGCTGTCCAGTTGGAGTTGAACTTGCGGAGGGTTGTCTGCGTTGTGGAATGCGCGATGGTGTTTCATCTATACGATACAGTATGTATATAATAAGCATACATATGTGTAACTCTTAATTTATTTTTATAGGTTTTACCTGTGCTATCTAATGATAAAGTCGATCCATGTCTCGATGGAGGTTTTGAACCTTGTCGACTTGCCGGTCGAGAATTCGGCTTAGAACCTGCTCTTGAACCACCGGGGGTGACACCGGTCCGAGCATAGGAAACTTTTCTCGGTGTATATCTTCCAGAAGGTCCTGCTAGGCTGCCCTCATTATCGCTTAGCGAATCTGGGGTCGAAGCCGACAGTGACGATCTTGACGGGCGTGACATTGGTATAGACCGTATCGATCGTTCTCTGACCTAAATTGTGTACAATCGACAATATTATTTGAATGCAATTATTATTAAAGTCCAGTTGAATATAATGAAATCATGAATGCGGTCGATGAGAATAGTTTTTCTTTTTAATATCACAACTTACCCAATGTGTGGATGGATGACAATGTGGTGCATGTGGGCTTAAAGGCACAGAACGACTATTATTACTTCGCACGTAAACCGTACCACCTGCTCCCATATGCAATGGGAATGCGCATGGTATTTGCTCTTGTGCACGAAGTCGTTCAAAAATTGGCATAAGCTCGGCCAAGTGTTCCTGGGCTATATCATAATCACGGAATAATAAAATTAAATACCGAAAACTTCATATGATACAACACCAAGTCTATGATCATTTAATTGTCAGAGGAAACAAAAACAGCATCGTATTGCGCGATGATGTAAAAAAAAACTCATATAATTGTGGAGGAGGGATCTAAGTAAATAACTTATCTTTCGCAAACCCATCATGCAAAAGATATGTCTTTCTATTTTTGTGTACTGTGAAATTCATATGAATAAAAAAAGCGAACAAAAAACATTGAACTTGGAATTTCATAAATTGTGAAAACACATTAAAATGAACTGTGTGCTTTTTTACAAATAAATATTCGAATGATTTTGGAAATATGATACAGCTTGAGCTTTGATTTTATCATAAAATCAAATTTCAATCTTACTGGGTAGTCAAAATAAAATACAAATTTAATCATGCTATTTGAGGATATAAAAATACGTATATGGATACAAAACAACATCACACCACACATCATCATCAAAATTTAAATTTTCACTTCAGCCTTCAAAGGGTATACAAATGGGCTAGCGGCTTTCATATCTAAAATACTTACCAAGATCTGTTGGGCAGCAGGTTTTTCATACCATACTACCTTGGGTTTACATAAAGTCAAGTTTTCAATGTAGAGAATGATACTAAACGAGTTTTTGTTACATAAATAGCGAAATGTATGAAGTCCCAATGACATTATTTTCTTTTATAGTAACCTTTCTTTTTTTAATGTTGTTATGGTTATATTAATGAGAATGTGTAATTAGGACTTAATGGTTACCTTCATGATGGGACCTTGACCGCTCATGAATGCAGCGGCACCTGCTCCGTTTTGGGTGGAGGAGGTTGGCGTTGAACGACGCGGTGTGAAGGCTGCCATGCTCTGTGACACTCCATCAGCCAATATGAATTGTTCTCGCAGCTCAATGTTAGTGCGTCCCTTAGCTATTTCAATCGATTTTTGATTTTATATTTATTATTCAGTTTGCATTTAGTTGCAGTTTGTTTTAGATGCATGGCACATAAGTGAAATTTTGTTGTATGTAAAGCAGCCAATTTCAGCAAAATGTGATTTGGTTTCAATTTTTTTGTTTTGTTTTTTTTTTTTTCAAGGGAAGCACACGTATGGACAAATAAACAATTGAGGACAATATAGAAAAGAAAAATAAACAAAAATAAAAATAATAAACTTATAAATCAGAAATTACTCATTAATGTAAAAAATAACTTTTAGTTTACCGAAACAAGAAACAACACTAAAGCATAGCTACTTACAAATTATTAGAGCTGATATTCATAACACTACTATTAAATACTGTTAAGCCCATCAGATAATTGGTTAAAAAGCAAATAAATTGTGTATGTAAAATATAACAAAAGAACACAAAAGAATGTTTCAATAATCACTCCATTTTTTGCAATAGAGGTGGATACGAATATACTGATGTATGAATGTTTATGCCTTTCTAAATTGACTTTTAATGCGAACTCTTCCCAAACCAATACCAACCATTTACAGAATCATACACAGAAAATTACAAAAAACATGTACCAATGTATATATGGGCAACAAATTGTTCTTTTCAGGTTCATGACATCTCTGTACTTACACTGATTAATATTGGCTTGTTGAAGGCCTAATATTTGATGCAAAGTCAATCTACGCAAAACACAACATGCTTCATGTTGTTTCGGATCATTAGGATTTGGAATTGGCAAAACCAAAACCACTTTTATGATACAATACGAATACATATGAACGTTTATGAAGAACATGATGATGATGATTGATGATGATAATATGTATATTTAATTTGTAAACAAAATATCCAAACATGCATTAAAATTTTACAGAAAATGTAAATTTCCATTTAGAATACGAACGATAATAGAAAACATAATTTAGAATACGGAAAAAGGTGTCATATTATTTTGACCCAAATTTGTAATTCGACGAACCGGTCATGTAGCGTGAAAATAGAAATATTTAATTGTATTACGATTAAGTAAGGCTAGATGTTTTTAATTGTATTTCTGTAAAATTTATAGGTATATTTGAGAAATGTGTTTATTAAGTATTATTGTGAGGTTAAGCGCTTTTTAGTGCAAGCAAATAACACAAAATATTGTTTTTATACTTGTAGCACACTCCTTTTCAGAATATTTTAACAAAGCATAGATGATATATGATTTTTCGAGTAAATCTCAACAGTAGCTCAACGAATGTTAATTGCATTGAGTAATGATATTATGAATTGTTGATAGTTCAAAATTATCAATGTGTTTAATGTGACTTTTATCTGTTTTCGTTAGGACAATAAGTATATGCTTTTCATATATACGGTTTTATTAAATGACCATTTCCTTTGGTTGATTGTTATTTTTTACCAATATTAATAAAAGTCTGAAGTGAACTTATTAATGATTGGAAGAATTTGTTTCTCTTACCTCGGCATGGATCATTCTTTTGTAGAAATTCATCCAATGCAACCCAGCCGCCTCCGACACGCACCATAACTGTGCTGCGAAGAATACGTACGAGTCTAAGTTTTTGCGAATCGCCGAACTGAAATTTTCATATTAATATTATGTATAAGAATTTTAATTTAATTTTAAAATGTTGATACCTACCCTGTACTTGCCTTCGCCAACTTGGAAAACTCTGAATTTTTGGCGACACGTGCAGAGCATAACCAAGCGTTTAACTTCGTCATGAATCTTATCAGAATCATTGGCTGGTTTACGTTCCTGCCAGTCTGGTCGCAGAGCTGCTATAAATTCTTGCCAATCGATAAGTCCTTCTCCGTTTCGATCAAATAAGTCCGCTACTGCACCCATTTCCATTCTTGATGTATCAAACTCTATAAAGCATTGGCTTAGAATAGAAATAAAAAAATAATCAAAAAAGTATGTATATACTTGTACTGAGAATTCCATCGATAAAAACTTCACGTGGAATTAACCCATTATTGTCCTTATCCATCTTTCTGAAGAGATCAGTGAGTCGGGATTTCTTATGGTTCATGTATTTTAAGAACTACAAAACATTTGTTAACTAAAATATTCAAGTTAGTTAGTTATAAACAAAGTTACTCTCTTTCTCCAATCATCCCAGCTAAATCTGCGAACCCTTTCAACGTCTTGTAAGTACATAAGGTGGTCGTGTAGACGGCGCTGTCTTTCCCACGCTAATAACCAAACATGACGCCACTTGTCCCATAATAATTTTGCTCTGGATGAGCGGAATTCCACTTCTGGTAACATACTACAAAAATTAAGTGATAATGGTTAATCCATATTAGTTTGATTCTTAGCAAACATTTAGCAGCAAAATATGTGATAGTAGATATGTTTTGAAACACTTCAAAAACATAGACATGCCCTTACCTTGGAGAAAATCTTGGACCGTAATGTGGTAATCGGTCTCTATCTGGTGTATCACGACTTGGGGTAATACGACTATTTGCAAACGTAATTGGATTTTAAGCACACAACACACATTATAGATGATATAAAATAGAAAAATTTAAAAAAAATACGATAATAAACACATTAGAATATATGTATCTATCTATGGATAAACACACATGTAGTTTGTAAATAGGGGTAGTGGGAAATTCTTGGCGTAAAAAATGCATTACAGCTTTTAATCAATATCAATTAATTTCATATTAACATTTCTAATGTACTAACCTCGGCTTACGAATGTTTAGACCTTGATCTCGGGATCCCTTGAAGCTAAAGGAGAAACATCACATTAATTAAGCACATAACGATATTAATGACTATTATTAGTTCAGCTCAATGTTATGGAAACTGTTAGATAAGAAGACAGTAGACAGACAGACATTCGAAACATATGTTTTTGTAAGCACTAATTTAAACGTTTAAATTAGTCGTACCAACACAATGACTTAATAAGCAATTAAAGGCAAACGCAACCCGATTTTCATTTCATTAATTGTTTTATCAGATTTATAAACGAACCTTTGTCGTCTCAATGTGCCGACGTCCGGCGATTGTTCGCGGAGATCGTGTGTCGATCCTCGGCTATTGAACAAATTTATTTTTTCATTCATGATTACAATGTCCAGTTGAATTTGAAGAAGGAAAATGTGCAGTTTGTTTAAATTGCCGATAGTAAACAAAAAAAATAAATAAATAAATAAAAAATATAGTATGTGATAATAATTTTCAATAATTCAATAGTTTTGAAAATTAAAGAATACTCTATACATCATTGCGACTTCATCAAATATGCTTACACAGGTGTTTTTGCAGACCGCGACATCTTGCGGACATCTCTACTTCCTGGTGGGAGTTGTTTAGGTTTGCATGCTCTATCCACCTCCCCTTGCCTGCGTGCGGTATTTTCCATGAATTCTTTGTGATCTTCGATTAGTTTTTCCAAAAGAGTAATTTCTTCTGGTAGTGATTCCTTTTCTAAGTCTATGACAACAGAGGTTAATATTTTGAAAACTTATTTACCGATTACTTACTTATCAATGTAGATTCAAGTCCATTTAACCAGGCTAGCAATTCCTCAATATTATCATCTAAGTCTTTAAGCGACTGTAAGTGCTGTTCAAGTTTTGCTTCACGATTAATTGCCCATTGAGATATATCATCCCAACGAGATTGGATGATTTGAAGCCAGTTTTTAATTATTGGAATTGCATCGGGGTAGGCTTTATCTATTATTTCTTGTGCATGTTGGAATGTCTCAGTCTTTTGGAGCTCCCGTTTTCTAAGATCTTTCATAAATTCAGTGTGAATTTCTAACAAATCCCTAGCTATTTTTTCATCATCAGGTGCATTCTTTGCATATCGCAGTTTATTTTCTGCATGATCAAGCCAATCGAAAAGACTTTGAACGCCGGTATTGAGTCGTTCTGCATCTTTCAGAGCCTGTCTTAATCGCTCACCCCGCCTTGATGTAGAATCTTTTACATCATCCCATAAGGACTGTAATTCATCTAGTGATTTTGCGATATCTGCATTACTTGGTGACTTCTCCAAGTCACGCCCAGATTTCATAACACCCTGCATTTGGGCTGATCTTTTTTGTAGGTCCTGTTCTAAATGCTTATGATGATCACATAAACCACTTACAGTTTCGAAATCTCCATGAATGGGTCCATTTTCAGATAATCTGCTTTTTGTCTTTTTCAACCAATCTAATAACTCTTGTAGCGCATCAGAAAATTGTCCAGACAGTAATAATGCCTCTTCCAATCTTCTCTGACGTTCAACGCTTTTTGACCAGACTCGAGTCCATGTTTCCTTTAGTTCAATAAGCATTTTATTTAGAGTTGGTTCATCTGTTTTTGGAGCCCTATCCATAAGATTTTTCCCAGCTCTCATTGTTGCATCATATTGAGACTGTTTTCCATTAAGCTGGCGGTGTGTATCTTTCAACTTTATGATGTGCTTCTTTATCTTTTGGGGATCCTTGGAGGCAGCAGCTTCATCTGTTAATCGATTGAGTACTTCCTCTACTTCTTGTAACCATTGAAGCATATTCGACCAAGCATCATTGAATTCACGGGCTTCTTTGTAACCATGGTCTAATGATCGAGTGCGTTCAGCGGCTTTGCTAACAACGCGTTCCCATCTATGTTGTACTGAAACCAAGAGATTCTTTATCAAAATAACGTCTTGTTTTTGACTAAAATATTTTAGATGAGTTCCTTTCTTATCCAAAAGCAACATTGCTTCCCGATGTGTACTAACATCCTTTTGAAGAATTTTGTGCTCTTCAATTTGGACCTGTATAGTTTCCAAAACTCGAGAAACCGCACAAGCACTTCCAAGTTGTTTTTCTGCTTGTGTAAGCCATTCCACAAAAGCTTGCAGTGTATCATGGAATTCTGTTGCTTCCTTAAGGGCAATCTCTAGTTTAATTTTTTTATCTGATGCTCTTGATACTACTGCATCCCACCGCTGTTTTAAAGTTCGAAGTGTATGCTGAAGATTACTTGAAGGAACTTTTATTTGAGTTTGTCGTTTAATGTATTCTTGACCTTGGGCCTGAATAGTTTCTACCTTGGCACGATTTTCTTCAAGCTCATTGTAAATTTCCATAAACCTTTCAAGTTGTTCCGTTGCTGTTTCGGGAAGTCCACCAACAGGTTTACTTGTTCCTATAACAGCATCCACATCGCCGAGCCAACCCAGAATATCCTGTACTTCAGCAATATAACTCTGTGCTTCACGTAGCGCCTCTTCAAGTTCATGTTGCCGGTCAGCTGATTTTTGAATGAGGGAACGCCATTCATCATTAAGTCTTCGCAGTTTTTCTTGAGTTGCAGACGCTTCAACTGATCCCATTTCTGATTCAATTAAACGGCGACCAGCATCAATCAATGTATCCACGGAGCTTTGGTGAGCTTGAATATCGTTGGCTAATACTTTCAGTTTTGCGAGTTCTACCTCAAGCAACTGAGGATCTCCCGGTATCTGCAAAAGGGAATAATATATGTAAGTAACTATATTTTCAATAGAAATTATAGTCATCTTACTGGTTTGAGCTGATCCAATGTTTTGTCTGTTTTATCAATCCAAACAAGCAGCTCATTAAGCGCGTGTTGAAATTGCCCAAGGTGAAGGAGTGCATGTTCCAATTGCTTTTGACGTTCAACCATGCCACGTAACAAATTTTCCCACCGACGATTTACCGTAGAAAGAGGTTCTTTTATCGAAGCTGCTTGTTCCGGGGATGTTCTTTCCGTCAATTCTGAGGCTTGTCTGTTAGAAAAGAGATTGTATTAAAAATAATATTCTAAAACCATAATGATAAAACAAAAGCCAAGTTAATTAAAAAAAAAACAGTAACAAATAAGGCTCTAGATAGAGGCAATTCTTCCAGCGTAAATTAATCGGTATTAATAAATGGGTAGCATTCAACCTAAAATCAAACTTTATTTTAAGGAATACAGTAAACTTCACTTTATAAAATATTTTTCATTTCATTTTTAATTTCTAATGACTTGCATAAACAAATAAAAGGGCAGTAATGTATTCAATGTTATTTTCAATAGAATAAAAGAAAATAAAACAATTTTTTTTAAATACAAATAATAATTGGAGACGCTTTATGGTTGTAAAGATATTTTTAGCAGACAATGTTTTTGGCACATGAATAGCATGCAATAATCCATTTATTTTGACGTATACATTTTGATAATGTAGATCCAAAGATTCGAGTGTTAAAATATTAAACCAAAGAAAGCATTCTGTGTGATCAACAATATTAATATTATATATGTATGTTTCTTGCCTTTCCAAGGATCTGTAACAGGTATTGATTTGTTCATTGAAATGAATTATGCAAATTGATACCACATGAGAGAATAAAAAACATTTATGAATGTACAAAATGACCAATATCTTGTTAGAAGTATTTTTAATCAAACTAACCTGTTTAAAGCTTCAACTTCTACCATGTGCGGGTCAACTTCGTCCTTAAAACGCTTCAACTGTTCGATTTGTTTTTTAACTGCGTCTATGTCAGAGCCAATAATACCAAGGTTTCCAAATCGTTCTTCTGCTTTGGTTAAGAACTTCAGCAAATTCTGAAGAGTCTCGTGGAATTCCATTGCTTTTTCCATGGCATCAATAAGATTTTCCTCGCGTCTAGCATAGAGCGCTGTTATGTTATCCCATGCATTGTCTAAGTCCTCAATGTGTTTCTTAACTTCGGGTTTATCTGGTTCTCCACAAAGTGACATCAAACTATTTCCTGTACGACGGACTTCTTCGACTTCTGGTTTAGTTTGATCAATTTCATGCCGAATTTCTTGCAAAGCAACCTGTTGTTTCTGAATATCCTGCGGTTGAGCGGCAGGTGGTTCCTGTGATGTAAGTGTTTCTTCCAAATCTTTTAATGTTTTCATAATGCCATTTAGTTGTTTCCAGAATTTTTCAGCTACTTTAAGGACATCATCTAACGAATTGCCCCGTTTTTGAGTTGCTTGTTGGACATCATTCCACAAATTATTGAGTTTTTCCAATTTTTTCTTGATATCACGAATGGCTGGATCAGATTTGTTTCCGGCTTTAGCAATTACGTCATTGGCTGCACGCTGTACTGCTGCAAAAGCTTCAGATCGTTTATCTAAATCATCAGCTATAGCAGAGTTATCATCGATTTGCTCTTTTATTTTCTGTGGTAGAGCTGACACTGGATCAAGTTGATTTACCTGTTCCACTGTATTCGCCAATGCACGAAGCATACCCTCGAGCTTATCTGAAAATTGACTAGACTCTTGAAGGGCATTTTCTAGTGCTTGTTGTCTTTCTCGAAGTTCTGTTCTCAATGCAGCGTAACGCGAATTATCTGAATCCAGAATTTCATTAATTTTAGCACTATCTTCTTCAGACACAATTGAGCCCAAAGCTTCACCGGTCTTGTTAAGTTTGTCTAATAATGGTTTATGTTCTGAGATAGACTGAACTAAACGTTCATTTTTGTCTTGTTGGGCAGCAATTTGGTCAGGACGAAGAGCCGGCATACTTAACATAGAAAATTGTTGCTCCATATCATCCAGCCATAATACAAGACCGTTATGCGAATCAGCAAAGTGTTCTGAAAGTGGTAATGCTTGTTCTAATACACTTAGCCTCTCACCGCATAACTGCACAACTGTATCAACTACTTCCTTCAGATCGTCAAGTTTTTCTCGAAGTAATGATGTATTTTCATTTTGCGGAGATTCACGAAGAACCTTTTTACCGCTTGCAGTTACATCACGAACTCGACCTTTTTGACTTGAAATATCATCGTTGATGGACCTATGCTCTTGAAGCTGTGTACGGACTAGTCTAGGTTCCATTGCAGGAAGTTCAGCTTCCCTCAAACTAGAGTCCATATCCCTAAACCATTCCAACAATTCATCGATATCACTAGTTACTTCTTTTGCACGTTGATTACTTAAATGTAAACGTTCAGCTTTACGTTGGATTTGTTCAACTATAGAATCAAATCGACGATTATCTCTTGTTACTAAACTTTCAATAGTTGCGGCTCCTTCTCCGGGTGATATCTGACATAGTTGAGGACCAACAAGATTTACGGTGTCCAGTACCAGTCGCATATCAGCAAGTTCATCTTCAAGTCGTAAAATGTCGTTTTGTCGTGGCTCGCTTGTAGCCAGTGCACTTTCTGCTCCTTGCATCCAATCAATAAGACGACTGTGTGCATTATGGAATTGTTGTACCTGAGGTAATGCATTTTGAGCATTTTTTAGATGATCTCCACCCTTATTAGTGAGTTCCCCATAACGACGTTGTAAAGAGTCGAGTTTATCTTTAAGTTGTAGGGCTTCGTCGTTGGAAATATGCTTCATTAGTTCAGATCCTGCATCGACTGTAGATTCTACGTTAGGCGCATGGTTTGCAATATTTTCATTTAATTCTAGAAGGTGACCCATTTGTTCCAAAATTTTTTCAGTATGAACGGGTACAATGCGGAAACGTACAAGTTCCTTTTCCATACTTTCCATCCACGCCACAAGTTCTTGATAAGTTATCACAAGATGTCGCAGTCCTTGTCTTGATTCAGCTAGCAATTGACCGACAATGTCACTACTATCAACCAATGAAGTATATCGTTCAGTAATAACTCGAACTTTTTCTCCTAAAACTATAGCTTCATCGTCGCTTACTAAATGCATAAGCTGACCTGCTACATCAGCCAATTCACTGAAATTTGGCTTCTTCGAAATTATCTCATCGTGCAATTGGGCATGTTCACGAATCCTTTGTTGAATCTTTTCTTCATCTGTAGGTATTAATTCCATATTTTTTACAGCTTTTTCCGAAATATCTAACCAATGGTTAAGTGGAGTGAATTTGTCATGGAAATTTCTTGCTACTTCCATAGCTTGTTCTAAATCTTCTTCTCTGTGTTGAGCGGCATCTGTTAAAGCATCAAAACGGTTCATAAGTTCCTTTAGTTGATCCTCTATAGCAGCCTTTTCTGCTTCTTCGCAATTTCCAGCTACTTCTTGTCCCAAGTTGAATAGGGACGACATTGAGTTTTGACGATCCAATAGCATTTTCTTAAGGAATTTTTGCTCTTGCAACTGTGCTTTTACAACCTTGTAGTCTGCACTCGGAGGCTTTTGGTTGCTAACCATCTCTTCAGTATCTGAAAGCCACTTAGAAAGACCATCAAGTGCTTCTTGGAATTTTCCAGATTGTAGAAGTGCCACGTCCAACCTACGATCGCGTTCATTTAAGCGCTCTTTCAGATCATTCCAACGGTCGTTTAATTTTTCTAAGTCCTTTTCAATAGTAGTTGTAGATACGCCACTCACTGCCGTTCTTACAAGATTCCTACCACATTTGTTTACTTCGTCTAAATTCTGGCTTAAAGGCTCTATGTTGCGGCTTTGGAACTTTCTAAAGTCTTCCTGTTGTTTTCTAATTTGTTCCAGTTCTGAACTCACCGGTTTCATCCTTCTCAAATCCTCTCCCATTTCCTTAATGTCATCAAGGACTCTTGATTGCAAGTCATAGAATTTTTTGAGCTCATTAATGGCCGAATTTAGAGCTTCTTCTTGATCGCGAGTACGAATTTCCAAACGTCCAAGAATTTTCTTTAACGGGGCAACCTGTTCTCTTGTCTGAACAGTATCAGGAGAAAATCCAGAGTCAACTAAAATTTCACTAGAACGTTCAACTTCACCTAATCTATCCATCATTTTATCCAGTTTATCTTGGATGTTTGCAACTTCATCCAATTGATTTTGGACAATTTTTATTTCTCTTGCTGGCGGAGAAAGATTGTCGACCAAATTTTCTAAATCACCAAGATCAATTCCTAAGCTTTTTACTTGATCATTAAACTGTGATACTGCTGTGGCAGCCGACTGCAGTTCTCCACAACGATCGTCTAAGCGTGAGAGTAAATCTGCGATTCTGTCATCGACATTATCCACTTCGGAGGTTAAATGATTAGCGTCACCACCAGCGGAACGAACCTCTGAAGAAATATCCTTTGCCAAAACTCGTAAAGTCTGTAGAGGGCGCTTAAGATTATGAACTTCTTCTCTGATAGCTTTAACACGTTCAAGAAGTTTTGGATCCTTCGCAGCACCTCCTAATGCATCGTGAGCTGCTAATCGATCTTCGCAGCGGCCAACAGAATGATCTAAGCTACGTAGCTCATCATTAAAATCACCAAGTCGACGCGAACAAGTCTCGATTTCTTGGGCACGATTTAGAAGATCGTTATTCAGGCGCTCCCAGCGATCTCTTATATCCTGAAGTTCTGCTTTAATGGGCTCCTTGTCGACATCACAACTGCTAAGGAATGTATCTCCTAAACCTTTGGTGTTCTCATATTCCCCTGTCCTCTTCCATACTTCACTACGGAATCCCTGAAGATCACGTAATCTGTGTTCTAATTGAATTTTGTTTACAACTCCAGGCTTCAGGTCCGATAATTTATCCTCCGCAGAACGCAACCAGGATAAAAACGTTTCTGAACATTGAGAATACTTTTTACAATGTTCCAAGCATGTTTGAAGACGAGTGTGACGATCTACTGCATCACGGCGTAATTTATCCCATTGCTGTTGTATACGTTCTAGATCACGTTGTACAACACGATCTTGTGGTACTCCCGGTTTATTGGTAAGATCTTTACCCTTGTTAATTAGCATTATGACCTCATGTTCACGAGCCATTACTTCACGATAAATAGGCTCATGAGTATCAATTTGATGTTGTAGCGTTGGCTTATTGGCTGATACTAATAAACGATCTGTAAGATTTGAAAGTTCACCGGATAACCACCCAAGTGTTTTAGAACAACTTTCTGCAAATTGACGTCCATCACGTAAGCTAGATTCGGTTTCTGCCTTTTTAATGTCCAGTTTCTTTTGCAAAGCTTGATATTGCTTTTCAAGAGCAGCAACTCTTCCATTTACATCCGATCGAGAAGCGGGATCACCCAGTATATTGCAAAGGGCAGTGGCAGATTGTTCAGCATCAGCCAGAAGAGGGCGCTGGCCTTCGAGCTGCCTTTCTAAATTTTCAATCTTTCGCAAATTTTCTTGTGAATCTCCATCGATAGGTAAAGCATCAAGATTATCGCTTATATTTTGCAATGCTTCTCGTAAACGACCGATGGCATCATCAAATTCTTTGCTACTATCTGCCGCACCACCAAGACTATCAGCGCGTTCATCTAATCTTCCCACTAGGTCTTCCCATTTGCTCTGAACTTCCTTAAGTTTTTTCGTTACAGCTTGTGATTCTGGACTTGATTCTATTGCATGATCTAATACATCATGGCCAACAGATTGAAGATGACTTAGTTGTGGTTGCTGAGAACGGAATTCTTCTCGCAGCACCTGAACTTGTTGAACTTGGCTTTGAACCATTCGTGGGTCAGATGAAATTGGACCAAGAACTGTAAGCATACGGTCTTTACTGGTAAGCCAATTTTTCAAACTATCGTATGAATCTAGGAAATCACGGAAGTGTTCTGAAAAAGTTATGCGACTTTTGCATAGATCGTTTATATTTTTCCACTTCTCAACAATATTGTCATGATCTTGTCGAAGTTGTTCTGCTCCTGGTACATCACATTTACGACGTAATAAGTCTTTAATTTGAGCTTTTGTTGAATCTAACAAGCTTTGCTTTTCATACATATCTTCAACAATCTTGCGTGCTTGTTTAGTCGTACGTTCCGCTTCATCTTTACTGGAAATAGAATCATTTGGAACTTGTCGCTGGACTTTATCTAAGAAAAGGGACAAATTTTTAAGACTTTCACTGTGCTTTCTTATTTCCTCGCTTAGACTATCGAGTTCGTTTTGCCGATCATTCAGACGAACGCCAACAAGGCTATAGCGGTTATTGATTTCACTGAGTTGCTGTTGAATCGGTGATAACTCGGATAGTTGAAATCCATCTTGAGAAGATCTGCGGCTACCAAATCCACTGGATCCAGGTGATAGTGGCGACAAAATACTTCCCTTTGTTGGACTTGGACTCCTAGCATCACCGGACATACGTCGAAGTGGGCTTACTCTTTTGATTGGGCTATAACCAGACCGTTTTCGCGATGGACTTTCGGGTCTTATTAATGCGTCATATTGTGTTCCCAAATCATTTACTTTATCGATTGTTGATGCGTATTCCTTATATTCTTTAGAAATAGGTTTAATTTCCTCAATTTGCTGTCGCATTATTGTCAGATCGACAGCTACTGGGGCTAATGAATTTGTTCTTGACTCTATACTAGCCAACCATGAAATCACTTGACTCTTGAGATTTTCGTATGCAACTTGTTGTTCAGCTTTTTGTTTTGAAAGTTTCGTTTTTTCTTCCAATGTTATATCCAAGTTTCGCCATTGAGATTCCAGCGCCTTAACTCTATCTCTAAGCAAACCAGTATCTGTGACATCGCGCATAGTTATTAGTTCTTTTCCATCTGTGACGCAGTGTTCAAAAGTAAATGACATATTTTCCTTCTTACGAGAAAGCTCAGTCATCTTACGTGTCAGATCCTCCGTGGCAAGTTGTCCCAATTCCCTACTTTCCATTGCTTCTTCCAAGGAATTCAGTTCTTGTTCAATATTGATACAGTCATTGTTGAATTTATTTAACTTTTGCGTGATCTCATCGAGAAAATCGCCTCGCTTGACAACTTTATCAAGCAATTTCTCAAACTTAACTGTCACATCGTTGAGTTTCATTTCAACTTTCTTAGCAATTCGAGAATTAGGCGCAGTTGTCATTAAGAGATTTGCAGATTGGGATACACTGTCAATGCTTGCCTGGTGTGATTGTAAATCAGCAAGAAGTGCTTTATGTTCACGAAGTTGTTCTTGTAGTCTCTCTTTAATGAGCGAAGCAGGACGAAATTGTAATTTGAATTTGTCATCAGCTTGGTTTACCCAACCAACCAAACCATCCAAGGCATCCTGAACGCCTTGAGATTGTACCAATGCCGTATCCAGAAGCTTACAGTGATCACTTAAAGCTTGCAATGTTTCATTATATTTGTCTAAAATATCCTCTACTGGTCTTTCTAATGCGTTTACTTCTGCCGGGCTTAGTTGGCCACCAAGTGATCGTAAAAGAGCAGCAAGACATTGTTGCGCATTTTCTACCAATCTTCCCTGTGACATGAATTCATTATGAAGTGATTTTGCCTCATTCATTTGCTCTTGTACAGTTTGTGGATCGGCGCCAATAGGATCACTGAGTGTTTTTGTAGCACGAGGCTGCGCACTGCGTAACCAATCATTTACTTTTTCTAAAGCATCCTTATACTCTCTTTGACATCCACCTAAGCCAGAAAGTCGGTCTGATAATGCATTCACCCGATGTAAGAGGTCTTTATATTGTGCAGACACTAAGGACACTTCTTGACGGATGGGACTTTCTGAACTTGACAAGGGTTCTACGTGGGGCAATCTGTCCGGCAGGGAGGTTCTAAAATCATTGAGGACTGCTAAAAATTCTTTACTTTCATCTACGAACTTTTGTGCCGCCATTGTAATAAATCTTAAGTCAGCTTGATGGCCAATCACGTCACTAACAAATTCTTTTATCGAATCAGTTTGGCTTGACAGTCGAGCTAGATCAGATAATGATCGTTCTTTATCTTCTAAGGTTCTTCTTGCAGTTTGCAACCAACTGGAAAAACCGTCTAGCTCCGTACGTAATTTGCACAGCTCATCTCGTCCAGATTCTAAACGTTTCAACAGCCGTTGAGTTTTTTCACTTGCGCGATCAACCCGCGAACGCAGTTCACGACCGAAATTTTCCAATGTGGTTACTTCGGGTGCTGAGAGAACATCGCCACCGGTAAGAACTATTTGACGAATTTGTTCCAAACATGATGATACAGGTCTTGATTGATGTTCTATTTCATCTTTGATTTGCTACAATAAATAAGAAACATATAAATACATACATATGTATATACATATGAACATTAAAATGTACCTTCAACGAATTTATCTGATTTCGAAGATCATCAATTTTTTCCTTAGGTCCCCCAACACGGGCAAGTTTAACTTCAACTGAAGAAATCCATTTAAGTAATTCATTGACGTTCTCTTCGCACAAGTTAAACTTCTCAAATACAGCTTGCTGAGTAAAATAAATATACAAAAAATATATAAATAGTTTGAAAAATTCAGCCCTTTTCAAGCAATGGTGGACTATTTAGGGTGAAGGAGAAATTTACAAATATTGGAAGTAATATATGTATGTACTTTGATGATAACTGATTTCGTGTTTTTTTTTCTTCGTAAAGCAGCTCGTTCAAATAAAAACACAAAATATAAATTTAAGAAAATTTTAAATTCGAACATGCAAACATAAATTCAACCAATTAAAAACGACATGCATCTTAAAGAAAGCACAAATTAGTTTAATAAATAAACAACCGCCCATCACCATATAGTACAAAAGAAAACAATTAGTATATTTTGATTATAATTTCAATTGCAGAAAAAGAACCTGAAAACAAGAGCGAAAACACATTAAAGCTGTAAAATAAAATAGCATTACACAAATAAGAGACAACATAAATATTATAATAAAAGAAAGTAAAAAATCAAATTTACCTTTTCCTTTTAATTGAAAATCACTTAATTTTGAAACAAGAAACATCTAATTTGTATATTATGTTCCATTATAAAAAACTAAGAAAAATCAATCATCTAATAAAAACACACTCATTAGGTTCTTGATAACCTCCGCCGGCATCCATAAGTTCGATCACATGCGATTTTTTTCGAAAGAAAATGCATATACATGCTCATATATGCAAAGGGTTGGGAAAGGATTGCAATGATAGTTAATGATAAAATGTTTGAGGAAAGCCATTTCGTATGTATGCCGAAGCCATTAGTGATGAAAACATACGACACAACCAATGAAGAACTGATAAGAAAATGATACGTCTCGACGGTAATAAATATTTATTGATGATAAATCCCTTCTTTTATAATGACACATTGCTGTTCAATATTTTGATATGTATGGTCACACAATTTCACACGGACATAGTATATTTTATATTTACAGAAAATTTGTAATGAATTGAGAAATTAACTGCAGGTTTAATTATTTGAAATATAACTCGAGGAGCCTGGTAAAATTTACCAAATTGGATGCAATCAAATGAAAACAACAACATTAATTAGCAAAATAAAAGGAGAAGAAGTTATTACGAAATTTATTTTTTTTTTGTAAAAAAGATCAAGAAACATGCTTTTCACAAAATAGTTCAAGAGCTCTTTTTCGAATATGTATATCGGTAACAAAACAGATGATCAATCGGAAAATATGGAATAAATGAGCAATGTATGTTGTATGAAAATAAAAATTGGTTGTTTTTGTAGTGTACTGATACGATGACTTACCCTTTGTTCAGCAGGTAGCAAATAACCTTTCTCGTTAGCCTTGACAAGATCAAAACTAATTTTTGGGTCATTTTTATCAATAAGGCGGCCAGCGATAGGATCGATTAGACCACTACTTATACTTGCGATGAGAGGTACAATTTCACTTGTACTTGGATCACGCACTACTGTTGACGAAGGGTCTATAAGTCCAACTGTAATTGCTTCAGCAATAGTTTGTTTCTTTCTATTGATAATGTCAGGATTAGTTTGGAAAGGATCGACAATACATCCTGTTGTTGGATTGTATAGGTTAAAGGTAATGGCCTCCAGAAGTCCAAATGCGCGTTTAGGGGTTACAATTAGACTAATATCGTATGCCTGCTGTAGTGAACAAAGTTTTGAGGTGCTTGTGTCAAGAACACCTGCCTTATTTGCATCCATTAATCCCTTACGGAAAGCTTCGGTCAAACGAACAAGCTTCCCTTTAGCAATGTCCTTTACTAATGCAGAGTCGGGATCTATCACACCTTTGTTTGCAGCATCTCGAAGAGTAATCATTTCTTCAATAGCACTATGTTCATTATTTCCATGTTGAATTGGCACGAATGTCAGCATTCCAGTTGATAAATTTAGACTCTTATTTTCTACAGCTTGATCGAATGATATCGGTTCTTGTTTATACAGAACCAAGGATTGATCGAACACAAAGAATAATGCTTTAGGATCAACTAAGCCCTTTTTACTTAAGTCGATTGTACCCTTCTCCATGGCACTTTTTAAAGTGACGTATTTGAACGTGTCATATTCACGTAATACTACAGTTTCCGGTTCGACAATATTGTACTTTATTGCCTCATCAATGCTCATTTCACGGGGTTTTGTGATAACTACACTAGGTGTTGATTGATTTAATATTTCTATGCTATCATTTCTCTTGACACATGGTCGTTCGGTAATAGGTTTTTTTACAGTTACTAAGAGGCCACGATTAAATGCAATGTCAAAGTTATAAGAGGTTTTTGTTTTTGGGTCTAAGACTCGCGCTTTTGGTATGTCAATGTCTCCGCTTTCAATAGCTACATTCAGGGGTATGTCAACGCCACTCACTAAGTTCTTGAATATAGTTGTAGAAGGATCGATTAGGCCGCTATGAATTGCCCCAATTAAATCAAAGTATTCACCACTTATTGGGTCTGTGAATCTTCCTGTGTCCTGTTTGAATAATTTCATACGAATTGTTGATTCTAAACTGAGAAGTTTTCTATTTGTAACAATTAGTCCGTTTACCCTTGCTTCTTGTAAATCAATTGTTCCTTCAGGTAAAACAAATGTTCCATCGAGATCATTGATTATTTTTTCAGAAATTGCATTATTTAGTCGTAAATATTTGCCAGTATTTGGATGCTTTATAAGACTAGAAGATAAGCTCACAATATCCTCAACACAAGCTTCCCTGAGGTTTAGCTGCCTACCTGTTATTGGATGAATTACGTTTCTGCTTTTGGTATCATAAAAACCCATTGCAAGAAGTTCATATAGACCAAAACTAGCACTTTCAATATCAACTAATAATCCCAAGTTCATAGCTTCTTCTAAAGAGACAAATACGTTGCTGCCTGGTTCACGAAACACTCCTTCACGTCTATCAATAAACCCAGCGCGACACGTGTCTGCTAGATTAAACAATTGTTCATGTTGTTCATCAAAATAACAAGGCAGAAGGGGATTTATTATGAATTTCCTCATCGCTTCCAAAAGTGTAATTTTCCTATCTGTTTCTGGTTCTAATAATTTTCCTGTGCTGTTGTCGAATAATCCTTGATGAATTGCCCTTTGAATACTTATAGGAGCGCGTCTGTCGGTTAATATGCCGATGTTAAACGCGTGTTTTAACGTAATTTTCTGACTATTATATGTTAGTTTGCCAGTTTTACCGTCTATAACCCCAGTAATAGAGGCTTGGGCCAAATCCAAATCTTTGTATAATCCTGTTTTTCCATCTCGAATTTGAACACTTTCTGCATTAATGAACTTCTCCTCTATCACCTGTGCAAAGCAGATCTTTTTACCGGTTTTTGGATCTACGAATTGCCCGTCATCCTCGTCATAAACGTTTTTAATTACTGCCTCTTGTAAGCTTAGTGGTTTCTTAACTTCTACCAAAACTCCACGATCGAAGGCCTCCTTAAAATCAATGCAATTACCTTCAGGATCTAATATATTTCCAAGTTTCCCATTAACTGTTCCTGATTCAACTGCTATTCCAAATGGCACTATTTTACCATTTATACTAACGACAGTCGTATCTGGGTCAATAATTCCCCTACGAATAGCACCTTCAGTAGAGAGCTTTTCACGAGTAATCGTGTTGCTAAATTGCCCAGACTTAGGATCATAAAGTCCTCTATATACCGCATCAGGTAAACTACGCTTTCGCACCTGAGGTATTATAATCCTATTGTCAAGCGCTTCCACTAAAGTTTGTTTTATTCCCGTAAATGGATCGATTATAATGCCTTTGTGCGGGTCAACTAATTTGCTTCGAATAGCTTCGACAACCGATATTACAGTATTTGTTCTTGGGTCAAGGATAATCAATTCGTTTGAATTTATTAATTTAGCTTGTATTGCTTCATCGAGGCTATATAAATTATCATCGATATTAAAAAGTCCTGTTTGAGGGTCGTAGAGACCTCTTAATACGCAATCTACTACAGACAATGGTTTTTTTGTGCTTATTAAATATCCCTTTACAAATGCCTGGTCTAACGTCATATCAGGCTTTGTAAGCTTGCCTTTAATTACATCAAGTAGATCACCATTTGCGGCTACTACCGCAGGAATAAGAATATTTTTATCACTGTCTTTTATTAGACAAGAATTAAGTTCTACGAATTTTTTATTAATTGCTTCCTGTAAAGTTATTTCTTTCCCTGAAGCAGGGTCAAGAACTTGACCTGTCTCAGGAGAATAATATTCACGCTGAAGGACCTCAATCAAGCTCCAAGTGACTTGATCAGTTTGAACTAATTTCTTTTGCACACCAACGTCAAATGAAACTAATTCATTTGTTTTAGTATCTTTTACTTGGCCAGTTTCTGTTAAAACCAATTTATCTTCGATTGCGTTATCAAGTGACAAAGTCTTGTTGCTGATTGTGTCGACAATCAAAGAAATTTTAGGATCTACTAAACCAATTTCAATTGACTTTTGCACATCTACCTGATTATGAGATTCACTATCATAAAGCTTTCCTGACTTTGGATCATAAAGACCTTTAAGTACCGCTGCTTCTAACGAGATTGGTTTTCTAGAACCAGGCACTAAAAATCCTCGTTTAAAAGCATCTTCTATCGAAATCTCTTCTAGTGTTTGTATATCTATTACAGTGCCAGTTTTGAGATTCACAACTCCCAACTCAATTGCCATACGCAAGGGAATTACTTCGCCACTAACAGGATCACGAACAGAGATTGATTGCACATCAATCATTCCATTATTAATAGCGTCTGCTATAGAACATTGTGTTCCATCACTAAGGACTACTAAACCAGATTCTGTATTGATAACACTTTCAATTGATTCCGTTATCTCTTTATTGGGTTCAACTCTAATTATCCATTTACGTTCAACACATTCAAAGAATGGAATTTTCTTTCCAGTTTTCGGGTCGACCATATGACCAGAATGTTTATCAAGCAATGGACGTTCAAGAGCAACATTAATTGTCTCATACTCGCTTGTATTGAAATTTTTAACCAGAATAGTTTCTGAGTCAAGAACATTCATATCATATATAAGATTTTGAAACGATGTTTTTTGACCTGTAGTAGGATCAGTGAAATATTCATTCTCTATATCATATATACCATATTCGTTGAATTTTTGTGGGTTTAATTCGCTGTCGACATATTCATCTTTATTTTCATCAGAACACTGATGAATCTGTGAATCTGTTTCAACAATGGTAACTTCTTGAATATTAGAATAGGGATCATTTAAATTAAAAGTTTCTACATTTGCATTATCACTAATTGATAAATTGTACTGTTGAGTATATTCAGGATCGCCACTCAAAACAGGCTGTTCTGTTAATAACATATTGGCCTCTTGGGTTACACCTTGATGTTCCTTATGAACCCTGTCTAATTTGTCATCATCTATGTTACTCTTAGAAACTTCTGTCATAAGTATAATATGAGTTGTTATTGTTGGGTTGTTATCATCTTTCACCGTTTGTGTTTGCTCTCCAGATGAAGTTAGAGTAAAATCTTCATTGAGTTGTTTACCATCATCAATAGTTGAAGAATAAGAAATTTCAGTTTCTTCCAAAATAATGCTTGGCTCACAATTTGCTGTTGTACTAGATATTATATTTATTTCTTTTTCTCCGCCGGTGTCACCTTTAGTAGTCGATTCAGTAATCGCTGTTATACCGACGTCTTTTATGAATGTGGCATTTTCTTGATGCAAGGTATCTTCAGAGCTTTCAAAATTTGTACTTGCATATACAATATCACAATTGTTCTTCAATTCTTCTAACTGAGCAGGCTGGTTTTCGACCAATAAAGGCTCATCTTTATTCTCCTGCGACATATTTTTTGTTGAGAACCTATCAATGGTTGAATAAGTAGCATCCGTTTCGTCTTTGAGCTGGTTGGATTTATTCAGAACATTTTCTTTAATTTGTGTTGATTCTATTAAAGTAGGTGAAGTAATTGTAGTTATTTCTGTTTTTTGTTGGGTTTTTGTTGATTTTTCTGTAACTTTTTTAATTGTATTTGCTATTGTCATTCCAGCTAAAATCGGGGCTCCTACAACAGCCATTAAGCCCATCTGTACAGCATCTGATATAGTTGTCGAAACTTTTCTGTTCGAGTCTTCTATGCTAGCACTGTTCACAAATGTGTTATTTTCTAAGTTATCTGATTGTTCTTGATTTAATAAGGAACTTCCAATTAATGTTTCAACTCTTTTGTCATTATCTGATTTTTGCATTTCTTCAACGCTAACATCGTTTCTTGATTTATTCAAATCTAAATTCAGTATAGACATTTTATTTTCATCTTTCATAAAATCCGTATCAACCTCTAGAATTCCTTCTTTAATCGCTTGCTGCAGGGGTATCTTCATTCCAGAATTAGGATCTTTATATGTTCCTTCGACCACATCAATAAGTCCATGCTTAATAGCTTCATCAAAACTTTGTTTTATTTCTTTAGTAGCTAAAACATTTTTAGATTCAGCTTCTTCCCTTAGAATACCACTAGCTTTAGCTTCATTTACTGACATTATTTCACCTGTTACAACATTCTGTACTTCATTGTTTGATATCAAAGCATATCCTTGCATTAATTCAATCGTTTTTGTTGTAACCGTGTGCACCGAAGTTACAGTTTCTGTTACTGACCGAATTGGACCCGTCGAATGACTTAAGACAAATTCGGGAAGAGGTTTCACAATTAATATGCCACCCTCAACAGCTTCCTTTATTGTTAATTTTTCTCCAGTTTTAGGATGCGACATAGTTTCATTTTCAGAGTCTATTAGCCCTCTTTCAAAAGCTTCTTCTATCTGAATTGCATCTGCATGTGGAGGGTATGGTATGCACATGATGAAATTGTCATCTATTGCCTTTTTGATTAACATAACCTGTTTACTTAAGGGATGACGAATTTCTTTATTCTTAACGTCAATTAGCCGTTTTTTGAAAGCGGTTATTATGGTCATACCGGCGGGTGGAATTTCTTCAATCAGTTTATCATTTGTACTATCAAAAACATTTCGATCTATTGCTTCCAGAAGATTTAAACCATTTCTATCTACAAAGACTACTGATTTATCTCCATCAATTATACCTGTTTTCAAACCTTCTTTTATAGTTATATCATTTGGCCTAGAAAATCTTGATCGGTCGTCAAGTATTTCGCATATGATTGCTTCCTTTACTGAAAGAATATTGCCCGATTCAGGGTGTATAATTCCCGATCCATCTTCCTCAATTAAACCCTGTTCTTTCAGTTTAGGTAACGACAGACTTGACACTAAAGGAACTAAGATTTGATTAGTTCCCTCTGGGTCTAAAATACCTTGTGTAATTGCTTGCTCAAAATTAAATGCAGTTCCACGCTGAGGGTCTAAAATTTGTCCCTGATTTCCATCTATTAGTCCTAATTCAAGAGCTTCTGAAATAGTCACAATATCGCCATCACTATTAGTAAAATTTGATTTGTTTTCTAATATACTGCATGTTTCTTCATCGATAAGTCCCTTTTTTAAAGCATCTTTCGGTTTCAAAATTCGTTTTCTCATTTTTTGCAGTACAACGAGTTTGGCCTCATGTTCTGCAACTTTTCGTGAAGTACTACTAGTTTGAGGACTACTCAAACTTGGGGAAGTATTCTTAGAGTCATATGAAAGTTGATCTCTTGAAACAATGCCACGTTCATAAGCAACTTCAACAGGAATTTGTTCACCTGTGCGAGGATCAGTTACAAAACGTACAGTTCGCAATGCATCCTCTGAGGCTACTAGTGGACTTCCATGAACTATCAAAGCACCTTGGTTCGCGGCAGTTATAAGGTCAATTCTATTACCAAATTCATCACTTATAGTTCCAGTCTTAGGATCTAAAATGTTTCGTTCAATCGCTTGAAAAACGGAGATTTGTTCATGCTTTATTGGATCAACTATTTTAACCAGATTTTGATCAACTATTCCCTGTATAATAGCTTCCAAAATATTTTCAGTTCGTCCAGATTGAGTAAATATCACTAGTAAGGTTGATGGATCGTATATTATGCCTGGGCCTATTTGCAATGGTTCTGGACTGATAACTTCCCTTTTTGATGTTTTAATTTCCATAAACTCAGGCTGAGTGCCGCCCAAGCGTGATGACACTTCAACTAAGTCTGGCTGCCCTGTCACTTTTGTTATTTTTATTAGTCTTTGATTCGACAGGTCTACATTTGTTGAATATTCTAAAAATATTTTTTCAGAATCAATTGCAGATTGCATATTATAAACCTTGTCGTTGTCAAAATAGTTCCCTGTTTTATCTAGAATTCCTTTTTCGAAAGCGCGTATAGGAGTAATTTTCCTACCATTTTTGGGATCAATTATATAAAATGAATTTTTATTAATGATGTGCATTCCAATACATTCTTGTAGACTCACCAAACGATCAGTACCAGGTATAAGAAACAATCCAGTCTTAAGGTCAAAATGCTTTTGTAAAATAGCTTCCGATAAAAGCCATCCGTCTGGAGGCAGTTCTAGTATTTGCTTTTCAGTAACACTTTCGTTATCGGCAGCGCATCTTTCAGCATTCAAAAAATCTGACACCAAAAGATTTGTCTTTGTTGTATTCGTACACCGTTCTTCTTCGTGTTTACTTCTTTCTGAAACAACTTTTGTCCTGTTTAAAACTTCTCGAGTCATTATATCTGTTTCATCTACTTGAGGAACAACATGCTTTGTTACAATAGTTATTACAGATTTATTTTTCTTGTTGGATTCATCTAGAGTTATGTCGTCTTTATCAGGTAATAAAATACCATGCATAAGAGCTTGTTCCACAGAAAAAACCTTATCTGTTGAAGGATCTTTAAATAATTGACGACTTTCGTCAATATATCCAAGTCGAATCGCTTCCGTGAATGTTAATGGAATTTGTTTGCTTTGGTCTACAGACGTAGCTTGGACGGTAACATATCTTTTTATGGTTTTTGTTACAGTTTCTGTGGTTAGAGTTATATTTAAAAGGCTACTGAGAAGTAAGGCACCTTCTGGACTAATTAATTTACGTTCAATTGCAACATCGAGTCCGATGGGGGAATTATTTTTTTTATCTATCAAATATCCTGTCTTTGGATCTATAAGCTCATGATATACTAAATTTAATACAGATAACTCGACATCTAATTGATCTCTTACACCCACACCTCTATTAAACATTTCAAAAACTTCCGGTCGAACAAGACCTTGTTCCATACCTACTTCAAGTTTAAACAATTTTCCTTTTCCAGAATCTAAGAGGAACTCGCCGCTTTTGCGTCTTAAGATATCTTTACTTAATGCATCATTAAAGCTTATAAAATCGTTACTATACGGATCCTTAAAACCATCAATATTAAAAATTGATTTTTGAGATACTGAACTTATAAGGCCACGATCTACCGCTTCAGGAACGGTTATTACCTCATTTGTATTGATATCGCGATATCGCGATTCAGATGGTAAGATGATACCATCAGCAATAGCTTCACCTAGTGTAACTAATTCACCCTTTTGTTTTGATATACATTTAAGATTACTCTCATCCAAAATACCACTTCGCATAGCTTGCATAATACTTAGTTTTTCTCGTCGCATTGGGCTAGTAATACGCCCGTCTTTATCAATCAAATTAAAATCACAAACATCTTTTAGAGTTAATGGCTTTCCGATCAATTGTCTGTTCTTAGCCTCTATAAACGTTAGCTTTTCTTTAGTGACTTGATTAACGTATCTACCAGTTTTTGCATTTAGAATATCCATTTTGAGTGCTTGGTTTAGCGTTACCTTGACATCATTCTTTGTGTCTACTATTTCGCGAATATTTGGATCAATTAATTGATTTGCGATTGCCGAATCGAGTCTAAATTTATCCCCAGAATTTCTGTCAGATATCCAGCCACTGTTATCTACCAGCCCATGTGTAATAGCATCAGAGAGGCAAAGAGCATTGGATTTAATAGTGACTGACTCATGGCGTATGAGAAAACCTCTTTCATAAGCCTCAGCAATAGTAATAGTTTGCCCTGATCTCAAATGATATAGACCAGTTTTGGCGTCAACAGTTCCAGCAGAAATGGCATCGGCAATATTTTTTGGGCTTTCATCAAAATTTTCAAGAACAGGATCACTTCGATTTACCTTAATCCTTTTTTCAGCTTTCTCGTAGCCAGTTTCTGCTTCAATAATCTCTCTCTGAATAACTTCCAAGAGAGACAAATCACGGCCATGGTGATCCTTTGCGACACCTGGTTCCAAAAGGCTTCTGGCAACACTGGAATCAATAAGACCAAGTTTTGCAGCTTCTTGAAGGTTGACACGTTGTCCTTTGTTTGTTAATATTTCACCCGTTCTCACGTCAAGGATTCTCATATGAATTGCTTCGCCAATAGTTAAGACTCTACCAGTTTCGGGATCAATTATTCCAGGCATATCCAATAGTTGATGCGAATCTTTTTCAGATTTTTGACTAATCTGTTGAATTCTCTTAAGACTACGGATTTCACTAAACTGAACAGAATTCGGACTTTGAGCAAGGTTTGTTGTAGTGCCATCAGGAATATTTACGTAAGCATGATCTGTACTATCGTATATATTTTTCGATGTATTTCGCGTAGTTGTGACTTTCGACGTTGAGCTGAATCTGTTATTTGTGCGTTTTGTATGTTTAAATTTGTCAAAGTAGTAGAAATAAAAGAATGTAATTGGAAGAAGTTCAAATAGTGTTAAGTGCTATGAAAGTTACGATATTACTACAATCATTAATTTACTCACTTTGTTGCACTATAGGATGTTGTGTACACGGATTCTGCCTCTTGAGAAACGTGGCCATCGCCAGCTGAACCACCAAGGCTAAATTCCACTCTAAATGTTCGCAGAGGTTTTTGCAAAGTTTCGGCATAGCGCTATAGGGAAAAAAATATTAAAACGTATTCTCAAAATCAATTCACTCAATCAAATTCAATTTACTCATAAATTTGTAGTTTATTTTGAAGTTGCTTTGGATATACCTTAAATTCATATGCAAAATTGTAGTCCTTTAAATCCATTTTGTGCTCTCGAATTTTAGTAAAAAAATCGAATTATTTTATTTGACAGGATGCCGTATCATACGCATTATTATATATATATTTTTATACCAAAAAGTATATGGTCACTGGTATTGCGCCTATATGCGTATGCACGTGTATATATTTTTATTATTCTAAAAATATTTTGTGGAGGCACTTGCTCAGATTTAAAGTCAATGATGTCACAGCTGAAATAACAATGAAGTAACCACAATTGCCTTCCGCTTTTGAACAATCAACAGATAGATAAGTATGGGATCCTGTATCTACTACATACCTACACAACAAACATAATATGTACGTGTTTACAAATTTAAACTAGTGGAGGCTTATTTTCGAAATCAATGTTCCCTAATTAAATTAATACAATTAGCCCTATCAAATAATAATTCCCAAATTCGAATCTACAAGTATTTCATATCTTTTATCAACATTTTTTTAAGTATAAGTATGACGTCACATTGATGATGACGTAAAATTTATTTGCTATATATTCATATAGACAAATAGAGCACTCCGCATTTGTATTATGCTATTAACATTTAACATAGTAAAAACTCAAACGTAAGTGTTCCAAAAATATACATCATGTATTCGTCGTAGGGCGGGCATGGCACGAGAACAAATAGGTCATGTATTGCACTTTAAATACACACATTCAAATTGAACACATGGCTTCCATGCTTTAGATACATTGTATGAGAGTGACAACCATTGACCAATTATATTATATTGATTGAAACCAGCTGATTTTCTCTAAGTAAAATTCGTTGGAGTTATTGTGTGGCAGTTTAACAAAAGGTTCAATCTAGTTATTCAAATCTCAAGGTGAACTTTTAAAATATGTTGGTAAGAAACGAAATGCTTGTTTTCACATAATTATTTCATCGTTAACTACACTACATACATACGTTTGTATAAACGTACAATAGTTAAAATACTACCAACTACTATTAACACACTTAAACAAGACCGAATTATTAGATTTGAAGTACTAAAATTGTTTATTTGTATTGGTTATGACATCATAATTAATTTTATTCTAACTCCAGACACAGCACGATATGACTTTCTTATGGAATTCATTAAAAAGCGTGTTTCTGTATCTATAAATAAAGTTTGCTGTTTTTTTCTTTTTGGTTAACTTCGTTAATTTTTTTAAATTTTATTAAATTAATTAAAGATTGAAAACACGACCCACGTTTTAACTAAATCACTAGGAACTCACTCCTCACTAAAGACCTGTTCAAAACTAAATCTACACGAAAACTTTCAACGTTCAAACAGCCGGAATTCTGTGGTTTTTGTTGTTCTCACTCATCAACAATGAACGAGTATACTGAATTACTGAATCATTAAACTACGGCTACGTGTTAAGCTTTGCCAATGTATTGGACAAAAGCTTTTATAACACCAGCGCATGAGTAAAGAGAGCAGACGAGACAATTATAAATGTAGGTGTGTCGAGCTTTGTTGTTATGTGCCGGCAATCAACTTCTAACACGGAAAATAAATCATACGAAATAAAACTAAGTAGATAAAAAATGATTTCATTTTCCTATCAACACTATTTGTAAGCAATTAATGTTCTCCTTAAGCGCTTTAAATAAGTACATCAAATCGATACCGATTGTAAAATTCACAGCAATGTACATATATACATATATAATAAAGGGGGGTGACTCGATAAGTTGATACTTTTCAAATAAGCTTTAATATCAATGGTATACCTATGTATGTATGTAGCCATAGACAACATAGACTGCTTGCACATATACGATTTTTATACAAAACATTTTATTTTAACATTGAAATGAAATTGAGGTACTTTCTGCGATGTTTGATGATTTTGTACATACATACATATGAGCGTACGTCATCCCAATATAAGACTTTAAGAAAACAACAAAAACAATACGTAAATACATTTTTCTTTACAAAAATTTAACATTTCGAAAACCTATTTTTTCATATAGTGTAGTTATTATGTTTGTATGTGTATATGTATGCAGATTTGTACTTAATTTATCGTTGACAAATGAAATGTAGCTCTAAAGGTGGTCTTTTTCGAAGAATTTATACACATACTACTATTACGTCATGGTTGAAGTTTCAAAATGATAGGGTCACTACTACAGCAAATGCAAATTTGTAATAGCAATTTGAGTGGGGAAACTGGTTTCAAATATACAGAATATATAATTTGAAAGTTATCTCATAGAATTAGAGGTAAGCTAGAACAGAAGTGAATTTTATTGAGTCAAATGTATTTTTTTTCTCACGCATTTTACCAATTTATGCTTACATATGTAGTACATATGTACATTTATTCCATAGCAAAAATGAGGAATTGGGGGGAATGGTTAAAACAAGTTGGGACATTTTATTACACAGTATACATCCGAGATCATGTCCATATGTATATGCAAATTTAAATAAGGCATAAGAATTCAAAAAAAAAAGAATGGTTGAGAGAAAATTCTCAACAAAATGTTTGTAGGTAATCATCTTAAGTAGAGCGATAAGATAATATCCAAAGCAATTAAAAAATCGAATAATATAAAAAAATAAGAAACGTACCAATCCATCAGCTCCATTAACTTCTATAGCAGTCTTAAGTCTCGCTGAAAGCGTTTGAAGTAAATTTTCGTATTTGTCATTTAAGCTATCTAGTCGTTGTGTGTAGTATAGCGTTGCGCCAGGATCTGCCCCATCTGGCCGCAAATCTCTTCGGGGTGGTGAAAACGACGGTCTGGCCTCCACAAGCCAGTCGATAAAGTGTAGGCACTTTCCATCAAATATCTTTTTAAAGGTGTTGTTATGTATGTTGGAGAGGTGGGTTATTGAAGTTAAATGTTAGTAAATTGGTTAAGTTTAATCGCATATTGACTATATGTATTGTTTAGAAAATATATTATAACATTTTTTGATTAAGGTAATATTTATTGCTTTTTTATATATAAGAATTATTTTGCAATAGTCCTGAAGTTTGTATTATAGAAAAATAGCTAGTACTATATTGCATTAAAAAAGCATTAAATATAACCAACGAACCCCACATTCATAGCTATTATACTTATCAAATCCAGACTCATACAAATGTCACGCATTCTGTTCAATAAATGTTATGTATACTGTATACTATAATAATTACCTTCGCTTCTCGTATAAATCGTCCTCCTGTAATATTGACGTTTTCTATTTTTGGCTTTCTTTCGATTGCAGCCCCAAGAAGACTCTGTCATATTAACATATTACCATAGTGTACATTTTTGTTATTGTTGTATTTTGTATGTTTGCCAATATCGATGAAATTGATGATTTTGAATTGTTTTGATTATTTGTATTTTGTTGTGTTGGTGTACATTGTTTTTGGTGAAAATATAAAAGGTTTAATAAAAAATGATTAGTACTCAATATAATACAATATTTAGATTAAACTTAATCATATGAAACAATTCACAACTAGGCTTGACCACTAGAGACCGGACTTTCACTCTAATTAAGTTTCAAATGAAGGAAGGTGCAAAAAGCGTATACTTTACGAATATATATGGATATAAATTATACGTATACCTTAAATTAATATAACGACATACACAATTTAACCATTTCACCTCTACTTCATATCCCAAAAGAGACAAACAACGAATACTTTAATCATTTATTTAAGGACATTAACTATTTACGCCATAGAAGTATATATCAATAGCAATTATATTATTCATCCAGCACCTTGAGTACTTCTACTTAAGTCTTATATTTTGTGTTTTTTTAATTATCTTTAAATCTACAGACCGATTGATATATTTACGAAATATCTATAATTTTCACTGCTGTGACAGTTGTAAAATAATGGGATAATAGAAAACTAGGTAAAAAAATGAGGTTTCTAAAAAACTTAGTTCCTCAATATAAATAAAAGTACATTAAAAAACAGAAGAACTTACATCCAATTCAAGTGCGGAAGCGGCAGTCGGCATCGCTGAAAGCTTTTCAGTAGTACCATCGACCCATGTCTCTTCGATTTGAATACCAGCTTGAAGATTTTTCAATAGGCCGATAGCTGTTTCGCATGATCGAAGTCTGTTGAATTAACAACAGGTAATCCAATTGAGCGTGAAAGTGACATATTTAATGAGCCATATCAAATTGAAGAATATTTCCTCACCTTTCGGCCAATTGGGTGCAAACCGTAACCCATCTCGTATTCATGCGTTCCACATTTGCACTTATTCGTTTTAAATCGCCTAACACCCTGGTTGGAACACCCATGCGCCCAAGTTGATCAGCAGCATCGTTCATTTTATCCATAGAAGGTTGTTGTTGAGAAATAATATCCTGCATATTTGTTAACTGTTTAAACACGATTTGTAAACCTTCGGCTGTAGAGGGAAGATCAAGATTTTTGGCAAGCACATTTTCCAACTCTGAAATAACGTGTTCGTTGTCCTCTAAACCTGCTAAAGATCCTTCGAGTAGCTTCAGACGATCTGCGTGTAATTGACTCTGTGTATTTAATTCTTTCCATAATTCCAATAAGCTATCTAAGCTCTTTTTAAGAGCTGGGGTTTTAAGAGCAATCGTTCGGAATGTTTCCTGCAAATGTTTCAATTCGGGATCAAGAGCACGTAGGCGCTTATAGTAATCTTCATGCGTTTGCAATGCATGATCTAAGGAATCCAAATCTCGTGGTAATGGTGAAGAAAGGATATGATCTAACTCACGGGCCATATTTTCGAGTTTTCCTTTTATAGTTATGCATTCTTCAGTAAATATGCGACTTGCTTGTTTACTTTCCTCTGAAATAAATAAAAAAAATAATTATAGAGATTATTTTTATATACATATGTATATATTTTTTCGAGCACCCCTTTGTTTACGACTTAGAAATAATTTCATCATATTTCAAAAGAACGTCGTCGATGCGTCTTCAGTTGGTTTCAACCGATTTCTGTCTGTCTGTTTGTAAGTCAGTATTTGGGGTTTTATTTCAAGAAATTTATTTCATTTCATTCTGAAAGTCATTATTCAATTAAATTTATTAATCGACACCAACACATTTAATTGAAAGATTGATATAATATAATGGTTTGTACTGATGCCCACCTTCTGCTCTTGCTCGTTTTTCGAATTCATCAAACAAACGGTTTACTTCATCCATTTCTCTACGTAATCGTCGTAATTGTGGATCATTTGGATCGCCTTCACTCAATAATTTATCGGCGTCATCATTTAAGGCCCGACGGATAGCAGTACGTTGTTCGGGACCCATAGCCAAAAATTGATCGAAATCCCAACCTTTCACTACCTTTATAGTAGCGAAAATCATATTCTGACGTAAACGAAGATGTTTCTTTTGCCAAAGCGCTACTGACCGATCAAAAAGTCTTTTTAAGCGATCTGCTGCTTCAATGGATTCGGAATCTGGTGGTGGTAATAATAAGCAAGCACTAGGAACCGATCCTTCCGCGCCTCTGCTATTACGAACTTGCCATTTAACTCTTCCAGAATTGTCTATAAGTATACAGGATTCGCCTTTCTCAACATTCACGGGTTGACCTTGATGTTTGTAGGCACATATCGCTTGCACTGGAGACTGTCGGTTGACGGGTTGTTTTCTTTTATTCAAAGGTACAATAGTTTGAGCACGGTTTTGCAGAGTTTGTATAATTTCTCCAAATGCATTTAATTCTTCTCGAAGATCCTGCATTCCACGTAAAAGGGTTTCTCCTTGATCCAAACCAAAGTCCGATTGCGAATATGTCGTGTTTAAAACTTCATCACGTTTAACCAACCACTGCTCGGCATCTTTTATTTCAGCAAAGAAATTATGATATTCTGTCGAATGTTTTAAATGAACCTCAAGGCAAAGAGTTAACTGTAATAACCATGCCCATTGTTGCTGTAATACAGTTAAATGAGCTTCAATGCATTTTGATGCTGGGTGTTGTTGATTAAGCAAAGCTTCTCCACGATCCAAAATAGTGGCAAAATGTAATTCTCGTTTTTCTAACTCTGACATCAAATTCTGTAAACAAAATTAAAATGTTAATGCATTTTTTTCATAACTATTTTTTTTTTATATTAAAAAAATAAACAAGGACATCATGGAAAATGATATGAGGATGTGTGAACGCAAACTGTGGCAGAATGATTGAATGGGATATACTCACTTCCTCTCCGTTGCCAAATGATCGCTTGAAAGAAGACTGAAATTTAAACATTCGTACTTTACCTGGACACTATTTACTTAGATTATCTTTACGAAACCTTACAGTTTTTTGAGTGATCAAAAATTACTTACTTCATAATATCGGTGTATTGAAGGCAAATCAAGATTTTTATCTGCCCAATCACGAGTGGTTTCTATATGTTCTTTTTCATTTAGCCATTGTAGTTCAGCCGAAGCTTGTGCTAAAAAGTGCTGAAGGGAATCTATATCTGACAGGCGCTTGGTCGATGTGCTGAGAAGTTCCGCATACAATTTTTGAAGCTGGTTTAATCGTTGCTGATATAAATTTAGTTCTTCACCATTAAAATTAGTTTGTTGACGTTCAGCCTGGAGTATTTTCGAATGGAACTGATCTATGTTCTTATGTTCTTGTTGGTGACGCTCTAGTTCTTCCTTAACTGCCGTCAAATCTGATCCGTAATCAGCAACCAATAATTGTTTCTAAAATGAAAACGTTTAACTCTACCATATATATATACCTATATATATACACATTACAACACTTACCAATTTACTTTGACACCATTCGGTGTATTCTTGCAAATCACGGAAGAAAGGATTTGTATCTATTTGTCTTGATTCAACGACCATTCTCGTTTGACGCGTTACGGTAGTTTCGTGTACTGGATATTTTAAGCCTGGTAATTTCTGAACCAAATTTGTATGGAAAGTTGTTCTCAATAGCGACCATCGTTGATGTAATTTCTGTACTTTTTTTTGTAAGTCTGATATTTGTGGATAGCGCCCCTCTTTAAGAATAAGACAGTCCTGATTCATATCTTGAATAGGTTCTTCCAAGTGCCGAATCTCTGTTTCTAAGGACTCAACGATATTCTTAGCATCTATGGGGTGCAATCTTTCAATACGCTGACTCTCTTCAAGAACTCTTGTTTCTAAATCAGCTAACTTTACGTCAACATGTTTAATCTCTCGCTGTACTTTTTCACCAAGTCTTTGTAATCGTTCAAGTCGCTCTACTTCTTGTTGAAGAATATGGTCGCGATCAGCTAAGGCTGTTTGCAAACGATACCAAATCTTTTCAATTGAATCTGGCCTAAGTTCAGATTCAACTTCAATCTCGCCAATGCTTTCAAAATACCGCTCTAATTCTTTGTATATCTGAATAAGCTTTGTCTTTTCGCGCTTCTTGGAAGAAACTTCTTCAGAACGAAAATTATTAAGATCGCTAAGTAATCGTTTCATCTCAATGAGAGTCGAAGGAAACGACCGTTCCTGTAAATAAATCGTTTTTTCGCGGCACCAATAAATAAATTGTTGAGCCAGATCTCTATATTCGTGAACACGGCGTTGTGATTCTATGTCAAACAGTGGATGTATTGAAGGGGGCTCTGGGAAAACGTCATATAGTGAGGATATGTACGTTATCAGAGACTTTTCGTCGGGTTCATTCGTGTCAACATCTGCAAACAATTTTAATTTGAATTACTTTCTATTTATGTATTTTAAAATATATATCTATATTCACCTTCGGGATCAAGCAGACGTGTAACACCATATTCTTTTTCGACTATGCTGAATGCGGTCTCTAAACGTTCTCTGGGTCTGTCGGATCTTGCTTTTCGCCAGTCAAGCAAATCCGGTCGATTTCGGTGAACTAAAGCAGAGAACGCTAAACCATCACGCCAGGAGCCTGTAAAATCATTCACTCGTACTCCAGGATAACGAGCAGTTGAACGCCGCGCCCATCTCAAAAGAGCTTCTCTAGCCGATACGTTGTCCTCTTTACCAACAACTATATCAGAGATCTGAAACAAATATACTCTATATAAATTTTCGTATTTATATACATATTTTTTTTCATTCAATTAAATAAACCTAGATATCACCAACTTTCAAGTTTGTGTTTAAAACCTCAGAATGTGGACACATGCCCACGTAGCTTAGTTTCTACCCAAGCTACCATACTTTACTATTCAGGCTTCCCACTCAGTCCAGTCCAATAAACATATGCGTACTTTTTTTTCTATATAATCAAATTGCCTCAATGAATGAAAATATGACGTCATGCAAAAGAAAACCTGTATATAAATCATATTTGGTAAATTTTAACAATATCATCGCAACACATACAGATTGATGTTTATTTTAACACAATGAACACTTTTATTGAATGCATCTGTTCTCAAACGGCACAAATAATCAGAATTGATATAAAGCGTTTTTCTTTCAATTAAAGTTGTATTGTCAAAAGAGAAATTATTAATACATTTAAATTGATCGAAATGGTTTGTGTTTCGCCTGAGATTACTGCAAAGTTGTTTTAATGTCAGCATAGTAAAAGATAGACTGTGTTAAATATAAGTACATATCAATACTACCTTTGGGCGTGGACGGGCCTCTATTGCTTTTGGGCTATTGTATGTAATTTCAGTCGTCCGCACTTTCTTATTAGGATGGAGTAAATTAAGAGTTTGATCTTTTTCTTCCGCACGACTTAGAGTTGTTACTTTGCGGACAATATGAGTTGTTATTCGTCGATGACCATCAGGAGCACATTGGGATACTTTGGTGCTTTCCATACTTGATCCGAGTATTTCCATCGAAACCTTTTTGTTTTTTGTAACAGAGCGAAAGGAATTCACTTCTTCACCAATAATTGGAACGTTCCAAGGTATTTGTACAGAACTCTGGCTAATTGATAGAGCTTGATTACTAGATGAATCAAAGAGTTGAGGTTGGATAGCACCACCTGCTATTTCTTGGGGATAATCTTTAACAACGGTTTTAACAATCTTTTCATGATTTACTTCACGTTTAAGTCGTATTTTCTTGTCATCTAAACTGGTTGTTATGGGTGGTCCTCTGATTATATTTGTTTTTTTTTCACTTGTTGATGCATCTCTACCAAAATTCTCCCGTGTTGCTTTAATGAATACGCGTCCCCCACCGGGTCGAAAATCTTCATCAATTTTATACATTATATCTGCAAATTTGGTGAATTGTTCGTCAGATTATTGATCAACCTTTTCTGCTTTTGCTTCCTATTTCCTGTTTTTGTTCGTAGAAAAACCTTTTTGCCTTCAATTCGTAATAAATAGTCTTGACTACTTTTCAACGTGTATGCCAATTATGGGTTCGCTTGCTGTTACTTCATGAATAATATGTATTGTTCACTCGACCGTAATGTATTCCGTCCACCGGATGTATGAACTTCTTCTATTAAGAAAATAGATATGTACACTCTTAACTGTCACTTTCTGAAAACAAAATGTGTATCTGTCTAGTTATACATATTTAGTTTTCGTTTTTATTCTAAAATTGTTCGTTGTTAATTACTTATCAATTTGTTTAAAGTCAAGATAAGAGTGGCGTAAAGGCTTTTTTCATTTTTTTACTCATATATAGATGTACATTTGTATATTATATGTATTGTGCATTAATATTTGACTGTTCTTTTGTTCCTTTGACACTCACTAAAATTTTGTCAACCGTAAAATTATTGTATGCTTCAAAATTCCATTAAATATTCACCAAACTGGCAAAATAAAGATCAATTTTATCACTTTCACCGATTATTTATATATTTTTCCAATCACTAAATTATTGTAAAAAATTGTTTTTAAATAAAAATTGATCGTGAAATAACATTAGATAGAATTGATTAGATGTGTTCTCGACGGCTGACTAACAACTAACATATGATCGACAGATTGGATTCACTTCAAGCCAAACAGGTGTGTCGTTAGAGTGAGGTATGTTCATTCGTTATTCAGCTATCCATGAGATGGGTTTGTATTGACTGAAAATTTAGTTGTTTTGGCTTTGTTAAATTTTGCGAAGTCCAGCTTTCTTCAATCGTTCACGGAGAATGAATGCCCTTAATTCTTAATCCGCAAACCAGATGAATTCTATTCTGCCTACAACTTTTATGAAAATGAACTACCCATACACGAACGAGTGGGCACCGACATATTACCTCACCACCAACTCAATTTGTAAGGTGTAGTGGGCACAGCTGCAGCAGCAGGTGGTGGGAGTAATATTTTTTTATATTGTTATGGTATCACATGTCTAAAAAAAGAGTTATTACGCTACACTGCCTTACATGGGCGACAAGTAAAGCAGATGTATGTTCACTACATTACATTTGTATGTATGGGTGTTTGAGAAATGGAAATGACTTGGCAAGCCTTGTATCACACTTATCGCTACTACTTTTGTTTATTTATTTTACATTTTTTCTTCGGTTATTTGATTAACATTTTTAAAATCGCTTATCGTATAGGAAGGTAGTATAGCGAGAGGAAGGAACCAGTTTTTTACTGTTTCATTCAAGTTTTTTTTGTGGCGTCTGATGTCATGCAGAATCAAATTGATGGTGAAGTTGACCATCTGTTTAGTTGGTATGAATTTTCTTTTCATCATTATAAATTTTACTCAGAAAATAAGATAAATATTAAGAAATTAGTTCACAAATCATTCAATTTTCTCTTTGTAATTTAAGAAATACATACCACTAAGAATTTATCTACATAAATACACACCTCATACCACAACCACCCATGCAAACATTATAATTTCAAAATATTTAATTGAAGGTTGTCGTATGCGTAGGTTAAATTCCTACAATAATAACATTGATCTCAATTATCGTTTTTTTTTTGTACGTCATTTCGTAATAATCAATTTTATATGGAATTGAATGCGTAAGTAAAAAATTACATTGAATTAAACATACCTGGAAATGCAGTATAATTGTCCAAATTAAGCCGAGTGTTAACTTCGGGTTACCATCGACTATATCCTCCGCACGTATGTTAACCAATTTAATTTTTTTAAAACGTAAAAAGTCCAAGGCCATTTGAGCATTTTGAAGCATGTGGAAACGCATTTTTCCTTTTTCTCTCGGCTTAAAATAATGACAATCACTACTTGCAATGTCTATACAGCTTTTTGATAACTTACCAGGTGTTCGCCAGATAGAACCTCCAAGAGAGAAAGCAAATTATGACCATCACGTAAATCTTCAAAAAGGTCCAACACACGTCGATTGGCCTGTTGTTATAGAGAAGTAATGTTATTCATGGTAAATACATACATACATATGAAAATCAACAAAGGTGCGAACAAAATTGTAAAAAACATTCCAAGTGGAAGCATGCAAGATTTGTTTAAATCCTTTTTTCTTTAGTGGAGTATACCTTCCAAACAAAATGTTATTGGCTTGGGATAAGACATTATTTCACACAGAACAGAGCAAAATCATAACACTACTGACTTACGGACTGCGAACAGCAGGGTGATCCATTTACATACACACATACATGTAACATTGTATAAGTCTGCAATGTATAATTTTTCAATGTTGCTTAAACAAATCTTACTTTATGAAACAAAATAATTAAAAGGAAATGTACCTTAGCATATTTCCAGTGCTGCATGAAGTTGATGAAACAAGAATAATTTCATTGCATCATAAAAAGTACATACAATGCAAAACATGAAGAACCTTTATAGAGGCAGTGCAAAACATTGCACTATTTAAAATTATGCAATATATGCATGTAATACGTACATAAATTAATCTAGACATTACAAGCTCATAAAGAGGTTTTGCTCAGCTTATTAAGCAAGCACACATGTTGCATGTTCTTACACGAAATATTGCAATTATAACTGCACAATTTTATTTATTTTAAGGAAATCTGCAATTTTTTCTTGCATCCATATTGCAGTTTACTTAGAAAAATGCAATACATAAATATAAATATGCTAAAAATTACCTTTTTTAGATGTTTGTTAACCCATTTCGTAAATGTTTTCTTCTGTATAGCATCTCGTTCATCTAAAAAGGATTTACTAATATTATTCTGCGCTATTATTTATATCTACCGATTTACACTTTGCAAAGAAGATTTAAATTTATATAAAAATGAGAAAGCTTCACAATACATATATCTGATTATTGTCGCAATTTTTGTCATGTACTTGCATGTACCAATATTGATCGTCCTAAAATGCCATGCTTTGTTATTTTAATGCAATCTAGATAATATATACATATATATTGTTGCCCTAGTGGACTATTTGCTCAATAAAATATGTATACATACATACTGCATAATTGTTTACAAAGCAAAATATCTTAATTCTAGAAAAGGGCATTTTAGTATGTAAGCCAAACAAACTCACTCAATTAAAATGTATTAATATTCTAACATTAAATTAAAACAAATCATTTATTTGAAAGCTCCTGAACGATAAACTCACTATCTCAGAAAAATAATAATTACCCAGTTATATATATATATATATATATATATATATATATATATATATATATATAACTCTTAAGAGATTTTTATGGAAACAATTCTGAAACCAGCAGCAACCATACATATTATAATTATAAAACAAAATGTGACTTGATTGTGTAAGAATGTTAAAATTGTATTTTAATTTTTTTTATTTAATACTTTAGATTAGGTTAGAAAAATGTGAATAGAGCTGAGTATAAACACGTTTTAGTTTGTTCGGAACTGAGTTGACTCCTTTCAAAATCAAAAATAAACAATAGATAATAATTCTGAAATCAAACATACTTTCATGCTTCTGTTATAAATTTGCTTAAAAAGTTTCGTAAAAACAAAACGAAAATCTTTAAATCATGTTCTCTAAATGAGACCGGAATACATCAGAGTTGGATGACTTACATACAATGTCCCAATTTTCGATAAAATATTCCCAAATAGACATGGTACCTTTAAATTGTGTTAAGGCGTCCTCGTAGCCACCTTGGGGCGTTCCCTGTTTTGCTTTTTTAGGAGGACTCGTTTCGTACTGGTGTTCGTGATTATTTCCCGGTGAAATGGAGATTCGCTGTTGTTGACTACGATGGGAATGGTAGCGCCCACTTTTCCCTGGTGGATTAGATGGCTCATAGAGTGCTTCTCTGGGATCAAACCCCAGCCGATCTTTGTAATATGACTGAGTCGTCATTTTAAGTGTAAATGTCTTTGTATTACCCTACTTTAACCTAATGGCACTATAAACAATACCTGTTAAATTGTTATCACAAGATAAGTGTTTATTTTCGATATGCGTCTTCACTTTTTCTCATAAAAATCACTCTCAATAATGGCACACCTAAAAGAATATAGTCATTTCTTTCTTTTGTTTTAACAATTCACACGCGGGAAAGTCGTTTGGCACTAATTTCAATAAAAGAAATCCTACTCATATTCTGCTGCAAATAAGAAAGCTTGTGTTGTTAGTACTGAGTGTATATACGAACAGGTTGCACACAGACCGTGTTGTTATTGATTATACCTATGTTATATTATATAATATTACAAATTAAAAAAATCTATTCAGTCCTAACAACTGATCAACTGAACTTTTTATCAGTGAAAAGATTTAAAAATAAATTAACATGCAAACTGTTCAAATTTATTTTGACAAGTAGTCTAAAAATGGTTTTTAACACTGATATGAGTTTTTTTCATAATAAATTCTAAAATATCACCGGTCGAAGGGTTATTGAACTGCAAGACTGTGCACCATAAAAGCGAAATTGTGTAGAACATCTAACATTTTTATTTTTGGATCTAAGTATGAAACATCACCCCACTTGAAATAAAGTCAGCCACTGCATCCCCTTGTTTTCGGATTTGTATTCATTGCCTTGGTTTCAATAATACGCAATGGGTTCGTGGCTGGCTGTTAATTCAATAAAATTTTCACAATGCTTAAATTGGTCCAAATATTAATAATCCTTCACTCAAAAGTATAAAATGAGGAAAAACCAATTTTAATCACTTTTGCGAAAATAATTGTCCACGAACTATCATATCACTTCATAATGCTGGCAGCACTTAGTATTATTTTATTTACTATCTAAATACGCTTTTATTTATTCAGATAGAAGATATTCATTTGCTTATGATATGTACGTGATTATATTTATTTCATATATTTCGAACACGTACATAATACAGTATGGTATATTCGACGACACGATTAGATACGAATATGTATTGGAAAATTGTCACTTACAGGAGTTCATTCAAGTTAAACCAAGTATGCTTGTTTTAATATTAACAAACAAAACACAGTATCATTTATTTAAAAAAAAAACATCTATGTATATAAGAATACACATTCTCGTTTTTCGTTCAGACACATATGCCACATAATACACAAAAGATATAATAAATTCACATTATATCTTTCAGAACCGAACAGGTTGGTGGTTGCAGTTTATTTTCGTGTTTCTATTATTTTTAAATGTCCTCATGGATTCCACAAAAAAGTTTTTATTTCCTCAATGAGTTAATATACCATGGTAGCAACAGTTATATGTAAAAATATCAGTAGAAGACCGAGAAAATAACACCGTACAGCTTCAATTTTATAATGGGACTAAACACAACAAAATGCCTTAATTCAAGAAAACCGAGTTCCCAATATCTAAGTGCTGAACACCACCATATTTGAACCTACACTATCACATAAACTCGAAGAAAGACCAACGTGTAAGCATGTATGAGTAGAGAAACCATAAGAAACGAAATGAATGAATGGCCTTAGGTTGTAGTCTATACCAGCTTATCCCCATCAAATTGAATACACTTTTTGTATGACACCGTTCTGTGAGAGTTCCTGCATCACGAAAGTACCCACAGTGAAGTCACTTATTACGGACAGCTTCGCGAATGCCTGTTTTTCTTTGCCGATGATCAGATTGATCAGAACAGGTATAAAATACAAATACAATGAGAAGCTGATTTTGTACACTCATACCTATACATTAGTATTGTGTATGAAGACACGTAGAAGAGTTGTAAGTTGTATATTATTACTCTTCTTTCTCCTAGTCATTCGGAATTCCATTTAATTTTTGAGACTTATCAATTGTGTTGGTGTTTAAGATTGCACAAATGACGTCACTAATCACTGTCGCATGACGTCACACATTGTAGCACTATAGGTCCACAGTGCACAGCAAAGAAAAAGGAACATGTCTAATCAGGTTGGTAATGATATCACATGATTTTTTTTTCTAACAATAATTGAAAGAAGTGCTGTTAGTAAGACATGAAATATTGGTTCAAATTGGTTTTTAATCGGTCGCTTATATCTATACACCGAAAAAAACATTTTCTAGTTTTGTGAGTAATTACACTCTGACATTTTTGTTCCTTTTTAGATAGAGCTATGTTCCCTAAAATGCGATTAGCAATCTGTAATAAATGCAGTAGGATATGACTATTTTCATTCGAATTTTCAAACAAAAAATCGTCTAAAAATATAAATTGAGCCGAATACCTTCCTTGTTAGGTTCTTTTTACAAGTAGGACGAAAAATCTTTGTGTGAGAAAATTACAATCGAAGGTTTATAGCAAACAGTTAATTACATTTTTTTAAATTATTCAACAAAAAATTTGATTGCATATAATATCCACTCGAAAGTGAACGACATTAAGTGCATATGTCAATATTATACTTCAAAATAGTTACTTAATAAAATATTTTGAAATCAATGACACATCGAATGTTGAATAGATGGAAAACAACGATCTCATTCGGCCTTATTAGGTAACATGTGCTATTTTTTGCATGTAGGCGTTCAATCGTCGGCGTTTGCCATCCCACTTTAATTTCCAATGATTTTTTATTATAAACGCCTAATCTGTATCTGCTCATTTGAATTCAGTGGCTTAATTTATCGTTTCAGTCCCACCTTGAGTCAAAACATAAGTATAAGGGGATACATGAATGTGTGTGGGTACCAATAAATGCTACATAAGGATCAGTACCATATGTAAATGTCTATATTAATTTAAATACTTCCAATTAGACAATTTTTGAAGTATATTTATTGTGATTGTATACATTATTAGCAATTAAATTAAGGAAATGAAGATGGTAAAATTCTTGTTTATTTTTAGTATGAGTACGATTGCAAAACCTGCTGAAATGTACATCCCAAATGACACGCTAAGTTAGCATATATAAATGTATACAGATATTTCTTTATACATGTACACATAAGTAGTGCCAAAGAAAACAGGAATTTACAATCCATGCAAAGAAACTCAGCGACATTCCATCCAAAGACTGAATCACTGTAAACATATTTTGCATACGATGATTAAATTAGAAAATGACGTTATATTGATTTAGCAAGAAAGGCATATGACACACCAACACCAACTGAACAGACATTTTAAAGTGCATTCCAAACTTGACTTCACACAGGGAGCTGTATTCATAAAATAGGTATTTACTATTATATGCGAACTTTGTGAATTACACTGAATATTTTGTTTTTGGATAATTTTTGTGCTGCTAGAATTTCATAAACACAACACTTCGAAAAGATACAGGAATATTATTAAGATGATGATAGGTAGTTTTTGCGTTATTCGCAACTAAGTTCCAACCGCCCTAGTACAAACCAGTTTCGATACTAAACATATTTAACTAAAAAATTCCTATTCAACGTCTACCAGTATGCCCAGAAAACCTACTCTGCTCCATTCTATACATAAGTATTTTTCTCTTTACGTAGTCATCAACTCTACACATGATGAAAGGTATTTTTCGTTTGGATTAAAAACGAACTAATACAGATGAATGCTGGCTTAATGTCCGCACTAGTTGGGAGACGATTGTATTTTTATTACAGCGTGATACTTAGTAATTCTTCTATGGCACACCGAGAAAACTCAAACGTGCTCTCAATGACTGACAAGTGACGGGATACTATCATTGGTAATCATCGGGTTCAAATAGAAAGTATGTTTTTAATACCTTTGTCTTGCCATTGGGAACCCTGTGTGACTTATTTTAACATGTAAAAGCCTCCATTGGGAACTAATAATAATGATATATATATTTTGAAGATACGCCTTTTCATTTTACTAAAACTTAATACATAAAATATTACAATTCTGTGAAAATCACATTTGAGTCTTATCCAATTTTAAAGAGATAAAAATACGAGGTAGGTTCCACAAAAGCATGAATTTTGCAATATTAATCGGATAGTCTCCTCAGATTCTGGATTTTACTTATTTTATGCTACTAACAGGACTAAATACTATTTTTATATTGCATAAAAAGTAATGCATTTATTAAGATAGCTTTCAAAAGTGGTATGTATACACATATATGTTTATGCATGCACGAGTATATATACATGTTCCAATTTCGTACCAATATTTCTTGTAGAGTTGTAGGAGTTATACCCACTCATAAGGAGGATTAACAATAACTTTGAAACATTTATAAGGCATATATTTAATACATCTAGTATAGATTCATGATGGCACATGTATTATCTATCTGTGGGCGGTTTTAGTGTCTTACATTATGCATATTTTTTTCAATTTGTCATTTTTTAGTATGATCTGGTACACAAATTAAATAAGCGTATGCAAATTTAGCAAACAAAAAATCTTCCTTGCATTCAGTTTTATTAAAAAATGTTTTAATGAACAGGACACTTATGTGAACTATCACATGTTAACAGATCCTTGATATATTATACTAACTAGTTTTGATTTTCAATCGAGTAACTGGGAGTGCTTCAAATTGTGATACTTAAGATGCAAATTATTTAACTCTCATTGTATCTTCAGCAAATAAAGCAAAAGTACAACATACATATATATTTACTTACATAAAGTTTATAGAACGTAACAATTACTGATTATAGATTGATCCAATTGACAATATTATTGTATGCCCAGACTGTGCCCTTTATTATGCGAGTGACAATAATACGCACATACATACGTGAATACATGTGCATATGTATATGGCGGAGATAAAAATACTGCAATAGTGCAGGTACGAATACACAGTCAGATTTAAGTCACGTGTCTAAATAAACCCAAACTCTAATGAGTATGTTTCAGTATGAATAGAGTGGTGCACTGAGATCTCTTATTTAAGAGAAATGAAAAAGCTATTCACTTTCTGAAAAGCTTCTAATTTTTAAAGTGCAAGGTTTTTTATTTGCCGCTGATAAGTGCAGATGCCTACACATATTTCTTGAATCGCATTAAACAAAAGATGACAGATAAGAACTAAGCATAGGGGACTTGTTCTCTTAATTTAAATTTTTGTTTACTTAATAAGGAATCATAATACTAAATTTCCAATCTATTTCTCGAAATATAATATCTGGACCAGTTGAAAATGTAAATGCCTACTTGCAATTTGGTATACACAATTTTGTATAGTGTATATTTAAATGTCAGATATGGGTATGTACATATGTATATTACTTTTTACACATGGTACACCAAATTTGTAAAGATATCCCATCGGTATTTAAATTTGAAGCTCTCATAAGAAACGCATGCGTCAGAAACTTTAGCAAAGCTTATGTAAATTGTGTTACTACAACGGCCAAGCTGCTTACATTTATTTCTACATGACAGCTATTAACTTATTTTAACTGTTTACGATACCCATCCCAGGGCAATGAACTTTTTTCCTTTGCATCGTCACTCATTTGTTATACATATGTGAGTACATACAGCTATTGGAAGTTTGCTAGTTGAACACTTTCTTTCTCTCTTTCTATCGTACCTACCTATTTTCTGTTTTGTTTTATTTGGTTTGGAAATTTTGCGCATGAATCATATTAATACTATCATCCTATGAAATAAAGAATCTTGTTAGGTTGGGATAGGTTCAGGGCCAACGACAATGAGCTCACTTCTTTTCCACTTGTTTCTATATAAATTTAATGCATATATATATAATAATGCTGGTACAAGTGATTCTTATGTATGATAACATTTGAAGTATGCATGAAGTCAAAGCAAGAATTATTTCTCTTAAGTTATATATTTTATGATTAAAATTAATCATGCAAAGTACCATTTAACATGACTCACATTCCAATTAATTAAGTTGCATGAGTAACAGATATTAAGGAAACTATTTAAGTGCCGACAAAACTGAAAAAAAATATTTTCACTTAAAAATTATTATATGTACCTAAGCCAATCATAAAACTCATTCATATACAATAATGTTTGTGACACTATATTAACCTATAAACTATATAACACCAAATATATATATCTTACAAACAAATGAACTGTTTACCATAATCGGTGATGTCAACTTATATAATAGTAAACAAAGTTCTTTCTTCCTTTCTTCTGCAAGAAAGAACAGCAGTTACTTGCAAGTTCATTTTCATCATTTTTTGCGAATTAACATTTTGACAAAACAATAATTCATTTTAAAATGTTTTGTTCTGAACTTGACAATACCGATTTACCACTTCATTAAGTGGATAAATAAAAGTGGAAAATGCTTTTAAAATGCTGAAGTGGAAGTCAGTATTCTTTCTTAAGTGCGAACATTTTCCAGACCTGGCATGTACAATACAATTTTTTTTAAATAATTATTTGGTGATTTAATTTATTATATCTAAATTTAAGATAAAATGTAGCTATTGATATTACCGTAGGGTATAAAATCTTTGCAAAGTGTATACAAAATATAAAACTCTTACCTGCTATCCTTAATACTGCACGATCAGCAGGATCTAGTTGCAAAATACTGAGGGGTTTATCCTTAGCCCATTCGCTAAGGCTCTCTCGATCCATCATAATATTCGATGTGCTGCCGGTTGATGCATAAACTCTTCTTTTGCGACTAATATATTGCGGTGTGGACGCCGTGGTTGTTAATATTAATTTATTAAACCCAGCTTTTAACACCGATTCTGGTACACATCCATATGTGTACGCATATATTAAAACGTATGAGCTGAGTATCAAATCCTTATATTATTGTTCTTCTAATATACAATGACGGCGATAGAGTTTTTGAAATTACATATTTTGCGTGAGTATTGTGTTTGTTTAATTCTCTACCTGCCGATGTTTGATGGTTTGCCAAACTTCTTATAATTAAATAATTTAATGTATTTATTATAAATTACAACTATTTACATATACAAAAGAGGTAAGGGAGTTATAGACTCAGCAGTGAGGTGCTAATATGAATATAAAAACTACATAACCTAAAGAAAATGCACGTAAAATCAATCCACAATCGGAATAGCTTCTTCGATGCTCCCGAGAAAATTCATCGAATTTCTCAATGTTTTTTGTGCAATTTTCATTGTTTGCACTGTGTCGCATTTCGTAGCTTTTAATTATACATTTTTCTTTTTACACTTTACTTTAGATTCATGAACAAACTATTTTTTGTTTTGGATGTCTCACCGAGATAACTGAGAAAAACACGTCATTTTTCAACTATACTAAGACAATATGTAGGTTTTATGAACTCCTTTATGTATAACCTATCTGCTCATGCACACAGATTCGTATGTATATAAATACGTAATGTATGAAATTGGTCCATCCCTTAATTGAAAACTTTAAGTTCTTTGATGCTTACTCACTTATGACGCCAACTTTAATATAGAATTTAATTTTACCGGTCGATATGTATGTACAACTTCCTAGTTTGACGGCCCAAGAAATCAATAAGAAAATATTTACAACAATACAACCAAATATGTATAATCCCACAGGAATCATTGAAAATGTATGTACTTAAAAGTTACATACATATGTACATAAATTCTGCTAAACTAGTAAGAAAAACGTCAGCGTTATCAACAAAAATATAATAACTAAAGAACTTATCAGAATCAACTATGATTTCTATATACTCTTTTTTTATGTAACGCTGAGAGAGAGAGATCTAGTATCCTGACAAAAACTTTACACAATGAGAACAATTTAGAAAATTCACGATGTTGCACAAGTAAATAGTTGCATTTTACAGTTCACTTCCGATAGTTTTCACTCAGTACATTTTAATATATTTAAATACACTTTAAACGAGAATCAAGCACCTAGCGCAGGTAATTAGTAAATTAATTATGAGTTTTTGATTATTATTCTTACAAATCCCGAGAGTACTCACTAACCAACTTAAGACTAGACAAATAGGACGACCCAAAATGGACGACTGCCGCACCGTACTGACTGCACTGTTATCTTCCCAGCCGAGTGCTTTACTTTTTGTACTACTCATCATATTTAAGAGATTAAGAGAAAACTGATCTCTTATTTTAGAGCACAGGTTTCAAGTGAAAACACTTGCTGTAATTCTGTTTATTTTATACGTTTCGTGCTTCAAGGTAAATTAAAAATATTAAGCATTTTATAAAAACAAAATATTATATTTTGTAAACACTTGCTTACCTATGTGTTATCACTAAAGAGAGTTATGTACATATGTTAAATAAAAAGTTGTACATATTTGTATTTATAGAGTGTATTGCTAAAAATATATATAAAATATACATACATACTTACATCGTATGTAAATATTTGCGAGTAAAAAATGTATTAAAAATACGCATATTCCTATTGTTATTTATTATGTAAATACATATTCAAATATTCAAATAATAAGCATCAGACATCCAAAAGAGTGCAATTATATAGTTTTTGTCGAATGAGACAGAGCCAACATTGCTGTCAAATACTATTGCCTTTACTTAGAACTTCAATTGTTTGTTAATCATATCTTCTTGGGTGAGGCTATTTAAATATTATTAATATTAGATTTATCCATGCATATTAATTCATATTAGTCTTTTTTTTAAGTCTTTTTGGTTGTATCATTGTACGTGTAATTTAAATATTTATTGATTCGAAGTATTTCTAATTATTAAAATAACTTAGGCGTTACGAATTTGCAAAACTTACAGTGTACATAGCTAGCTATCATTATTTTAGAAGTGATTGCTTTGGTTTTTGAACAAACGGATTATTCCCATTAGTTTTGAATCTGTATTACAAACTACATGCGTATATATATATATATATTTACTTTTCTAATAATGGATATGTATGTAACTTGAAATATTTTCAGTTCATCGATATTTAATAATCAATTATTAAAATGCATTTTTCAATTCCGGATACACAAGAATTTTACAACGACACAACTGGTTCTAACTACACGGTAATAAGTTAATATTGTAAACATACATATGTATGTATATATATTTTAATTTTAAAATCTCATACAGTAATATTTACTTACATATTGATAAGTGCGTACGTCTTTAAGACCACCAATTAATTATTATTATTTCAGGGTTTTAATATTCACATAAATGGAAGCTTCCATTGCTGCCTGCGATACAAGCAACTACATAGTCTTCATGAACAAGTTAAGCGATCATTTTCATCTGTTCCAAATGTAGTACTTCCAGCATTCCCCCCGAAGAAATTACTTCCTTTGACAAATAGTCAAGTAGAACAGAGACGTGTATCGCTTGAGCATTATGTACAAATTATTGGACAAGATCCCATTATTTCCAAGTCTGAGTTGTTAAGAACTTTTCTTTTAAGTGCACAACAAGAATCAGCATGCATTGACACGAGAGAAACAACATTAGATATTTATCTTTTAAATGGTTACCGGATACCTGTAAATTGTTACACAAATGAATATTCTTTCAAAGTTCTTTCAAAATTGTGCCAAAATATTGAATTGTCAAGTAGTTACGTACATTTCTTTTCACTTTTTCTCATGAGAAAAGGTAATGATGGTGTAATCACTCTTACAAGGAAGTTAATGGATTTTGAATCCCCTTATATATCACAGCGTATATCGGATGAATGCCAAATAATTATTCGGAAAAGGTAGTTAATTTCATCGTTGAAATGAAACACTAATGCATATGTACATTTTTTTTTCAGTTACTGGGACCCTGGATATGATGTTCAATTGATGCAAGATAAAATTGCGTTGAATCTTCTATTTATTCAAACAATAAGTGATATTGAACGAGATTGGATTATAGTAAATCCTGAAATAAAGAGAGAATTGCACAGTCTTCAAGAAAGAGGGAATAAAAGGGAGGTGCGCAAACAATATTACTTTCATAGTCGTTTTTTTAATCAGTTTTTGTAGTACCTAGAAATTGCAAGAAATCTTCCTTCATATGGCTGTCTCCAATTTACAAATGCTATGGTTGATTACCCTGATCCGAACAACGTAGCTATAATAACCATTGGTAACAGAGAGCTAAGTCTTCGTTCGCATTCAAGTCACAAAATACAGGAAACTAAATTCCGTGTAACACGCATGCGGTGCTGGAGAGTTACTACCATACACAACGTAATATTTTTAAATATTGAATTAATAGCTTATAAAAAACAATGTTCTATAGCATGAAGAAAACTCTTCAACCTTAGAGAATAATGTGCATAATTTAGAATTGTCATTTGAATATTTAATGTCGAAAAATTCTCTTAAATGGATTACAATTGCTAGTGATCAGGCGATGCTTATGTCGGTTTGCTTACAAAGCATAGTGGATGAGCTTATCCACCAAAAGGATGGAAAACAGTACATTTACAAAGTATGAACTCGTATCAGTAAATAATAATATTTCACAAGTTCTATTAAAATGTGTTTGACCTCAATAGTCTGAGAATGCACCATACCAATCTATTTCATATTTGAGAAGAGATGGCAGCTCAAGGAATCATATATGCGATTCTAGTGCATCGGAAGCTATTCCAAATTTGGTAAGCAATTTATTTTTCTCAAATTGTATCTTGTCTGCTAAAATCTTTCTTTTAAGAATAATGATATCGATTTACCGCTACAATCGCAGTCAAACTTTCTTTCAATGAGAAAAAAAATTAAAAATAAAATGTCCACAACAGTGTTATTTCGTAATGGGCGAGAATCAGTACATAATGAAGCATTTGAAGGAATTGGCGATGATGATCTTTAAAGAAAGATGCACAATTATTATAGAACTGATCGATTTTATAACTAATTTTATTAACGTTGTTATCTATATTCAATGAAAACTATATATAAGCATATATTATATATACATCCAAAATACATTTGTGAAAAATTATTTTTTTTTCACTTTTCAAATACACATCTGTTTTAAATGAACGAAACAAAGTAAAATGCATTTATTTTTTAAACATGGAAGTTTTTCAAAAACTAATAAGTACATTTATGGATAAAACCGATTAAAATCAAAGCGAATATATCTCAAAGCTTTGTTTCATGCCTAGAATAAGGCAGATGGCTGCTGGTTCCTTTAGAGAGTGCATAAATTCTTACTCGTGGGCGATTTGAAAATTGAGAAAAATGTCCATCTGCGACACCACTAATCAAATCTAAATTATTTACTGCCACTGATGGTTCGTCGTTTAGGGGCGATGTTGTTTTGCTGTTGCTGCTACCCATTTGAAAATGTTGGTACTTTTGAAGTGGAAATTCATGCTGGTTTGTAGATGTGTTTTGTAATACAATTCTATTTTGATTAGAAGCGTCGACTCCGTCAAGGTTTTGTAAGGTGCTTTCTAATTTTAAGTTTGGCACCTGCACATTTTTACTTTGGGAATCATCCGAAGGAGAATTAAGTTCAGATTCGTTTTCATCAGCGCTGTCAACATCGCCTTTAAGATTGTTAAGGAGTAAGTGTTACGAATAGTTATGGTTCCAAGAGTCAAATAACTTACCATCACTGCTATTTGTGCTTGTTATGAAATTTTCAGGCTTAATAGTTTTTCTTTGTTTGTTTCGGCGGTAATATTTGAATTCTCTTGGCAAAGTATAAGAACGAGGAAGGGAAACCTGAATTAAAAGCTTCTAAATAAGATCAATTTGCAATTACATAATGGGAACATACTTGACTCTCAATATCAGAAGATGGCCGATACCCAACTGGCTCATTTAGTCCAAGTACACTATCATCTGCTGCTGAAACTTCAATGTTTTCGTCACCACTGCTTACGCGTTCACCGTTGCCGTTCACCCTACAATGTGACTCCTATATTAAAAAAATTGTATATGTATATCATGACAAAAATATACCTATAAGGGTGTTCGCTACCGACCCAGTCGTAATATACTCGAGAATTATCAAGATAATGTGGAGCTAGAAGCACTTCCGGTGTCTTTGCCCTTTGGTATGGCCGTTGTGTTAACTTTGATAAAAATTCACAGGCATCATTTTGCGAAATTTGTTGGGGTTGAGGTTGACCGATTGATATCGATGGTGTAGGTGGCGTTGATCGGCTATCCAATTTGGATCTGGGTGGTGGCAGGACGTTATATGGAAAAGGTAAACCTCCGTCTACAACCCCTTTTGGGTTTTCAGCAGTGTGACTACTGTATGTACCTGAAATCTGACGTGGATGATTGATATCAAGAAAAATGTTTTGACGACCTATATGATCAAACTTTCCACCGACATTCCCGTGCCTGGTATTTCGGTAGTTTTCAAAGACAAGAGAATTCATAGGTACGTTATGCGAAAGTTTTCCTCGGCCTTGAACTGCATGGCGAGTAAGTGAGTTACTTTCAGTAGCAGAAATTTGAGATGATGGAATTGATGTGCTGACTGTTTTTGTAATTGAAGTTTGTTGTTCAAGTGCAGGAATATTAATACCGCTTAGACCAAATGAAGAATACAATTCATCAGCGCAATATTTGTTCAGATTATTAACTTCGTCGAAGTCACTAAAATTGGTTTCCAATGTAGCAGAGTTTACAGTACACCATTCCATTGGATCAAGAAGATTCGTATGTTTTTTTGCTCTTGGTATGGGTTGTCTAGGAAGTGAAGCTCTTCCATCATCGCCAGAGCTTAAGGTATTTGTTGTTGGTCCACCCAATTTCCCTTGCTTGATTTCTTCCTCAATAATTTTTAATTCAGCGAGCTGTTTCTGCTTCTTTTCCTGAAGTTTTTGATGAATATTTACTCGTGAACCGGCACTACTTCCCTCATTTTCACTTGAACCAGCTTGGGAACGTGATAGCGGTCTTCTCCAAAAAGGTATAACCATAGATCCACTATTTGTATTAACTGAGTTTACAGAACCAAGCTGAGGATTATATCTCAAATTAGGAGGTGGAATAAAAGTCGTTGGTTTCTTTTTTTTTCTTTTTGTAGCTGAACTAAAAGATTTAAAAGTTTATTACTATGCAATCATGAAAACAATACGGAGTTACTTACTTGCCAACTGGATTTGTAAATCTACAATTGAAAACTCCTGCAATTGTAGGGTGGCCATTCGAATCATTAATTTTGCAGCTTTTTTGGCAACTATTGACTTTGTTTTCGGTATCACTACAAGGATACCGCCCGCCAGATTCCCAATTTAATCGACGTACGTGAAAAAATCTGCAATGTTTGAACTGATATCTTTTTATACAAATATTATAAATATATATTTACCTATAATATAATAGCATAAAACTAATTCCTATAACGAATGATCCCAAAATAAGTAAAGGTGTCACATGCCAGCGTTCAGTCCTGTATTCCCATATTCCAACCAACCAAAGACAAACAAGTAAAACATTTTCAAGGAACATCACAATATAAAACGTTAACATTTTTTGCCTATGATTAACTTCTTGTAAATTAATGTAGGCAAATATGTAGACAAAAGCTATTATCGCCGATAGAAGTGTTTTCCGCATTTTTGATATCCTTTCGCCGTGAAAGACATTTTTTGGTGATATAAGCCATAGGAGCATAGAAAACCAGTGTAAAATAATAACCAGAAACACCCAATATTTGTAAACTGACGCATACACTGTTAGAGATGCCATCCTGGATATTACTGTTCCTAGTCGCCATATAAACTGGAAAATAACTCCTAGCCAAGTAAGAACCAGGCGATGAACATTTTGCAAGCGAACATTCTTACTAAAACTTGCTAGTGCCCAGCAAACACTAAACAGAGAAAGTGATGCAGATACCATGTTCAAATCCTTAAATGTTTTTTCAGTCTGTTGTTGAGCTAAGTTTGGCTGTTGGGTGACAACCATTCCATGAGTATATGTCTTTCCGTTTAAGGTTTTTAGCTTTAACTCCGAAACTTCTGAGAGAAATTTGCTGTCTCCTTGAATTGTAATAAGTAAATAAAGCTGCAGCAGCAACATTGGGGCAGCTTCGCAGAAGCCATGCACCAGTCGGAGCATGCACAAATCGCGAACTTCATGTTTAACACGTCTTAGATTAACAGGAACAAATAATTTAGCATACCTCCATAAGACACCACATTGTATTATGTGAACAGCTACAATAGCGTATGTCTTAGCCCGTACAATCAATGCAGTATTTTCAATTTCAATTGTTTCCTTTTCTTTGTCCGTACTGTCTGCATTGGCATTCGTGTCCATCGGAGTTGAATTTATCTTTTTTTTTTGTTGTATACTATTAAAGTACCATCGGAAGGAAACAATTTGGGAAACAAACAATGATGAAACCACAAGGCATATAACAATTGTAAAATAACCAACACGTCCACGTTCTAGAAGTGCATATCCCAGGACCACATCAAAAACAACATCACAAAAGTATCCAGCTAACGATATCACATTAAATAGGACATCACATAACGGCAAGAACTCAGTCATTCTGTGTAAAGCTGATCTTTTTAAGCGTGCCCGTGAATGAACTTATTTGTTTGATTCGCTACGCTGTTTAAGTAATGTATGTCATATTTTCATCTACAACTTTTAGTTTGAAGTTATATTTAATCCTATATCTTTTTTCATATTTGCATCAACATTGTAGCTAAATTGGTCGTAATATCATATTAGTCATTGGTAGAGAAACCTTTAATTTTGTGTATCCCTTCTTTCCACTTGTTGCATGTGTACTAAGACTCAATTTAGATATATTTCTAATTAATATTTTTTTAATAATCACTGAGTTTTCCGTGCTGAATATTTTTTTTTGTTATTATGGTCTGCTATTGATGTGTGGGTTTTATTTATTGTGCCAAGGACCTCAATGGAATTTTAGACAATCCTGTCGTTAACGTGATAAGTATTTATTAAAATATTTTGCAAGAAAATTCTTATCGTTTACCAATAAAATAAAAATTTCTTTAAATTTAATACACCAAGATTTGTGATTACTGATTAATATTAAAAAATATATGATTTGACACTTTAAGAAATAATTCGACTCAGAAATGTAAACTGGAGGTGCACTACACATCTATGCTTACATACATATACACTCATCTCAATGGTAGTATGGGTCCAGGTAAAATACCTGTGAAGAATTACTGGCTCTACTTCAAATTCCTTACAACAGCTTCACATTAAGTCGGACTTAAAAAATAAATATGTAACAATTTGTTTGATACGGATGTAATTTTTCATTATTTCAGAATTTATTTCTTGAACAAAAACAAAATCAACTTGTGTTTTTTCTTTAAGTAATCTTTAAACAATACTACAGAAAGTTAAGTGGTACAATTAACTTCTGCTAATATTTTTTGAACACAACCCTAACAAACTATGACAATCGTCAAATGTCAAAATCACATTTTTTTGTTTTTATATGCTGTATTTATCAACAGGTTTGTAAATACTCACCTTAAATAGTATTTTAATTACCAATGTTTTTTAGTACATTTACATTTAAACCACTAGAGTAGACATGTACAAATGTATTGTAGGTTTCTTATTAACAACAATCTTGGTTATCAATGTAATTAATTGCAATGTTATTTAAGACGAATGTCTTGCCACAACCGCCTTCCCCGATTTTCGGATGCATTTCGTTTAATAAAGCACAATGAGTCCCTAGGAAAGCCTGTAACAACCAGAGGTTTATGAAGTATAAAATAATTGTGTAGTATAGTTCAAGGACACTGCTAAATAAAAATAAATTTCAACACAGTATTATTTAAACAAATTTAACGATCTCCTTTCTTACTATTTTTTTCTTTGGGTTTATCGTTTCTAAATAAAATATTTACACTCATATGTGTGGAATTCTTATTCATATCGCGTTTATTTTATTAATAAAATAAATTATTTAAAAAAACAATAAAATAAGTGATAGCAGTAAATGCTTGCACATAATATTTTTGAATTTCTATTTTTTTTATTCCAGTAAATGTTTATGCATGTATTTCAAAAAATGTTTCAACTTTTTTGTTGAAATAATTAATTTCACATACTTAAATATTCTACTTCATAATCAAATTAAGGAGATAGCTTGGTTTATATGTCAGACATATAAAATCGCAAAAGTTAACTGTTCATTTGAAATCCAATGCAAACGATAATAACATAAGTTAATAGTGAATATATAACATCAAATAAACATAAGCTAAAACAGAAAACAAAATGAACCTATTACAAAATGTATAGTATTAATTACTGTTGAACAGTTTTTTTTCCAATATTCTCATCTAAAGGGGAGCCATCAATAGAATTAGAACCAGAATCTGCCGTGGTAATTGCTGCCAATGTAGATTGACACTTTTCCTCTGGGACCTTTGAAGATTCTATATCTTGAAGAGCAGCATTCTATGATTAAAAATATTGAATTTTTAAGCTTATAACAGGGAAAGCAATAAATTCAAAGGATACCTACAGCAGATGCACTTGGTGCTCGAACTTTTCCGGAAATAGTTTCGCAAGATGAACCCCCTACTGGCGTTGACTTATTATTATCATCATCTGTTGGTGAGGCACTCTTTCGAGTTTGTGGCTGATATGGCTGTCTTTGGACAAACATGTTGTCTAAAATGTGATCAATATTTTCTGCGCTTCCAACAGGTGCATTAGCCGAAGAGATTGGAGACACTAGAGATAGACCTCCTGCCACAGTCTTTGAGTCTTCTTCTTTGTTCTCCTGTGAGCGTTTAGTCTTTTCAGATGGTGGTAATATAGGAATAGCATTTGTTGGACGTCTTTGTTGCAATACCACGGATCTAGTTGTGGGCTGGGGAGAAGGAACGAAATACGTTGTGCCACCTACAGTATTAAAATTCTGATAATTGGCGAAGTTTGGATAACCAGCAGCAGAGGCAGATGAAGAATTCTGCGTAGCAGTCTGTACATAGTTAACAGAACCAGAAGGCACCTGAGCAGTAGCCGAAACAGTAATTGGAGGTGCCATAGTATTTTGGTTAATGGGCTGTTGAGGAGTCGCAGCAAAGGCAAGGGGTGCTGTAGGGGGTGGAGTTTGTATAAACGTCGTTGCTTGCTGAGAGTACTGAGCTTGGGATGCACCGGATGCTGCAGTGGTAGAATTATAATCTGGTGTTGTTGGTGTATAATAAGCAGCAGCAGTGGGTGCGGAAGCCCCTGCAGAATATTGCTGTTGAATAGCTGAGTATTGTTGTTTCCCTACCGTAGTTTGTGGAGCCCCTGATACTTGTGGCAAACCAGACACTTGTAAAGCCTGCATTTGGGCTTGTAGATTTTCTTGATGATATAGTTGCATTAAATTAGCTTGCAATAAATGCTGGTCTGGTAACATTATCTGTTGAGATGGATGGACATTTGTTGTAATTTGCTGTTGCTGTTGCACTTCATGTTGCATTTGTAATTGTTGCAAGGTATGTTGATCCATATGTTGATTGGCTGGTATACCAGACGTAGTATCATGCTGCGATCTTTGTCTTAAGCTGGAATAGCGCTTCGTGCGCGATTGTTCTTGTTGATTAACAACTGGTTGTGTGCTTTGATGTTGTTGTTGTACATCAATTATTGTATTTTGAAGAATATTCTGATTTGTAACTTGAGTGTTATGCTGATTAGCTAAAGTATGCATTTGAATACTTCCGACATGGCTGGGATCATTTCGGTTTTGGGCTTGATGCAATCTTGCTGATAAATTTGATGTATTTGGAGTGTTTACTGACTGCCGATTATGAATATGAGTCGATGAAAATTTCTCAGTTGTTACTTCTCGGGCATTGTAACCACTTGCATTAGAATTGGTCAACATATTCGGTGACTGGTCGCTTGATTGATGTTGTTCGTAGCCATTATATGATGGATTAATTAATTTTGCTGTGTTTTGTATGTTTAAAGTTTTGTTATTCGTTGTTGTTTTTTGGAAATTGGAAGGTTCTTCATTGATCTCAACCGATTGGCTGGCAACTGGTCTATTAACGTTTATCTCTTTATCTACGTTTTTACCGCCTCTATTTAAATTTGCGTTTCCAGTTGTTGCATTGACAACAGGTCGATTCTTATTTTTAAACTCCATTGGTGATTGTTTTGTGTTGTTCTTATAATTTTTTGTATTTCCTGCACTTCTTCTGTGCTCCTTGTTCTCCCTATTCACAGGCTGTGGTGCTAATATTCTATTACGGTCTGTTTGTTGTCGATCAAAACGATTTTCTTTCTCATCGCGGTGACTTCGGGATTTACGTGCCTTTTGTCTCTCCTCCAATGCAGGGAAATCCTCTGGTCTAGGGGGTTTTCTTTGAGTATTACTTGCTTTAATATATGCTGTTTCGTCTTCCCAGTTCCTAGAGTATTTACTTGGGCCACGTGCATATCGACGACGTCTTCTTGCTCTTGGTGGACCATCTTCATTTCTTATGTCGTACCTGTAATTCAACAATTTGAATTGCATTATCATATTTGTATGTAAATTAATTTAATAATAAAGCTGCATTACCCATAAGCCGATACGAGTTCAGCCCGTGATTTTGGGGCTTGCTCTCCAGCATCGAATCGATCGTGGGACCAGCGATCAACACCTGATGCAGGCTGCCATTTTTTCATGGTTTTCGAAGCTTGTGAAATTGTTGTAGGAGAAGTTGATTTATTTTCACCAACTTCACTCGGTTCAACGACTTGCAAAAGATTGCTTTCCCTAGAAAATTATTTGTAAGTTTCCTCTAAAATACATACATATATCTTATTCTTACGGCTCATCAGCAGTCCTGTCATCGTGTTCATAAAAAGTCCCCTTTTTTGGAATATATTGTGGATTGCTCCTATCTTCATCTACTTTTTTTAAATAATCAATTTGTTCTTGCCCATCACCTCTTTGCCTTTCAACATCATAATCTACACTATCGGTATCTGTATTCCCGACATCTTCATTGCTATCATCTTCTTCTTCTTCTACGTCTTCATCATCGTAGTCGTCGTTGGTACCACCCTCTAGATCACTTGCTGTGTCATATTCCGAGTCATGGTGATGAGAATTGCTTGACTTTTCCTGATTAGGCGATGTTCCAAGTTGACTCCCCGATGATAAATCGCTTACCTTCAAAAGACACCAATAAGCCGAATAATTACATTCAGAAAATTAAAAAACCAATGCTTAATATGGTTTATGTAGTAATCCACATAAATATACACCATATTCCTTATAAAACATTTATTCTTTTACGATAATAGCAAAAATTCATCGTCCGCCGCGTATATAACAATTGGAAACGAGGTCATTCAAGCCCACCGATTAAACGTCAGCCACCGCCAAACTTTCATTTTAATTGTGTACTACTCTTTTTTAGTGTTCTGTTATATATTTATTTCAAACTATACTTGTAACGTATTAGTATGATGTCTTTTTAGCTCTTAATACAAATTAATTTGAATGATATACAATAGCCAATTACCTCATTTTTAAGACTTTCTTTAGGTATGTCGGCAGCTATAGTCACAGAAACCGATGAGAGGTCAGAGACCGATGCCTGTGGCATATTAGCAACTTCAGCCATTTAATTCAGATTGAAAAAAAGCTTGATTTTAATTGTTTTATATTTTTCACGAATAAATATCTCTGGTAAAGGAAATTAGAAATTTTCTTTATATACGCAATCAAATGCGAACTATCACCAAATCGCTATGAAATGGCTTTTGCCACTTTCGTGATGGAAAAATAATTTCTCTGTGTGTGTTGATATAACGGGAAATTTCTTCCTGAAAGTTGCCCCACTGATTGTCAGAACTGCAATAATAATCAGAAAATACATGGTTTCTTTCTGCACTTGTGAAATCTACTACGTAATTCATAGACTACTGTTTGTGGTGTGGGATTCCGTAAGAGCATGACAATTTTGTTTATATAATCTTTATCAAAAAAGAATAAACATAACTATCAAATTTTTTGTGATTGAGATATACTACCTCCCTTATTAAATAGAATATGTATTTATTACAAATTATAATTAGTATACATATTATTAAATGTGCAATTTACTTACATATATTGTTTAGGAAAAGAATTGGCAGCACAGCTATTCAGGAATTTCCCGTTATTTGACTTAGTAATATAATGACATTTCATTTTCTAATGTATTTGGCAGATAAATTGAGGACATAAACAAATCTGCCGAATAAATTTGATTGTACTTGCTGCCATAGTTTATTTGTTAAAATGGGACTCTTAACTAATCCTTCCATTAATCAGAAAACTAAATTTGGACGCAATCTTGTAAAGCATAATAGAAAAATTTCTTTTACGATATATGTAATTGGTATTATTTGGTTTATATGCTTGGGGCATCCGAACTTTAATCATTCCACGTATTTATCGGAAAATGCCTTATCACCAGGTATTTAGTAAATTAAGTATTTATAAGTATATATGAACTGATATTGAAAGTATTTTTTTTCAAGGTCTAGTGTATTCCGAACTAAAGCATGACTCCGGACGTTTGGCACAGTTATTTCTTGATGAGTTGAAAAGTGAGAGGGATGACCACAGAACGAGCATGCCATATGCCTGGATTCAGGCAAAAATGAAACAAATAGGCTTAGAAACCCATATCCATAATTTTACATTGAGGTATCCCTTTGCGGGTGGTAAGATTTTTCAAGGAAAAAATGTGTACGGCATACTGCGTGCTCCACGTATTGGTTCAACAGAAGGTATTGTGTTTTCTGCACCATATCGTCCACCCAATTCTGTCCATTCTGACATAACCGCTAGTGTACCTTTACTTTTGGCATTCGCAGAATTTGCACGAAGTAAGTAGTATTGAAAAATATATTAACATTTTTTTATTTATACAGAACCTGCTCCTTAAAGGTAAATATGTTTTGATGTATAATCTGCAGGAAAAAACTACTGGGCCAAGGATTTAATTTTTTTAGTAACAGAACAGGAACAATTAGGGGTACATGCTTGGTTGGAAGCATATTATGAGGGTGGAATTGAGACAAATTCTGAACTTTTAAGTGGCAATCTTCCTGCTAGATGCGGCGCCATCCAAGCCGCCCTTAATTTAGAAATTCAAGACTTTGATGCAGGTTCAAATTACACAACTGTATCCATTTGGATTTTTTTTAATTGAGTCTTAAATACGCAGATCACATCGATGTTAAAATTGAAGGACTAAATGGACAACTCCCGAACCTAGATATGTTTAATTTAGTACAACGATTAGCCATTCGTGAGGGCCTTCTATCAAATTATAGGCACACTCAAAAAACAAAGCGCAGAGGATCAAATACATTAAAGGGGAATATTAAGAATATTTTATCTATGATAACAACGCAATCTAATGGAGTTCCTACTGGCAATCATGGATTATTCCATAAGCATCGAATTGAATCCTTAACTCTCGAAGCAGTAAAGCGTAACCAAGGAAGTACTATAAAATCGAATACGGCTGCTGTAACGCTTTTAAAAGTTGTTGAAGGAATCTCCAGAAGCTTGAATAATCTCCTTGAGCGATTTCATCAAAGCTACTTTTTCTATATATTAGTTCAAAATGATAAATTCATTTCTATAGGCGATTTTATGCCCTGTCTTATTCTAATGACTGGCCCTTTATTTATAAAAGCCTTCCTGCTTTGGTTAAATTTAAATAATGTTGACGAAAATGTAGACAATAACGCAAACCCCAATGTAAATCGCCAGCGACTTCCTTACGTTCGGAGTTTGATATTTTTGTGTACAGCATGTTTTTTTGGTGGTGTTGCAAAAATGCTGCCACTATTGACAGACGTACATATGCAGTTCTCACATATGGATATTACTACCCCGATTAGCGTTACATGTCTTCTTTCATTTGTCGCAATTATGGCAATGCTTTTACCTTTTCTAACTAATTTTGATTCAATCGGTATAGACGTTTTGCACGTGGCGTCTCTACTGTGCTTAGGTTCGGCATTACTAGTAATTGGCCTTTTAAATTTTGCACTAGGTATATTATTAGCAACTTTTTGTTGCCCCTTAGCAATTTTTTTAAATACAAAAACAACAAAATCCTTAAAGTGCCTTACAACTATCCTTACATTTATGCTCAACCCTTTAATAGTAATATACCTGCAAGTTCTTTTGCTTACCATTTTTTCATTCCCTGAGCTTTCAATTTCTCATACGATTATCAAAGCGTTAAATGCCACAATGGATGCTGTAACATACGGGTTGATAGACTCTATCGTACGTATTTTTTTTAATTTTTTTAATAAATATGGAATAATCATTATTTTTGTGTGTTTCCAGGTGTATGGAAATTGGTTGTATAATATAGTGACCACTGTTCTATTTCCCATATGGATTCTATTTTGGACAATAACTATTAAATCAGTTAAGATGATTGATATGAATATGAAAAATGTTAAAACAGAATAGTTGTTTCCTAATATATGCATGTACAAAAATATGATACTAATAAATTTTCCTTAAGCATTTTTATCTTTATCATTTGCGCTCAATTCAATGAATTCAATTGAAAATCCAACGAGATTGTGCATAGACAGGGAGCACAAAAAAAATATATGGTGGTAAATTAATGATTCGCTCTCTAGCTAAAAGAGCGTTAAAGAAAAGCTTAAATGAGAGTACATTCTGATGATGCAAAGAGAAACATACCTACTAGCTTTAAAAAAGGATGTGAAACGTATGGCGACGGCCTCTTCGTAAAGAGAATAACTCATCAACGTCGCCGAAGTTCATCATTTTTTTTGTTTCTAATTAATTTTAAAAAAATGCTTTGAATCTTTCTTGAGGTGCGTACAAACTAATTTTTTTATTAAACAATTAAAGGATTTATTAATATTTTTGTGTGGAAAAGTGACAAATTGATGCATATAAGTATATTTATATGTAGTCTCACAAATCGCTTCAAATTTAACGAAATACTAGAAAAGCTTAAAATTAAGCATACTGCTCTTATTTGACTATATTAAACTAGTCAGCTGTTTTATATGACAGCTTGTTAAATAAATCAACCACCAGATGATTACTCACTTCCTTTTACCACTCCATGAAAATCGATATGTATGTATTTCCAAATGAGTATAAATATGTATATATTCAAGTGAATTTTAAAGAGTTTTTAATTCCGATAAAAGGGTTCGTCGACACGCAGGCCAGTTACCCACAAAAAGGACAAAGCAGTTTTCCATCCTACTCAAGTATTATGATCAGTTTTTCTGTAGCTGAATAATATTAGGGAGGTGGAATAAGATGAGTAAGGCATGTCGTTCTGACACGGCAAATTAACATAATGGAGTTTTGGATGGCACTGAATTTTTGGGCTTAAAGACCATGTCGCAAAAACAACAAGACCGAAATAAAATAGAAACACTTAAGTAGCTTAAAGTCTAAAGCATGCTTTTTTAAGAATTCAAATGATGTGATAATGTACAATGAAGGTTACTTCATTAACATTCTTGCTTCCCTGAATACAAAATAGTGTAAATAAAATTATGTATATATATGTATGTAAACTAATTGTGGAATTTCCTTAATTCGGTAAACGTTAATATTCATGGTCAAATTACGTAGAAGTATTCATCCCTAACGGACCCAAATAAATACATAGCACTATTCTAATAATTCTTATTTCAATATGAGTCAATATTGGTTTCATAATAACAATAATTTTTATATGTATGTGCATACATGTTGTTGTATAATAATACTTTTCAAATGTAAACAATAATTGGAATATTTACATGCATCGTTAAGAATGTGCTAAAACATGTTTAATATGCATGTAGGTATATCAGCAGAACACTATATATTGTTTCTGTTCCTGTTAGGTTGGAGTATTGATCAACTGCTTGTACAGCGATAAGAAATTTGTTTCAACACTCGACTGGCCAGTGAAAGAGCTGATGCATAAAATTTATATATATATATTATACGATTTTATTCAAAAGATAAACATTTTATATCTTGTGGCTCAAGATAATATGTCTAACTTTTCCAACAGTTCAAAGTACATTCGTCCTGGTAGCATTGATAACGATTCGTATTTCAGATGAAACTTTTTAACAAACTTGAAGTGTTTTTGTTGAGTGTGTAGGTAGCTTTCTTATTCGCTTCAGGCATGGGATTTGTAGCGCACAAAAGTTCTTGCCTTTATTACCGTCTCGAATTATTTATGAAGTAATATATGTATGTAAAAAAAACTATATTAGATAGACACAAAAACTGATGAATGTCGGCATATATGATGTACAGGCTGGATAAATAAAATAAACTCATTGATCGCTAGCTCATTCGCAGGTTTAATAATAATGTTGGGCAAAATAATTATTATCCTTTATATTTAGTCAAAAAGAAACAAAGATAGGAATTTTAAATTTAACTGTTTCATCATTTAACATTATCATCTTTATAATTGCCTGGCCCGCATGATCAACTAAAGGGTTCGCGGGGGGTAAAGAGTGCACTAGAGATCTCCAGGCCATTCGAGTGTCGTGTTGTGAAATGAGTTTCTTGCTCATATTATGGCTCGTTTCTATAATAATATAAAGTTGGTATTCTTTATCCTGAATTATCCAAAATTCGATCTCGGACTATGTCTGCGTATGCTGCTTACCAACGCAGCTGAGTAAAAATGTCACACAACGATTTAATGATTTTGATTTAAATTATTACTGACAATATACAGAGTATCCCGAGAACTATAAAAATACATATGGTGATTACTTCATATTATGTGCATTTAATTGCGGCTTTATGGATACGGGAAAAAATTCAGACAGCTCTAAAACCATGCTTAAATAAATAAATTCATAAGGAGCACCTGCAATGAACATAGTCAAAGTAAAAATGTTAGAGTTAACCGTTTTCTTAGAAGGAAATAAGAAATCTCCGTGATATGTAATTTTGTTTTTTCTATTGAAATAGGGAAAGAACTATGTATGATATATTTGACACAACTTACATAACACACAGAGTCACAGAGGCGTGACCATCTCCTGACCTATAGGTCGTAGCGGCATGATTGAGGGCTCAAAAGAAGCGCATATTCATTATCTTTACTAACGAAAAACGCTTAGTTTTCGAGATATTAGCGAATTTATAAAATCAAGAGTTTCAGGTCACTTTCTCCGACGCATTTCTCGCACAGTAACGGGCATAGGCTCAGGTCATAGCCCTTTCCATACCGAGCCCATCACCACAAACCGCATAAACATAAAACATATGCAAATAGGTCACCACACACAGCCCCAAAATATTTAGTCATTTTGATAAGAAAATATCAAGAAAATCAACAATTTTTGAAATTGACAATTCCAAGCCCAAAAAGTGCAGTAAAATAATAACTTTTCTCAGTGGACTTTTTTTGATCTGAAGATGCTAAATTTAATTTTTAGGATTTTAAGGACTAAATAAATTGTTTGTGGGCATGGGAATGGCTAGAGCATGAATAAATTACGTAAGAATGATGAAAAAATCAAACATTGCCGGACACTCCTTACGAAAAGGAAGAAAAAGTCTTAATTCTATTCTCACATGGACTTGAAAAATGGTTTTATTGCTTTCATCCTCTTCAACTGAGTTTTACGAATCTTAATACACTTGGTTGGATTAATCTGTCCCTCAAATATTCTCTCAAATCCTCGCAGGGCTATACAAAATGAGTTAAGTTATGTTTGAATATAATAGAACTATGGCGTAATAATGGCAGTGCAAGTGGTGTATGCGTCCGTTACAAACATTTCGAAATTAAAGTGAATCGAAAATTCAATTAGAAAACTCGCTTAGAAAATTGTAACAGAAATTTGGATTCCATATTTTAAAAAGTACTTAAAGCGGAACAGAACATTGACCGGGGTTAATGACTGAGGTAAAACGTCTGTCCCATCAGTACAGAATCTCATCAGTCATAACCGGCAATGAAACGTAGTCCTACATAAAAGACGATGAAAATAGTCTCCTTTTTCCTCTTTGGAAAAGTTGACGAACTTTGTATATTTATGTATACCAATGACCGTTTTTTCCAATTCAAATTTTTATTTGTGTTCAAAACCCAAAACCACGAGGGGTTGCACAACTTCGATATACATATGTGTGTACATTTTATGAAGACTACACTATAGTGTTTTTTTTTTTTTTGAATACCTGTTGTTGCGAAATTATCGATTGAAATTATCGAATGAATGTACCATTCTAAAAACGATATTTAATCTGCATGTTAAAGAATTAAACGTTCAATTAAGTTAGCAAACAAAATACTTAACCCATTTAGATATATATACATATGTATTATATAGTACTATTCCCTTACTAAGATCCTTTTGCGTCATGGAAAGTGTTGTGCTTAGTTCTCCAGTTCCAATTCTGTTGTTATTATTTTTATGTTAAACATTATCCTAACAGGAACTTTAATGGACATGCTCATGGGAGCGTGAAGTAAAAGTGGTATCTAGGGAAATCAAGGGGCATAAAAAGGGCGAGGACAATTTCGTCTTTATTTTTCGGGGAACTGGTTCAAGAATTCTTCTTTTCTGATGTATATTTGCATAAATATAGTTTTCTACTTTATTTTCAAAGGTTACACATCGAAATTTATAAATTTAATTTGATTTATATATAAAAACAGTGTGTTGTCTTAAAAAATTTTTGTGCAAATGGACATCAACGACAACGTTATGCTATAATAAAGTCCAAACAACCGCAATCAGGACACATAGTCGAATATCCTCCTGAGTTACACATACATATAATTCGCCACTGCGTGACACAACAATTAATGAAAATATGTATGGATATATCATGTAAATGATTAATAATATTCAAATATCTACAACTTTCATGTATAAAATATTCCAATGAAAATATGAGATACAAGTGTTCTCAATGACTGCAACAATATGAACGAATGATGAGTGTACATGTGTAAATGCATACGTATGAATACGTATAGATACTATAATGTATGTGTATGTTCAATTAAACATGCGCTTCCACTGTCAGTATTCACTAAATGCAAATTCGTATCCGAATGTTGGCAAATATCCCCACTCAAAATGTATTCATATGCAATTTTTAGCGCAGAAAAGTATAGAAGTGCTCTTCCACTGCTTCTAAAGTAGGAACGTTGAACCTTTTCACATTCTTTTTTCTTCATTTTTCATGCAAAAAATGTAGACAAACAAATGCTCAGAAGAAAGCAAAAATAACAACAAACAGAAAATTGATGCTTTTATTTCCAAATGAATACAATATATATGTAGGTATACATATGCGACTAGTAGACATGATGACACTTTACCGCGGCAAAGCTGTTGCAACATACAGAAGCTCATTCACCTGAAACCGTGCATGGGATTGATCTTGCTCTCTACACCGACAGCAAGTGAGAGTGCCGCAAGCTAGCATATATATATTCATGTATATATATATATATATATCTACTTAATAAGGTTTCCATTTTCCCAAATAGCTCACCCTACGAATCATTTATCAACACTGGAAAATATGTTTGATGGCACTGTTAGTCCTTGGGGAACTTCAGTTGCTGTATGGAACCGATTAAATTGCTACATACCAGCATCTGCAATATGGATATTTTTACAGATAATAAGTATTTTTTACAGTAATTCATATACAATTTCTGTTAAGAACCACTGCACAATACGTTATACTTTTCTACATATATGTATTCTGGGCATCGGAAGAACAATTGCACACAATTTACATATGCGATATTGATTATATATTTTTATTCTACAAATAATGCATGACCTGATACATATATAATTGGACTATTAAAACGATGTCCTAATTGCAATTGTTGTACTTAAATATTACTGTGTATATCCATTGCCAATTTTAACTTGCCAAAAGTTTGAAATCGTAAATGTTAAATGTGGAAGCACATGATAAATAGTATATACATACATAATGACTCTGCTATTCTACATCTGTTGTAAATAAACCTGTCTTTTACGGTCAAATGTTGGTACTTCTATAAAAAGCATCTTACTGTACTGTGACAATAAACGAGGCAAGACGGAAAATTTAACTTATGTACGTTAAAGAAAAACTAAAACAAATTGCATTGCAATTTTACGAAACATCGTACCAAAATTAAGGACAATGTACGTTTTGAAGACAAAAATGTTTCTTTTTGTATTCTACTTTATGCTGGATATCCTTTTAAACTTCTGAAAATGCACAAGTATATGTTGCACACTGCTCTGTTTTCGCTTCCTGTTTGGATTTTTGTCCCGGTAATCGCGTCCTTTTGGAGTATTTTTTTCTTAAGTTTATTGTTTTTAAGTAATATTTATTTAGAAAAATAAATATCTTATATAAACAAATGTTCGTTACATAAGAAGTGCATATTCATTTATAATAATGCTGCAGAGCTAATCTTGTATGCCTATGCACAGATCTATATTTAAACCTGTGTACAGTACTGCTCTTTGCTTATGAATGGATGAGAAAACAGAATGTAAAATTGTATAATGCTAGTTATTGACTGTATGGTTATTGGAAATTGGGTATAATTTGGTACATGACATAGACGACAACGTGACTTTTTCTTCGTATGTGACATCATTCCGTATTCTGTGGGTATAGAAGTTGACATCTGGTGAAAATTCATCTATTAAAGTAGAACTATGTAAATGCACTTTCATAAAAAAAGGAATATTACGTGGCATATCTTTATATACACGTATGATTTAAGCGTATTTTGTTATTAAAAATTATATATATTACCTAATTTTAAATGCATGAACAAATTTCCTGAAGCGTTAATCTCATAGATGTTTAAGCATTTGCCTAATATGTACTTACATCTGATGAAAATCGAAACGAAACTTCATACTAACTTCTTAATGTGAATGTATTTGTTTTCCATTCATTAATACTTATATATGTACATAGCTGCTTGCAAAAATAATCTAAATCAAGTTACTGTATCGCTGAAATCATCTTCGTTACCATCCAAATGAATATCGAATCACGTTTTACTTCAAGTTACTAGTTACCTGATTTGACAATATACATGTGTATATGCGAAAGGCGCAGCAGGAGGTACACATTTCGTATTAATACTTTTCTTTATGAAGGACATTGGTTTATGTCATCTGTTTCCGGTGTAGATTATAGCAAGCGATTTCAATATTTTTATTCATTAAAACATTAATGCAGATTTACAGAGTATAATTCTTAATATCAGTTAAAGCTATTATTTTAATATCATCAATACATACTTTCTTTATTTCTGTATATATAATACGTTATAAAGTAATATACCATGTACGTAATGAAAGAACGCGACAACTAACGCATTTTGTAAAATGTTTGTAATTCTTTTGTAAAATGTATACACTGGATGCTGCAATATTGATGCGTATTATATAATGCATTTTTGGGTATCATTTATACGAAATGTTTCTAAATTACGGGGCTTGAGACAAACTGATGTTTAAAATTTTCTTTTGATAATACGGTTTCTACCTTATTAAGAAATAAGAAGTTCACTATTGACATATAATTTCCTATTCATGAGCGCATTGCTATGCATGTTCACTTCAATAGGCCGCTAATATAACATAAAACAAACAGTATTCGTCATCATCACCAGCAAGAAATTTGACCTCTTATCTCTCATTTCATTTCATCCCTTGCTTTTCCTTTGATTGCTGACTCATTAATTGGATCTGCTGACAGATGAAAAGAAAGTTCCATAGTGTGTTCGTGTTCGCATAATGTATCCTGTTGAATTTCCCCACTTCATTACGAAATTCTTCTATGCCAAGGTTAAATTGACCGAGAAATCATTCATTCAACTGGGATTAGACAGATCCCATTGGAATTTTGACCAATGATGATTTATCTATAATTGAAATCTTAGTTTGATATTTTGCACGAAAGTATTTTTTGTACTAAAAATCACTTCGAGTTTAATACATAGATATTCATGGTCACTATCAGATAATAAGACTTAATGTAAGGATTTCACACATAAGTATATGTACATATGTTATGTACATTTGTCAATCTAAGTGTGTACATGGACTAATAATATTCATTAAAACATTTAAGCATTTAGATGTTACATAAGGCAACACGTAGAAATATATATATAAATATATGTGTATTTGAAGTCTGCATTAATATACACATCTATGCATGTTTACAGTGAAGTGGGAGGAATGAAACGGTTTTCGCACGGACGATGAACCAACGAAATCACATTTGCGCTACACATTTAAGAATATTTAATTATTCCCACGAAACAATTGTGGGAACTTTTCAAAGAGCCCCATTGTTGTATCAATGGTTTTCTCTTTTAAACTTCTACATATATAGATAAATAGCTTTACAGGTACAGACTCGGTTGCATCATGATTGGGAGAATTGTCTAAAGCATTCATTTATATATTTCATTTGTGAACTTTAAGGCCCAGCTATAAAAATCGGGGTTTATTTAAAATCATGCACATATGCATCTTTCTAGAATAACAACACAAAGGGTGCATACTTAAAAAATTTTCTTCATACTACTATGTATTCATAACTATAATACATTCAATAAAAGTGTGAGCTTCAAAAAAATATATGTAATTATAAAAATAAGTATATATATACATAGTATTTTAAAATTTTTTTAATTAATAAAAAAAATAGACATATGCAGATGTCATAAGTTCATGCGTAGCCATTTATGTAGACACAATTAACAGGCGTATTAATTTCGAATTTTAAGGGGCTATTGTTTCAGATTAAACATATCTACATTTAATAGACATATACGTATATGTAAATACATCCATGATTTTGTATACTCTCGCGTCTTTAATTGCCTATGAATCTACTTATTTTGTCGACCGGAAAATGGCAATCAGCACTGTGTAGCATGATTAAAAAAACTGCAGGAACAGGTTCAGGAGGTGCACTAATGCAACATACATATGAATCCGCAGCTATTTCAAGAGCAAACATGTTCGTACGGATAAAATGGCTCAACGGGTGCTTATAAAACCTGAACTTAATCGAGTCAAAGAAAAAAGACTATATTTATCAAAAACTAGAGTTGCTGTAATTATTTTGTACAAAACATATAAAACATAATACTTAAACAGAATTAAGGGTATTTATAAATATAATATAAAAAAATAATTTTATTCTACATACATATATATTTATTCTTTTGGTGATTTTCGAGTCCATCAAGAAACAATAAACTTGAAAATTAAATTTGTACCCGCACCCGAATTGCAAACACAATATTGAAATGACTAGGTAGATATGTGACGCAAACTCGACGAAAGAAATTAAATTGCATCGAACAACAAGTGTGCAAAAATTCGCATTTAATAAAATATCATTGCCGGTTATAGTCCAATATAGAAGCACACACACATCCTTTTGGGGGTATTTTTAAGGGCTCCAATATTGTCAATATTATTATATATCGAGAGATTATTACAGAAATGTATGTAATGTAAGATAGGTTTTTTTTTACGAAAGGAACATGCTTTATTTAAATGTAAATTTAATCATCGTTCAGTCAATTTTGATTGAAATGACTCATTTGGTGTTTACAGATTCTGTACATTTGCGTTGCGCTATATTGTAAAATGATAAGCAACATTTTCAAGTAAAGAGAATAAGAGAGAGAACTCCTGCGCAATCGTATTTTGCGTTGCTTAATAATGAAATTCACCGAAATTTAAAGGAGGAGGATTAGGTTTCGAGAGTAGGTTTATTTTCGATATCGAAATAAATTTGATTTCTCTTTGTCTCTTTATTCAGCTTCTCTTAAGGCAATTAAAGGCGATAGTCAAAATACATACACACATATGTTTATATATATAGGTAAAAATTGATTCAAGTGAATACGTTGCGCTCACATCTCGACACAAAGAAAAAAAAATAAAGAAATACCTCTTGAGCCTGTTCTTCCCACAGATGGTGTGACTTCTGTAGTGCGAGCCGGATCAGGGCTGAGCTTGGTTTACAAATACCAACCTTTATTGAAGCTGGTATTGCGTTCCCTCAGACATCAGTTTAAATTTGTCTGTTGTGTTGTTGGGTTGTTGTTCAGTGCGTTGATAGTCCATCGGCAATCTCATTTTATATGAACTTTAAACCTAGTTTTGTAAATTTTGAGATCGTTAGAAGTAAAGTCATGTAGCCGATGATTTACTTTTATATACACAAGTGAAAACATTGTAGATTGCAATACTTATTGTTTAATATATATTTGTGTGCTTCACTTTTTATATTTTGTATAGTGCGAAATGTTTAATTAACTTTTGATATATTTAAGTTGTATCACAATAAAAATAATATTTAGACATATTCATATTCGTAAAATACAAATAAAGTGGATACGATGGCCGTCTCTAAATATATAGGATTATTTTTGTTTCCAGGTTTTATTCTGGGTAAGCCTTTTAAACGAGTTTTCTATAGTAGCTTTACAAAACAAAATACAATAAAATAAACTCTTGTTGACAAAGTACCAAGCATTCATTGAGGCATCTCCCATTTCTGAATGGAAAAATAACACGCATATTTATGTTTCCGGTCAGTATACAATTTCAATAATTTTAAAGCTGAAACCTGTTCAGATGAGTGTGGTATCACCAACACAAACAAGTAAAAAATCTGCGACAAATTGCAGACCGATTTTGAATGTTTCTTCAATATATAGATATAGAATATATAAAACTATATATATCATCAACATCACCCAACCATTAACAACAAATGGTGTATAGATACCTAGTATAATTAACAGTTCATACAATCGGACAACACATTTGGATGGGAAATATTTTCACCCGTAGATCGTACGATTCGTTTTAATTGACCGTTGTGTGACACTATACCTACCAAAACAAGTATTTCAAGTTTTCTTAACGAAGTAACAACAAATAAAAACAATACGATTAATGTATTTTATTTTCGAAATTTTCTATTTATTTCATAATACATAATACCACAACACTATTATTATTATAATTATAACAGAATAGGCTAGTGGTATTTTATTGTTTTTGTAGTATTATAGATGCATGGACACAGTTAGAAACATTAAACGCCAGTTTCTTTTCTTTTCAAATTGCACACTTCTTCCTCTGCTAACAATTTAGGAGTAGTTTTCAATATATTCTGTAGTACACTTTGTTGAAGTCACAGAGTAGACCCTTATTCATAATTTCACATATTTGACTTCAGTTTTATATATGTATGTCCAGCGATATGTACAATGTAGTACATATGAATATATATTATCATTTGATACAGGTGGTCCAATATTTACGGGCACACCAAGTTGTTACCCTCCCGAAGTTTATTGAAAAGTTGAATAGGTGCACCTGCTCATTTGCCATCAGCCGCCTGTATGTTCTATATACTAAGCCACAAATGAGCAAGGGGAAGATTACTTCCTTGGGGAAGTGTATATTCATTTTTTTGTTCTCGCTTGTGAAGTCCTCTATAGGGCGTCTTTCGATTGCCTTACAGCATGTGGTATAAACTCTGACTTATGTATGTACGAATTTATATTTTTTTTCGTCACAGCTCAGTGCTGTCCATTTAAGTGCGATTTTTATGCAGCGTAAAGCTATTATGTGAACAACGAAATCAGGACAAGATAACTGCAATATGTGAAATTAAAAAATTATTTCGAATCACTAGAAATGAATCAAAGTGATTCCCATTTTCATTTCACAATCATGGAATTCTAAGACCTATATTCTTAATTACCTACCACCAATGACCCTACGTCTTTGTTTAATTAAACTTAATTAGATTCATTGACCAGTCAATTGGAAAGACCTTTGTGTTAATTGTCCTTTTTCTTGGTATCTCTGCGTGCCTAAATTTCAGAATGGTTTGAAAAATTAAATTATGTATCTTAATGGATTTTAAATATTCATCCACTGAGAAGAATACGGGGTGTTTATGCTTTGAACTATTAATCAATCTAAAGTGATAAAATGTCTATTGCTTTTAATGCGTTGAGATAACTTTTGTAATCCAATTGTCGATTTATAAGTATACATGTTAAGTACAGTCCAGCACAAATAAAGTATTTTTAGCAAGTATAATTACAAACGTGAAACATAAATATATTAACCAGTTTAATGAAAAATGTACAACAATATTTTACAGTCTTAGTTCAAAATCATATGCGTAAATACGTTTTTTTTGTTTTTTTCTTCATATTATTGCAGCCATATTTTCTATTAAATGCGCTAACAGTCAAACAAATTATGAGGTGCAATCTTTTCGTGTGACACCCGTAGATATTTATATTCTTGAGGGTACTGACACCCTTCTCCGTTGTGAGATATCTAATCAAGCTGGAAAAGTGCAGTGGACTAAAGACGGATTCGCGTTAGGATTTTCAGCAATTATTCCAGGATATCCCAGATATTCCGTTATTGGTGACTCTACTCGGGGCATCTATAATCTGCAAATCTCAAACACAACATTAGATGACGATGCAGAATACCAGTGTCAGGTAGGACCAGCAAAGGGTAATCCTGCTATTCGAGCTAACGCTAAACTTAATATAATCGGTGAGTTAAATAACCTTCAATAACATTGTAATATACAATTGACAAAAAATATGAACAATGGCCAAAGCTACTATCGGGAGATATTTTTTGCCTCCGTTCGTTGGTACATACATGCATCCAATTATTCGCAAAAAATGATTTCGGCGCGTTGTGTGTATTTTCGAATAGGTCGTTTGTTGAAACAAACAACGACTATTAAAAATAAGGTCACATTTTCGGATATTTTAAACAGAGAAAGTACACATGTATATAGTACTTGAATATTTGTATAAAAAGGAAAGGATTGTTGGGTCTTTTATCATAGTAATTCTTATTTCAGCTGCCCCAACTTCAATTCGTATTCAGGATTATGCTCCAAATTCTAAAGTAGAAGTAGTACAAAAACAAAATTTAACTCTTAATTGCGTAGTTGAAAATGCTAAACCTGCTGCTGAAATCATGTGGTTTCGTGGAAACATGGAATATACAGGTAATTGCTTTCACGTGTTCTCCAATGTAAATTACAATGGGTTTTTGGTTTGATAGCATCGGAACCTAAAGTCGAAGTTAGAGAAACACCTCTAAAAACATTTACTACCAAATCTTCACTTATTATTCAACCGACTGTCGATGATGATCATAAAGACTTTTCATGCCAAGCTAAACACAGGGCCTTACCACCTGATATAGCGATGCGAGCGAATATTCAAGTTTCGGTGTTATGTATGTCAAATTATAATTATTTACGTAAAAAAATATCTTAATATCAGATTTTCAGATCCTCCAGGTCCACCTTTTTTTGAGGGATACACAACGGGAGAACATTTACGAAATGGCCAAAAGGTAGAAATTGCTTGTCGAAGTAGAGGGGGAAATCCTCCAGCACAATTAATTTGGTTTAAAAATGGAGCACCAGTTTCTAGCACACAAAAGTACTGTATTTCGTTTGTATTATGCTAAAGAAAGTTCTAAAGATTTTTTTTCAAATAGAAACATGGGCAGACTCTCAGAAAATGTATACAAATTTCAAGTTGATGCTTCTGATGATACTGCAAACTTGACATGCGAGGCAAAAAACATTTTATCAGAAAACCCTTTAAGAGCTAATTTACATCTGTCTGTATTTTGTAAGTTTTTATTAGAATTTATATAAATAAAGTTAGCTTCTTTCTTATAATTGCTTTGCAGTTTCCCCATCGAAAGTAAACATTTTTGGGCCTACAGAGGCTGTGATTGACGAGCCTTGCAAACTTTCATGTATAACTGAGCCTTCAAATCCGGCTGCTGAAGTCTGGTGGAATGTAGATGGTCGAGAAGTTAACAATTCCGAAACTACTGTATTATCTTCACCGAAAGGTAAACGTTCAATTTAAGAAATAATAATAATAATAAAACTTAAATATGAAAAATAGATGAAGTAGTAATTTGAATTATATTAGTGTATTAAAAATATACATATTACAATAGCACTAAGTTTGATTGTTCACATTACAAACGTTCACATTAACAACGTATATTAATGTATTAAAAATATACATATTATAATATCATTAAGTTTGATTGTTCACATTAAAAACGTTCACATTAACAACGTGAAGTGTAAGGTGAAGTGCGTATCAGCTATTTCGGTGATATAAATATGCTCTCAATAAATGATAAAATTATGTTTCTTGAATTCCATTACCCATTATTTTTTGCGTATTGCAGGCGGTTGGATAACTGTATCAAATATATCAGTAGTGCTTGGATCTAATAAAAATACTGTTACTGCTGTATGTCAAGGTAAAAATTCAGTATTGAACGACGAAGTCGTCGCTACACATAAAGTAAATATTCTACGTAAGTTACGATTTCCTTTTCTTTATTAGTTTTTATATATCTGCAATTTTTTTTATTTGAACCAATTTTAGTACCACCTTCTCCACCTATTCTAACGGGGTACAATGAAAGTCAGGTAATTGTTACTGGGTCTGTCCATAAACTAGTGTGCACTTCTTCTAATGGAAATCCACCGCCAAGTATAAGTTGGTATAAGAATGACAAAAAGGTAATTTTATATGAGAAAGAATCACTTTCATGATTATTATTCAATATGTATTCTATAGATTAATTCTATATCTAAATTAACTGGAGATACAGTTATATCTGAGCTAACAATATTAGCAAATGCGACTGATAATCTGGCACATTATAAATGTCTTGTGGAAAGTCCAGCAATTGATATTCCATTATTTGTAACTAAAACGTTAAAGGTTTACTGTGAGTTATTATGTACAGTTTTTTTTTTATTTTTATTAAACGCTTTTAAACGCTTTTTTTGTAATTAGTTCCCCCCGAAACAGTAAAAATATCAGTTCAACCAAAAATTCTTCGTCCCGGGATTACAGCTAAATTACTATGTGATTCAAGTTCGAGTAATCCACCTGCAGTGGTAACGTGGTGGAAAGATGGGATACCCGTTGATGGTGATTTTAATTTGCTTAAGCAATTTTTATAAACATATTTATATCAGTTTCTTATGGCAGGCGTAAATTCTTCTAATCAACTTGGTCTGTGGGGTGGTGTGGTTTCTGCACTGGAGTTGCATATTAACATCACTCAACAGATGAACGAAGTATTGTATACATGCCAAAGTTCAAATGAAGCCATGCAACGCAGCGTTCATGAATCAGTTTCCTTGGATATTTTATGTGAGTTAAAAATAACACAAAAAGATTCATTACTTTTTATTGTATGATAATTAGATCCTCCGAAATTTGATACATCAAAGCCGTTAAGTTTTATTGGAGTGGAAGGCGAATCCTTACGTATTCCTCTTGTGGCAATTGGTAATCCAATGACAATGTCATTTGCTTGGACAAAAGATGGTTTTCCGATTTTATCTGATCGTACAGAAGAGGAAGAAATGGATAGAATTATGGTAGAAGGATCTGTACTCAACATTTTAAAGTTACGAAGAACAGATGCAGGCGTGTACGTCTGTGAAGCTACGAATTTGGAAGGATCCATTGCGCTCAGCATCCAAGTTATTGTTGAATGTAAGTTTGGAATATGTAAATATTTAACATAGAACCTTATACAAATTATTGTTATTTTTTTATCTTCAACACTATAGATGCACCGTATATTGTTCAGATATCAGAATTTAATAGTTTTGCTCCTGGTCAGAATGCGGTACTTTCCTGCTTGGTTAAAGGTGAACCATTAACCAAAGATCATGTACGATGGGAAAGATATGGGTACGATATGGCTGCCAAGACTACAACGAACTTTGCCAATAGTACCTCGTTTTTATATATTAAAAATGTTCAGTATTCAGACATTGGGAATTTTACTTGTATGGCTGATAACCAACGAGGTGCTATGGCGCAACGCGATGTCCAACTTATTGTAGAATGTGAGTAACGATTTTATAGCAATTTTCTGTTTACGATAGTATCTAGCTTATTCCCTAATTTGTTCCTTCAGCTGCTCCAAAAGTTGAGAAATTTGCAATATCAATGAAATTTGCGGCAAATATTGGGGAACGTGGTGTACTAAGATGTCATGCGCAAGGGACACCTTTACCAGTTTTTGTGTGGCAAAGAGGTGGAAAGGAAATCAAAATGTATCGTAGAAACAAATATTCCAGTGAAGTATACAAAATAAACGATGTATCCTGGGGATCGAACTTATATATAAACCAAGTTATAAACGATGATTATGGGATCTATGAGTGTATTGCTAAGAATTCGTATGGGCAATCGAGTACCGAAGTACATTTGATTAAGCCAACTCGGCCCGAAAGCCCACAAAAATTGTCATTTAAAAACATAACCAATAACAGCATTGAAATCTCATGGACCCCTGGTTTTGATGGTGGTCTCTCCGTAAATTACCGCGTTAGATACAAGTTTGTACTTACACATACTAAATTATTTGACTTAGCGATCAATCATATATTAATATTTTTCAGACGAGTTGGCCAAGAAAAATATACATATGTCGAAGTTTGTTCAAAGTGTATGAATGTTACAATTTCTGGACTAACTCCAAATGCAGAATACACCTTTTCTGTTATGGCAATCAACGATGCTGGTTCAAGTAAATTTTTGCCAGATATGCGAAGATTTATTTCAACAAAGACACTTGACGTTAATCCTTCTGAATCTATGGAAAAAAATGAGATGCCCAATTTAGTAATAGTTGGTATAACATCAGCTGCAATGGTTTTACTGGTGTTAAACGCTGCGCTTGTAGCGTGGTTCGTAATAAGACGACAAAATAAAAGTTCTCTTGAATGTGATCAGCAATTAGACGAAACATATTCCAAAGATGATAATCAATTAGGTTACAAGGTAACTGAACTTAATCTACCTTATTTTCCTACTGTTATATACATACAATTATTAATATTATTTTTATCTTACACATATGTATTTATAGAGTGGCAATCAAAAAAAAGCAACTTCTACATATCTAGTAGAAAATGTTGATATAATTCAGTCAGCTTCTTTTCCACCCAAATATCAGGAAAGTTCATTGATAGCACCGCCATATACTATAAGTACAGGTAAATAGAGAATGCATACATAAATATATCAGTAAAATTTTAAAACGTTATTATAGATTACACTAAAACATTGCCAAATCCTAAACGTCACACCAAAATGTTGCAAGATAATCGTTCAAAAGATGATCATATGTTAGTTTCAAATGGCTTGTATGTTCCATCTCCATCTCCGGCGTCATCTTTAGTAATAAAAGGAAGCTATATATCGTCACCATCACCCGCTCCTCCTTCCGATGGGTCATATTTTAATATGAGCGATAAATATCTGTCATATCCTCCAGTGGTAACAAGAACAATACAAAAAACAAAGCAAAAACTGAACTCTTCTAATTTCAGGTTTATTGAACAAGTGGTATTACGTTAACTTATGGAGTTTAAAGACTGAGAACATAAACGCAATTAAATTATGATTTTTTGTGTTTTTGGCTGTGATGTGTACCTGTAATAATATGTAAATACGTATTCATTGTATAGTATTTTAAAGGTAATAATAGCATTTTGGAAATAAAATGGAAAAAGTTCGATGCTTAAAAAATAGTAAAACGTAATTTTATGTTCTTAGTTATAATAATTGATTTTTTCATGTATTTGTACGACCTTAATATTATTAATTTCGAATTTTAATAATTGAACAATAAACATATCATACATAAGCGAAGCATTGTGTTATTTTTATAACTGCATTAGATAACACGTATTAATTTCCAGATGCAATACGAAACTCACCACCATCCAAGTACCAAATTATGTACTAAGACTTAAAAAAAAAACATTCTTCAAATCTGAAAAACGGCGCAACTGTAGGAGTTCAAATGTGCTCTACATGTCTACATATTTATGTTTACATATACATATATAAACGACCCCCTCAAATAATCGTTCAATGTTGTGCTTCGGATTCATCTGAATTACATATCAATAAACCCTGTGAGGAGATTCAGAATAAGTGGAGTGATAAACATTATGCATGTCTACATATGTATGTGCATACACATGTATGTTTACAGAAAATTAATGTGAGTTAGTTTGATGAAAGATTCAGCTTCAGATTGGAATTATTGCAAGGGCATATTATTGGCGGGGGTGTACAATGACTACAATGACTGGTAGGTATATTTTTTTGAATTGTTAACGTTTTCTATATATAAGAAACAATATTCCCTGTTTATTTTGTTTGTTAAGTGGGGTAAAGTTCAAATCTATAAAACCCGTCGAGCAAAAGTGTAAAATGTACTTTAAGGGCAAAAAGGGTTTACTCAATGTCTATACAAGAGTAGACTTGCGCAATTTCAACACAACAGTATTCCTGAAGTGTGGTGTTTTGAGTTGAGATATCTATCTACAAGAAGTCATGAACCACGAGAATGAATTCACTTGGCGGGCATTGGATTTGGCGTTGAATAGGCTTGTTATACTTGTCGAATTTGCTTAGCGGGCGTGTGTAGTTGGGTGTAATTGACTTAAATAGATTTAAAATACAGTTATTGACTATGTATATCTTGTATTAGCATTATATAATACAGAGGTACATATACCTTCTACAACAACAGAAAAACTTCATATACTAAAACTTCTATTTAAGAAATTAACTTATTTAATAATATAGTTTTAGTTTGTTAAGAAGGCGTTACTTTTTTAACATACATACATTTATCGTTATAGGTTACAATTTGGATATGCACATCTGTTTATCGTATTTATTTCCATAGTAGGCATGTGCTACCATGTGGCGGACTTATTCATACATGTGGATATGGATTTTCTGATTGTTATGATATCTAATTTTTCATTTTCATGTTTATGGATAATGTACAAATTGTAATATTCTTAAGATTTATAATAAATATATTTAACTTTTACTTCTCTTTTACGTGGTATGATAAAATTATTAGTTTTATAGGTATACATATAAAAATACATACAATGAATGTGGGTATTTACTTCATACAGAAATATCTGAATCAATGAACCTTCTTCTTCTTCTTCTTCGATTGGCGCTACAGTCCGGGGTGGACCTGGGCCTCAACCAACATGCCTCTCCAGCCAGCACGATCTTTCGCCAGCTGCCTCCAGTTGCGCACACCAAGTTGGTTGAGGTCCTTTTCCACTTGTGTGCGCCATCTAGTGCGAGGACGTCCTCTGTTGCGCTGTCCCAATGGCTCGGTGTCGAAGACTCTTCGGGCCGGAGCTGTGGTGTCCATCCGCTCTACATGACCTAGCCATCTTAAGCGTTGGATCCGAAGACGCTTAACTAAGTGCATGCCGCTGTACAGCCCGTATAGTTCGTGGTTGAACCTTCTCCTCCAAACGCCATCAACGCAAACAGGACCAAAGATCGTACGCAGAACTTTTCTCTCAAAACAACCAAGAGCTTCTTCATCCGCTTTCAATAGCGTCCATGTCTCTGCGCCATAGAGCAGGACTGGGATGATCAGGGTTTTATACAAGGTCAATTTGGTGTTTCGAGAGATGGCTCTGTTACTCAATTGCCTCTTGAGCCCAAAGAAACAGCGATTGGCAAGAGTAATTCTGCGCTTGATCTCGGTACTGGTGTTATTGTCCCTATTTACTCCGGAGCCTAGGTAGACGAAGTCCTTGACTACCTCAAAGTTTCTGCTGCCCAATATGACGCTCTGTGCGAGACGTCGGTGTTGTGCGTCCTTTCGTGATGACAGCATGTACTTTGTTTTGCCCTGGTTTACCGCTAGACCCATTTTAGCCGCTTCCGCTTCAATGCCAGCAAACGCCTCATTGACGGCTCGCTGTGTTCGTCCAATCACGTCAATGTCGTCCGCATATGCAAGCAGTTGAACGGACTTTTGGAAGATCGTGCCTCGGGTGTTGACGTTAGAGTTTCGCACGATCTTCTCAAGTATGATGTTAAAGAAGTCACATGACAGCGTGTCGCCTTGCCTAAAACCTTTTTTGACATTGAAGGTCTCGGTGAGTTCGTTACCGACCTTGATGGAGCAGCGAGAGTTCTCCATCGTCATCCTGCACAGCCTGACGAGTTTGGCAGGAATGTCAAAACTAGACATGGCGCTGTATAGCTCGTCTCTATGCACGCTGTCATATGCGGCCTTGAAATCGACAAATAGGTGGTGGGTGTCGATCTGCATCTCTTGAGTCTTTTCCAGGATCTGCCGGAGTGTAAATATTTGGTCTATTGTGGACTTTCCTGGCCTGAAACCGCACTGATAAGGACCTATCAGGTTGTTGACAAAGGGTTTCAGGCGTTCACACAGAACGGCAGAGAGTATTTTATAAGCGATGTTAAGGAGGCTGATCCCTCTATAGTTGGCGCAGTCAAAGGGGTCTCCTTTCTTGTGGACCGGACAAACGACGCTGAGATTCCACTCATCGGGCATGCTTTCCTCCGACCATATCTTACAGATGAGCTGGTGCATGCGCCCAACCAGGTCATCTCCAGCTGCTGAATCAATGAACCTAGGATTATGAAAACTTGAGAAGCAAAATTAAGATAGGAATGAATGTGCTATCATCTTCCAATGGGAATAATTATTTCTCACGACATACAACAATTGATGTTTACCCAACCTCGTGCGAACCCCAGTCGATTCAGAAGCAGTAGAACTTTTCAACCGTGACGCGTTGCACTGTGTCTGAATCCCTTCAAGAACTACTCAAGATGAATTGTCAAGTTTCTTATACTTGTATAAATAGAGATATGCGTATATGCATTTCTGAGATTTATATTACTTGTAGATTGCATTGAGGGGGGTGGGATCACTTCCTGTTTCACAAGCATGCATTAACGAAGCGTTGTAAACCAAGTTTAAGAGTGTGCATCAAAAACAACAACATTGCGGTGTTCTTAAACTGCGATGGGACACTTGTATCATTGTATACTACAAAACAATTATATAAATGAATGTCTATATATATATATATACGTACATTCATGAAAATATATATAGTATAATATATTCACGCACGTACAAATTCTACTAATGGTTATACTGACTGAGCAAAAACTTGCAAAGGCTGGTTGAAAACCTGTTTGTCTTGAAAAAAGCAAGCACGTCATTCTGACTCGTCAATGTATGCTTTTTTTACCAGAAAAAATGACCACCATATTAAATGTCCGCCTTTACCTCTTCTGACAACTGGTATTAGCAGAAAGCGCAGCACAGTGTCGTAGAACTACCTGTTCGCATCGGCGCGGCGTACAAACCGGTTTGTCATGCAACAGGCTTTTCAATAAAAGTCAGGTGTACAAGATTCACGTCTTCTTTCATTCATAAAAATCTGTTTTCTTATATCTGTGCTTTAAGGCTTTATTCATATCGAAATAAAACAAACCCAACCTGTGTGTCATATATACCTAAATATATATTATCTACATACTAAGAGTTCCTCATCTGAGGATCGTATCTTCATAGGCAAATGCTTCTAGTTTTTTTGTATATATTCAAGAACAAATTAACATTTTAAATTAATGAGTGCATATATAAGCAAAAGCGATACCTATTGTTGAGTATGACATTATAAATAAACTTAAGAATATGCTTTTGTATAAATTATAATATATTTATATACAAATACATCTGAATTTTGATAGGCATAATCACATGCAAATATATGTACGTATATAATAAATATATATAACAATGTCTTATTATTTTCAGATTCATTGACCAGTTTTAAATGTTGCGCAAATATTTTATAACCTCTCAACTTGTAGTTTAGTTGAGTTACTTAGTTTTATTAGCACAAACAGATGTCTATATGTAATATATATATATACATTATAATATATAGTCAAATTAGGAAGTACCCACCTGGGCAATATGAAAACTACCCATTCACAAAAAAATTTTAAACTACATTTTACGTGGGTGAGGTTTATAGATAGTTAAGCGTAGGTCTCATACACTTGGAGATTTTCTTTCTAGTTTCACATTGCATAAATGTGTGTATGCATTTTTATAACTCTCAATTAAATATACGTATACATACACATAGATTTTATAAGCGATGGAGAAATAATGTACTTTAAATTCAAACTCCATTTAGGCAGGAAATGCTTTGTTTGAAAGTATAAGTAAAAGTGATTATCGTCTTGTTAATTTAATTGAACTCAATCAATAAGAACGCATCAATAGATTGCCTGAAACAAGTTTCTATTTCAAAGCAAACAACTCGCGCAATTATCCTTTGAAATTCAACACTTCAGCAAAAGGTACCCCAATTTAATTGGAATATTGTATATAGAAGCGACGATTACGATACTATCGAATAAAGGGATTCGATTGATTAATATTATACAATTTTTAAAAAAGGAAAATTGCAACGATATTTTTAATTGAAAGATTTTGGGTGAATTTTTAATAACTAAAACCTATAAATCACATTTATACTCATCGATCAAAATCATTGTCTTACTAGTCTTACAAGGACACTTCTGTAATCATTCTTTTATGTACATATATGCATACTATAATGGTATACTCTTTTTAAAATACTATGTCCTTCAAATTGCGTTAATGTTACACATGTGCTCCTATTACATACCGGTATATATATATACATATATATATATATAGATATAGATAAAGATAAAGATAGATATAGGAGTTATTTCAATTTCAAACAAAAGTTCTAAATTAGCATTTGACATTTTTAGATATTATTAAAGGCATAATTGTCATATTTTATTTCTGGTGTTTATCACTAAAATTTAAGGACTTAAATTCAATTGAGTAATATAATAAAAACCAGAAATCGGGTAAGACGAGAACTTGCTGAAGGCTATGCATTGCAGATATGAAAAAACAAATACCGTCAGACAAATTGGGGTCGAGGGCTTGTTAATTAAATTTACTAAAGATACTTGTGCAAAGAAGACGATACCTCCGAAAAGAAAGGATATTCATTAAGTAATTTGATTAATTACATATTTATAGAATACAGCAATGCGTGATTGAGTTGTTTCAATATACTTATACACAATTATAGTCAAAACCAACTAAAGTTGTTACATACCATACACATAGGTATTTCTCTCACAAGTTTGGCTTGAATATACAAATGCAGTGTCTTATTGTAAAATCGAGAAGTGCATTGCCTCGCAAAATGTTAGTTTAGTTCAAAAGAAAAATTCAATTCAGTTACTGTAAAAGAAATCCATGTGATATTAAAAATCAAATATAAAGTTAAAAAGTACGTTATAAATAGATTGCAATATTATACTTGAGGTGAAATAAATTATAATTTAAAGTAACTATTAAAAAACTTCTTGTTAAATAGCTCTTCCATTATTAAAAAAAAATTCATAAAAAGTCAGTAACAGGCGGACTCTTTAGACATTTATTTTTATATCTTTTTCGTATATTGTTTTAGGTTTACGTATTCAATCTTTTTCTTGTATTCATATAACGACACACGTTCTGCTATGCATATGTTCTGTTAACGCCATATGTTACCCGAATTTATTTCAGGTTTTGATTTTATTATCCTTCGACCTTTGAATACGGCTCGAAAATAAATCTATGAATGAATATATTTTTACTCCCAACTCCAACTCTGCCTAGATATAATATCTATAATCTTTATGGAAATGTAAATAAACACATGGATTTATGTATGGTTCCCTAAATGCAACTATTAACATCACTTCCATCACACAATTTCAAAGAGAAAATTTACTCTGATTTAAGTTTTTGTCACATTGTTAGGTAGCGGCTTTTTCCCATACCAGTGTGGTAATAATATATTTTTAATTAATCAGCAATTAATTTATATAAATACACATATCTTTTATTCTTGTGATACTTAACTTATTGATTAAATGAATCTTATAGTCGTATGTAGTTTAAATCCTATCTAACCAGCAGACAATTCTACTTTAGAATATGTATATATGTTTGCAAATTTTCCCATATATTGTTTACATGTGGGAGCACATATGCATATAGCTTTGTATTATCTGCATAAAATAATAATAAAGTGTGCATATATATTAGGTAAGTCAACAAGTAGACTGCCAGGAATATAAAAAAAATTATTCAATATTTTTAATAACGATTTTCGAATATAAATGGCAATATTGTTTGTTACAGGTATTAATAAATGTATAAATATCGTACGTATATGTGTACATATTATTACACAGTATTATACAGCTTGCATTCGAGGATGCATTTACATATGCATGTGTGAACACATGTATGTAAATATAAAATGTTCTTCAAGCGTTTTAACTATTGGAATTCTGCCCTTATATTAGTAATATAAACAAAAAGGAATTTGAACACTGAATGTTGTATATAATGTTGTAGATACTCATATTTACATATATTTTTAAGCAAACAAGTGCGGAAATGTAGGGGTAAAACTAGTACCTCTCTTTGTTCTGCTCTCTTTAGCTTTTAACATAAATCAATGTTTCATACAAACTTTAAACTGTAAGGAATAGAATACACAACTTAATAATTATGGTTTGATGAACACGAAAGAATATGTACATATGCTTTAATGTATCTTCCTTTAAAGTCGGTTTTTGTATAACTTCAAATCATACATTAAGGTAAAGAGAAAGCTGAACTAACGTCTACAATAAATGTATGTTCAAAAATGCTTTTCCATTACTCTTCCTCAGTTTATACTCCGTGCTAATAACATTAAGAGCATGCATGTTCAAACCTTTTGTATCGTATTCTCTTAGAAAAGAAAATTTCGAAGAAGATAAAACAGATGGACTATGCGGAGGAGTTGATATTATAGCGCACTACCCAAATAAATATATCTATATACACAGATGTATCCATCCACATACATTGATGGAGTTTCGCTTGACTCTTTCGAAAATGTCATTAGTTTGTTTTCGGTTCTGCGACGGTAGCGACGTTCCAGTGCGGGTACATTTTAGTTAGTCTGCATTGTTACATGTATACTTATATTTACATATACATATATATCCCATATTGCTACAATCGAAATATGAGCCGTAAATTATTGGTTTTCATCATATTTTTTACTCAAAAATGTTCATGTTGGATATAAACTTAAATTGTTAATAAGTGTTTAATTGTGTAGTCAAATATATGCATACATTTTCGGATTTCTTTAATACGAACCTAATATACGGGGTTTGGTTTTCGGATTTTTCCAAAGATGTTTGCAGACTCCGAACTGGATACATACCTCCCGCTGTGAATACTCATGTGCTGCAAGGGCACGCCAAAAGCTACCCCACAAAGGACGCTTATTTTTTAATAGTTTATTTTTATATGTTTAGTAGTCCACCCTTACTGTAGGAGGAGGTAACATTACCTGAAAATTTAAAAGTGTTTTATGGCTTTTGCAGAAAATATTTTTATATATAATTGTCACAATAATTTTGTACGTGTGGTGAATGCATTTCTTATCATTCCTCCCTTCGTGAGAAAATAATTCAAGTTAAAAAAAATAGTGGAAATAATGTTATACATGGGAATTCAAATGTTGTGACTACTCTTATACAAATAATATGTACTATTATACTGTAATTGTGGATTTACACGTGAATATATACTTAAAGATATGTGCTTAATGTATGTACATATTTCTGTATGCAATATGATTTAGCTAATGTCGTTACAATGGACTTCAGATTATAATAAAAAAGTTTACAGTGGTTGTGCAAAAACTATCGACAAAATCGATTTCACAATGATTATATCCTAGTAAAATATTCCACTATCCTTATATTAATGCAAAAGGATACAAAAACAAATATGGGCCTTGAATATAAAAAAATATGGATTAAACTGTTGTTCTCGGGTAAGTTTATTATAAAAGTCCATAATGTTTGTTTAATATACATATGTTTGTAAAAACAGAAAAAATAAAAATGTATATGCAATGCATTTTTAATTTCTGTCAAGACTATAATAAAATAATATTAAGATTGATTTTAAAGTGTGGTACGCCCCCAATTGGCATTTCTGGGTGATAAAAAATGCTGATGTTTTTATATTGTTAGTTACAATGCTCACAATATTTCATACATATATATGTGTGTGTGCTGTTTTTTGTACTAAATGTGTGTTCCTATTGAACATAGGTAATAAGCCCTTTTGATTGTTTTGACGCCCCTAATTTCTTTATAAGTCATCCATTACATTTCTGAATAATGTATATATATTGTTTCTATAATTTTCTTCAAGTGAATGTGAAAAACTTGTTGCATTTTATATTTTGTACATTTTTAAGTTGATAACATTAGATCCACTATAAGCAAATATACAAGTTGTTTGCTTGACTTTATAATATGTACACAAATTATCAAAAAATATCATATTATAGCTATTTAATCAACACTGATTCTCTATTCTAAATAAGAATCTCTTTAAGTAGTTATAGATAGTATTAAAATATAAACTAGTAGATATTTCAAATTATAACTGATAGAAAGGATTATCTGTATGTAGGTATTGTGTATTTGAATTTATTTATATATTTTTATATATTATTAAGAAGCACACACTAAATAAATTGTGTGACAATTTTTTAAAAGTTATCTTTATGTATATAACTTGTCACGGTATATCTTAGCATAATATTCAATTAAAATATTACTTTGGATAATTATTCATGTAGATATGTGCATATATACACAGTATTTTTTACTAAATTAGCTTCGTGAAATATCTATTTTTGTATTCATTACTTTTAGCTACGGTCACACTTCTTTTATCTTCACCAAGCTATGCACAGCAACAAAAATTTCGAGTCACACCACATGATTTGCAAGTGTTAGAGGGCTCTGAAGCGCTGTTACGCTGTGAGGTTACAAATCAAGCCGGACAGGTACAGTGGACAAAAGATGGCTTTGCACTTGGATTTTCTGCGGTAATTCCTGGATTCCCAAGATATTCTGTGCTCGGCGATAGAAAGCAGGGAGTTTACAATCTTCGAATATCCAATGCATCTATTATGGATGATGCTGATTTCCAATGTCAAGTAGGACCAGCAAGGCTTAATTCAGCAATACGTGCAAATGCCAAACTGACAGTTATATGTAAATATTTGGCTAATAAACATTACCAATTTCTTTGTGTGTATATAGTATCTATAGAAGTCCACCCTTTCAGCACCACCTTCATCAATTGAAATAGAAGGGCATACACACAACTCAAAAGTGGAAGTTAAAGAAAACAAGGAACTTACTTTAAAATGTACTGTAGCCAGTGCAAAACCAGCATCTCAAATTATTTGGTATCGGGGGAATAATGAATACAAGCCAGGTAAGCAAAATATTTGTAAGACAAACTGATGTTATTTCATATTAATATAATTGTTATTTTATAATGAAACATATACATTGATCTTAAAATCTTGAGAGTTCATCTCATTTAAAATTCCACCGAATCCAACACGGCAAAATGTTGTCATTGTCACATCTATATCAATACTCTTTCAAGTGTGCAACTTTGAATTGAATTATAATATGTATAGGAATACATTTAACAAACAACATTATAATCAAATGTTAATGTTAGGATCTTGACTTGCGATTCTTAGTAATATTGTAAAAGCATACATCATATCTACGCTTGTTAGTTATACATTTCTTTATTTCTTCTTATTTTATAAAATTTTGCAATAACAGATAGTCGTGAGGATAAAATCGAAGAAATTTCTCCAAAACGATTTACAACAACGTCTCAAATAAAATTGAAACCGATGTCAGAAGATGATTACACAGAATACTCCTGTCAGGCTAAACATAAAGCTCTTCCACCTGATATGCCCATGAGGTCTACCGTACAATTGTCAGTTTTATGTAAGTGGATCTTTGATTTGGCTTTGCCATAAAGAATTAAACATAAGTTATTTTCAAAAGAACTATGTCGCTACTTTCGTCTGTCTGTATACATTTGTATACATGCTCATGTAATTTTATGTATTTTATGGCACCTGTTGGTATATACAATTAAATATGAATTCATTTCTTCAGATCCCCCAGGAGCACCTTATATTGAAGGATATACGCAAGGTGAAACGATAAGACGGGGACAAACAGTAGAGCTTATATGTCGCAGCCGAGGAGGCAATCCACCAGCACAGCTTATTTGGTATAAAAATGGGTCCCAAGTACGCATGGCATACAGGTACTTATAAAAAAAAACATTAAACAAAATTTAAATAAATTAAATGTGAGCAGTCAGTCTATATATTTAATCAATTTTTATAAATGGTGGATTTTTCAGGACATCAGGCCGTCTTTCAGAAAATATATACACCTTTACAGCCCAAGCTAGTGATAATAAAGCAAGATTTCGATGCGAAGCAAATAATATAATGTCACAAAATGCTCTCAAGACCGAAGTTGAATTAGCGGTTATTTGTAAGTTTACAAACATGATCAAATTGAAAACTGTATTTTCTTAGTAATTCATTTTTAATTCAATGGTGTGATAGATAATAAACTTCATGTCGAATTAATAGAAAAAAATGTTCGCTCCTTTTTTCCATTATACTCTAGTTGCTCCGACTTATGTATCAGTGACAGGGCCTTCTGAAGCGAGAGTTGGAGATATTGTACCTCTTACTTGTTCAACAGCACCCTCAAATCCACCAGCCGAAGTTAAGTGGATGGTAGGAGGACGTCAAATACGTAATGCAACTTCCAACACCTCTGTTAGTCCAGATGGTGAGTCTGAGAAACCCGATATAGGTTTTATTCACTTCTCCAATTTTAGGTTATTTTACAAAACCTATTTTTATTTATTTATATTATTATTTCTTTAAAGGAGGGTGGATAACAACATCGAATATAACAGCTTTAGTAGAACCAAATAAAAGATCACTTGTAGTCATATGTAATGGCCTTAATTTACAAATGGCGGAAAATGTTGTTTCTACGCACACCGTCAATGTATTATGTGAGTTAATATTTCAGATATATTATAATATTCAAAAAGTTATGCATATAAAAAGACATTCATTTAGTACATAACAAATCTCTAAAATGTGAATGCTTTTATATTTTTAGATCCCCCAACCCCACCCTTGATTTCAGGTTATGTCGAAGGAAAAATGATTCCCGCGGGTTCAGTGGTAAATCTTCTTTGTATTTCATCTGGGGGAAATCCATTGGCAACACTAACATGGTACAAAAATGACAAAAGGGTAAGAAACAGCATTAGTACTACGTCCGAAGATATAATATTATACGCAATAGTGCATTTTATTAAACTTTACAAAACTGATTTTTCTTGTTAAGGTCAATTCAATTATTCGTACAAGTGACAAATCTGTAACCGCTGAGATAAATATATTGGCAAATGTCACAGACAACCAAGCTCAATACAGATGTGAAGCCCAAAATAGTGCGACTGAAATACCATTGTTCGAGTCCACTACCTTAAATGTTCACTGTAAGTAAAATACACAAGAGAAAGAAATAAGTGCTGAATTAAAAAATTCCATATGTAGTCGCTCCAGAGACAGTCAAAATTCGTGTTGAACCAGATGAACTTAAACCAGGAAGCGAAGCAACACTTGTTTGTGACTCTAGCTCAAGCAATCCACCTGCAAAGCTGTCGTGGTGGAAAGATGGGATTTCTATAGACGGTAAGATGCTCATCATGCATATGTTAATATTTTTTAACACACATTATTTATCGTCGAACATAGAAAATCGCACGTTATTTGAATCTGTATTTAAAGGTATAAAGAACTATTCCAAGCCTGGACTGTGGGGCGGCAGTGTCTCTACTTTAGAGCTTCGAATCAATGTTACACAGGAAATGAACGGAGTTGTCTACACTTGTCAAAGTTCAAACGAAGCACTCCAACGCAGTGTCCACGAAGCTATTGCTCTTGATGTTTTATGTATGTATATAAACCGACATAAAACCTACACATAACTATTCTATAACACTTCCGGTTTTAGATGCACCAAGATTCATACCGCCCCCGTCTTCAACAGTGGTAGGCGTTGAAAGTGAATCACTACATGTTATGTTGATGGCAAATGCTAATCCAATGTCAATTACATATGTTTGGACAAAGGATGGGTTAGCAATTCCATTAAAAACAGAAGCTAAGGACCAGCGAATTTTTTCGGATGGTTCAACACTGAATATTACGAAACTTCATCGGAACGATGCAGGCATTTATAAATGTGAAGCTTCTAATACCCAAGGAACCGCAATAATACATATAACTGTTGTAGTAGAATGTAAGATTATGAAGAATTTGTGTGTTTTTTTATTTACACAAATTTTCGTTCGATATTTGTAGATGGAACCACAATCAAATCGATTTCAGAAAATGTTGTTGTTAATCCTGGAGAAGATGCATTATTATCATGTACTGTGGAGGGAAAGCCTCTCAACGCAGAGCATGTTAAATGGGAACGAATGGGTTACAACATGAGTATTAAAACATCAACTATGTTCAATAATGGAACAGCTTCTTTGCTTATAAAAAGGGCGCAAAGAGAAGATGTTGGAAACTTTCGGTGCGTTGCGGACAACAGAGTAGCGAATCCAACAAACAGGGATGTACTCCTGATCGTAAAATGTTAGCTTACAAGATATATTTTTTATCCTCAACTCTAATGAATATTGCATTAAATATAGTTCCGCCAGAAATCGAAAAATCTCCAATTTTACTACGATCAGCTAGTGGGACAGGTGAAAGAGGAAGACTATCTTGCCGAGTGCAAGCTGCCCCAAGACCTTCTTTCACTTGGCTACAATTGGGAAAAGATCTTCACATAAATCGAACGTATAAATATGATGTTGAAGAAAAGAAAATTGATTTCATTACATACGAATCTACGTTAATTATCGAAAAGGTTGCACCTGCCGACTATGGCTCTTACGAATGTGTAGTGAAAAATGACTTGGGCGAAACAAGAGAAAAATTACGCCTAGAAATAACATCACCACCAGAACCGCCGTTAAGCCTCAATATCCTTAATATAACCCACGATTCGGTAACAATTGGTTGGACGCCGGGTTTCGACGGAGGTTTGAAAGCTTCATACAGAGTTCGATACAGGTATAGCTTTTTTTATAAAATTAAACACTGAAATCTAATAATGATACGCTTGATGCAGGGAAGCAACAGCAGACCAGTATAAATATATCGACGCCCTCCCAAACAGTCATAAAATAACAATTAGTGGTCTTAAGATGAATACTCTATATCTTTTTTCAATAACTGCAATCAATGAACTGGGAAATAGCAAGTATTTACCAGATCTCCAACGAGCTCACACAAAAGGTAAACTACAATATAAAAATAACATTCAATATGTAATTTCTAATCGCTAGTGTTAAAAATTAAGTCTATATTACTTAACAATATTTTGTGCTGCGTTCAATCGAATTCAATATTCTGATTTTGCTGCAATTTGGATAGAAACTCCACCACCGTCACAACCAGCGTCATCGCTTGGTGGGCCCCCAACTACTAGTTCAACACCAATGGGTGGAACATCAGGCTTACTGTTATTTGTTGGTGCAGCATTTGGAGTTCTAATAGTATTGCTAAATGTTTTTATAATAGGATGTTGTTTACATAAACGAAACCAAACACGGATGAAGCGTCGAGGTAGACCCTTATTAAAAATTATAAAACTTATCACTGTTCACATTTTTTTACGCAAGCCACTGCTTAGAATCTTTCACAGCGATTAGATTTTAAACTCTTTATTATTCTCATTGTTTTTTCTGTTAATTTATGTTTCATTTATTACGGTTTTCTTTTTTTTTTAAAAAAGGTTTTGAATTTGTGCCAGCTGAATTTACAGCAACATCAAATACTCCAGACTTAGTCATAATTGGCATTTCTCTTGCAGCATTTGGGTTTTTGCTTATTAATGCTGCATTAGTTGCATGGTTTTTTGTGCACCAAAAACGCAAACGAGGTTTGTTTTTTTTCAGTTTTTTTTGTTTTTTCTTCAATAATAAAACGCAACGATATACATTACTCAGTATTATTTTTTGTAAAAAATATTCTTGTTTTGCATTAGTAGAATCTTTAAACAAAAACATTACAAAATTGACATACATATACTATACATTTTTTTCCAATACGTACACATGTAAAATCAAATATAATGAAATCGAATATACCACGCAGAAACTTCAAATCAGACAAGCAAAACAGCTACAATCGAAATGTACGCACCTAGCTCATACAACGATACTGTTACTGGCGAAACTCTGTCCAGTGTTTCAGAAAAAAGCGATTCATATTCTAACGAAGGAAGTCAACCCGAATACATGGTAAATACACATAATCATAATATTATATTATCTTGACATACATTTTTCACCATTGGCTGCCAAATTCATATTACATTTTCTGTCTTCTTTATAAAAAGGAGGACGCAAGAAAAAAAAGTACGTCAACCTATCTAGCGGAGAATAGCGATATGCCCCCTCCACGATATCAAAAAGACGGAACGCTTCCTTCACTTTATTCTAGTAACATAAGTAAGTGCAACAGTTTCCAACTAAAGTTATTTACCTGTTAAATTTTGTTTTGAATATTAATAATATGGGTGGCGCTACAGCCCATAGAGGGCCAGAGCCTAGCTTCTCAGCATCCACTAGTGTTGTGCGTTCTATTGTTCTTTCACGAGTGGAAGCGACCTACAGTTTTATGCCGACTCCGAACGGCCAAGTTTGAGAAGCTTTTTCTAGACAGGAAATACTCTTTGAGCATTGTCAGTGACTCGAAAGAGGTGAGGTCGTGAAACTTATTTTTGTCGCTCAGAGCTGGATTCGAACCTACGACGTCGAGGTTGGGGTCGACGCACATACCAACAACGCCACGGCACCCCATTTTATTGTTTTGAATATTAACATATGTGATTTAAATGGTGAGCTGTTGATCTATACAAATGAAATAATTACAGCAAACGCGAGGACACTTCCACATCCAAGAAATAATACAACGAATATTGACCATAGGCCTCGTGATGATCAGATGCTTCTCAGCAAAGGTGTTTATATTCCGTCCCCATCTCCGGCACCACCGCCTGATGGTTCTTATTATAATATGAATAGTGAAAGATATCTTTCTTACCCTCCAATGGTATGTATTATGTATTCTGGGACATGTAACATTTTGTATTTGTCTATAGGTAACCTATTCAACATAGGAAAGCGAAAAGCGACATTCGAGCCATTTTATTGTTACACATTGATGACGATGAAAAATTCATATGAGTAATTTATCTTTTTTAGGATTATCCGCAAGTTGATTTCTCACCTACTCAGTTACCAATCACTCATCTCCAATCACACCCGGCAGGCACTTTTAGTGGGGGAAGTACTCTTCGAAGGGGTATAATGCGTGGAATAGTTGGTGGGCCACCTCCAGATGTAACCCATCACACATCCAATATTAATTTAGGTCACCAACAACTGCCGTTAGATCACATTCATCTCAGCAACACAATGTCATCATCGACTCAAACTTCCACATCGAATGCGTCTGCACAAATAAACAATATATCTCATGGGTCGCAACAGCATAACACTACCATGTCAAAACTTCCGCAAAGTATTCTGAAAGACTCCAAACGAAACTTGCAGGCGTCACACATTTTGAGTAACTCCAGTGGTCAAATTATGGGTATTGGTGTAAGTTCTATTAACCCTCAGTCAACTAGTGGGACAATGGGTAGTATACAGTTACTGAATATTCAAAATTCATCAGGTATTAGCAACAATCTTTTAGTAAGTGGTTACGAATCCACTCCACATAACTTAAGTACGTTTAATACAACAACAATGGCATATACAGATGCCGATGGTCACCTAGTGTAGTAAATACTTTTACCAGATATTTGCAAATCATTTATCATAAATATAAACAACCCAAATAAGAGATCAAATATAATCTCACAAACAAACATTAGAAAACATGAATGGAAATCTACATACTTTCGATACATAAATTGTGATAACAGTTTTCCACATAAGTCAACCAGCAGCAATTCCTGAACTGAGCTTTATAGATCTCCGGAGTATATTCCAACCAAAACCATTTTTATCATTGTGCGTTTAAAAGAATTTCAATATACTCTTCTACAAATAACAATTATCTTGGAGCATATCGTATGTGTATATATTTCATGAAATCAGGAAATCTACAATTTTGTTCGTATATATCATACGCATTTAGCTATAAGAAAGAACTATCAGATTTTATGTTATGCTTTAAGAAAGGAAATATCTTTCCAGCATGTCTTCAATATGAACAAAATAAATTCCCCACTTTTAGTACGCGTATGATAATACACTATGTTGAAAAAAATCACATGGCAATTAATGAATGTGTATGTTATTTTAATATGTAATTTTCAATATCGTAATTGAATAGTAAGAAGTAATTTCAGAAAAAATCGTGTATTCTACTATACATCCTTTTGTTGTTTTACCTCTTCAGGAATTTCCGACTTCGGTAAAACTGTTATTAAAAAGTTTATAAAAATCATTCATCAGCTTTTGAGGATTGTGTGGACTCATACTTTTAATAAAAGGGATGTTTATTCAAATAAGGAAATAAGAGAACTCACAGAATACAATAATAGCATCAAAAAAATTGCTTAATGATACAATAATACAAATTTTAAATGTGATGAAACACTAAACGGCTTTGAAGCAAAACATGCAAAATATGTGTACGCATTTTATAGTCCAAGATACAAAAATAACTGTTGTATTCTCATTATTGTATATATTTAAAATCTAAATTTTAATGTTTCAATTTTCTTAGGTTTTAGTAAAGTTTATATACAAATAAATAACATCATCAAGACTTCCGCAAATTATAAAACAATATCAATGCCAAATTTTTAATGGGATTTTGAAATTCCAAAACTAAAAAAAGAATTTTGAACAGGATTATATAGGTACAGTTTGTGTAATTTTAATATCATGAATTGAAGATCAAGTCTTCCTAGAAAAAAATGTAATGTATTAATAAATCAAGCTAGCGTTAAAAGAGAAATGTTATTGCCAAAGAAATTTTATATTAAGTCGTTTTACCTTTTTTTATTAATTACTCTTAAGATACAAATGGTTTTTTGAAAACATTTATTTCGTATTTCCAAAATAAGGCGATCATTTATAGACATCATATATGTAATAAGTTTAAATTCTTATTGATTATACATAGATTATACTTCATGTAAATTAAGTGAAAAACTAAGAGTTGATTTAATTAAGTCAAATAAAAGGTAAAGAAATCAATAGAACATAATTAACAATTTTACATCTCAATATAATAAGACTAAATCAATTTAGCTTAATTGATGATTATTAATTAAATTTTTAGAAATATGTATATGGAGTGAATGAATGGATTACAATTTTTTAAATCTGTTAATAAAAGTATTAAAATCGAAATTCGTCTATTAAAAAATACATTACTGAGCAAATTTATTTTTATTTAAGATTGAAATTTATGGTTGTATAGAATTGTGAATCTGGTATAGATTCAATATATTTTTCTGTGTTCTTTTTGTCGCGTATCTGCATTTCTTATTGTGGATGTACAACAGTGGACTCGCCTTAAGTCAAGTTTTCAAGTGATATCTAAATGATTATGTATATATATATACATTTAGATTTTGTATCTGTGAATCTGAAACAAATTTAAAAATAAAAAAAGTCGCAGCTTGTTAGTTGCTTCAATGACCAGTAGATGAGAATGTCGTATTTTTTACTGACTGTCTTCCAATTATTATCAATTTAATCATAGAAACTTACTGTACTGAAAGAATCGATTATAGACGTCGAGATCCGTCCAACTACAAATATATACAGTTATGTGAAACGATTTCGTCTTTGGATTTATTGAACTTTTCTTGTTGGAGTTCAGACGTGTTGTGCGTAAAATTATGTAACTATGACGGCAAAATACCGCCGTATTCGGAATGAAAACGCTTATGTAGATAGATATGTATAAGGATTTTCCTTGCAATCGATATTTCTTTGCGCGTGCTGAGTAAATGTATAATCCATCACGTCTAGATGAATATTAAAATGTAAAATATCTGTCCCTGTATTGCAAAACATTAACACTCCCAATTAGCGTGTATTTGTAACGCGTTCAATCGATCATATTTACCTTCTTCCTAAAATTTGTAAAAATAACAAAGACTACATTACTCTTTATGATCATACATATATTCTTGAGGTTAAATAAGGTTTTTTTCATTCCAATTTTACAACCAATCGCAGATTTGAAATAAAAAAACAGCAACGTTTTGACACATTGTTATATTACAGTGTTGTTTGATACTTCACGTATGAACATTAGAAAAAAAATACATTCGTTTTATATTTGGTATTACATAAATGATTTAAATAAAACGAAAATAATCACATAAAGTGCTACAATCATTGTACAATTGACTAGGGCTTAATTGCAGATTTGTACAAGCAAATTTTATCCAATGAGTGTTTACGTTTCATAATTATGGACCTCCGCTTAGAACTTAAAATACATATAAACCATATTAAAAAGATACCACAATCAACATATGTATCTACCAATATTTTTTAAATCTATTCAAAAAATTGATTTCAATAAACATCAAGTATATTTCTTAGTAACGAAATAATCAATAAATGACTATAAGCCGATTTAAGAAATGTTCCTGCACACTCGTATGTCACCTGGTGGTAGAACCATAGCCTTTTTGTTGTCTGTTAGAACTCGGCTGAGACGAAGACTGGCCTGCTGAAAGCGGATGGTTGGGCGTATTATTCTCACAACGCGGATGGTTCTGATGGCGACGTCCCCTTATTTGTCTACGATTTAAATGATGATGGTAGTTATTATTAGTGGGATCTGCAGCAATGCGTTGTGTGGCAGCAACAACTGGGGCAAAACTAGTACTGCAGTTGGCTTCCACTCTACTCAAATCATAGTTTGCTCGACCTGCCCGCTTGGCATTTGTTGGTTTTTGAGTACGCATACTAGTTTCACCTAAACATTCCGACTTTTTCTAAAACATTTATAAAAAAATTTGTATGAGCAATCTTCATTTGAATAACATAATGATGACTTACAATTCCATTCTGGTCCATTGGTGCAGTTTCATCTTTAAAATATTCAACTGAGCCATCGCCGTCATTTCTGATTCGCTCTTCAACAGAATCATATGTAGGTTCAATAGATATGACTGGGCCAATTTCTGCCTCTACATCGATAATTCCACCTCTCTGCTTTTGTTGTGAGAATAGTTTTGCCATTTTCTGTTGAAGGTTAATGAGTTCATCGGTTAACTGGAAATCAGGTGCACTATTTAACTCTGCTGGTGGTAAACAATTTTTTAATATGTTGGATTCATCTTTGATTGGTTCACGGCATACTGGGCAACTAGCCCGAAATGGTTCTGATGCTTTTCTTATCCAAGCTGGTAACTTATCTTGTTCTTCTTGGTAATTTTTTCGAGCAGCTACCAAATGTCTCTCCAAGCAATAGCTATGTAAGTAATGATAACATTCAGTTTTCGTAAATTCGTCACCTTCACGGAACCCATATAAGCACACAACACATTGGCCACATGGTAAGTTACTACCAGATAAATGTTCACGTACGACTTCAATCAGATCAAAAACAACAGGATATCCTTGTGTTTCTTTTAGTTTAGTAACACAAGCCACTCTAATCGTATCTAACCGATTGTCATCAAGTCCTCTTGGCTTTAATAAATTGAATTTGGGGCTAACCTCAGGATATCCATCTACAAAAATTACTTGCAAATTAACGCAGATATATTGCTGCTCAGACTCTTCTTCCACGACAGGAAAAATTGTTGTTTCTATTATCTCTGGTGCGCCCCTGCAATATATGTAGAATTGCTTGATTGATATCATGTGGTACTTAGAATCACGGTCATACATACGTTTCAACATTTTTGCTTATTCGTACATCCTCCATGAGAATAGCTTCTAATGATTCGATTTCATCAAATAATCTATAAAGACAAAGTAGAAAGTAAGTCATCTGCAATATTTTTCACGTTTTATACGTACGCATCCATATTTTATGATTCCTAAAATAAATATACGTCGCTTAGCTTACGTATGTGTTTTAAAATTTGAAAATATCTTTTATATCTCACAAGACTTCGATAAAATGCAAAGCCACCCTTACACTGACTCCTTGTATGCAAGATTTTTGGCAAACAACTTTTGGAAACTTTGCACACAACACTCTACTAGATATATGTACACAGATGGCTAATCCATACTCTTATTCCTTTTTCATGTATTCTGCGAATGATTTCTTAAAAGAGTAAGAGGGACAAAAGTATGCTACTTTGCACATGTGCAAGCTCTTTGTCAATACTGTAGCTTTACTGAAATTTGTACAACCAGGTATGTTAAATGTATCGAAGATAGTTATTTTATTAGAAAATGATATAACTCAAAATTCTTATTTATTTTACGTATTTGAGTTTACGAATAATGTGTTTGATTATTATATTCAGTTGGCATACATTGTTTGAATAGGCGGGAGAAGTACATATATTTATAATATGCATAATTCTTATATATGTACATATTTTATTATTATTCGTTGCAGTTTTTTCAGTTTGAATTTTTTATATACATATCCAGAAAAATAAAACTTTCATTCAAAAAAGCATATTTTTATCACCGTCATAAACTTTCAGCAACCCCTAAATTTAACAAGCACACCAAATCTCCACCGGCTCTTCCAAATGCGCTTGTCAGAGAATTCAGGTTCTATACACGTTATGAGCAATCTAAGACATTCATATTTAGTCCGCAAAGGAAAGTACTAAAAAACGGTCGTGAGAAAATATACGCAAACCAAAAAGTGTTTTTATTTAATGTTCTCCTATACGTTGTATGTTTTTAGTCCGGACTTTTTGTATTATGAAACTAAAGAAAAAAGTGTCTGTTCATCCTTGTACATTTCACAAAAAACTTTAGTTTGTGAATAAAATTTTATTGAACAATTTTATTTGCCAATCAAATTGTTTGAATTCTTTAAAATATACATATTTATATCAAATATACACAAGACTTCATTTATATTTATAAAAGCAATATATATATATATATGCTGTTAGAATTAAAAATTATCGATCCATTCCATTTGTACATACATATACATTAATAGTTAACACGTATGAATATATTTTGAAACGAAAATTGCATTTGGAAATTGCATGAGGAAAAATATAAACAAATGGATTTTAGAATATAATATGTAGTACCTAAGTACATGGATTTCAATTTTTGTGTTCACACAAATTGTATACATAGATTTTTTAGGAGACCTAGTTTTAAACCATATTATTCACGTTTAAAACTTTTGTCAAGAAATTAATGTCAGCAACAAAACAACATTAATACTATTGTGTAATAAAAACCGCCATGTATTATGCCACAGAATCAAAGTAATTGAAAATCTTATATAACCATTGGATAAATATTTACCCAAGGTTAAGGGTGTCTTTCGTTTCAAATATTGTCTTAGACACATTTACTTAGATACCTTATGAATATAGTTTTTTTATGTATATCTACATTCTTTTTGATAAAAAAAATTTTATTCGCTATTCAGTATACGTACCTACATACAAGTTGTAAAAAAATAATATTTACGATATAAAATTGTGCTACGGAACTCCTTTTTTATTTCAGCTTCAACTACATATCCAATACATGCAATTCATTATACAAGCCAATAACAATATAAGTTTCAATAAATGTAACCTTAAATACCATAATATTTCACATGTAAACTGCTATCGATCAAACAATATAGAAATCGTGTGTCAATTATTGTATCTATTTTCTCTTAATTTATTTTAATTTTTAATTTTATTTGTTAATTTTGTGAAATGTACAAAATGCGAACAGTATTATAAATTCCGTGTAGAAAAGTTAATTATTAATGATGGGCAAATACCATTATATCCAACAATACATACAATTATATTCACAAATAAGTACATATAATTACAGTTTTCAATAGATTGAACAGAAGAAAATATATTACATTTACTAAAAGCAAAAAGAGTTGTAGTTAAAGTTTTAAAATAATATCAGACTTTTGATGGCTGCAACAAAAATAATTGATGTCCCGAGTGGACCAAGAAATGGTCATGAAATGGCGCCCTTAAATACAAGAGCGAGGGGAGATGGAACTCATGGTGTTACTATAGTGTTAACAGCACCCCAAAGAAATTCTGTTAGTTCGGTGGAAATACCTGGAGATCCAGAAAGGGCAGCATGGTCAGGAAAAATGCAATTCTTCCTTAGTATTATTGGATATTCCGTGGGATTGGGAAACATATGGCGATTTCCGTACTTATGCCAACAGAATGGTGGTGGTAGGTAGCATTTAAACAATATGTAAATACATAGTTATATTAATGTTTAGTACATCTACATTATTTTTTTATTGCTATGCATTAATATATAGATGCGCATATTCATTCACCCATATGTACATACAAATATGGGTTGCAACAATTCACAATCAATGCTGACTGCGTCAATGCATTGTAGTTCTCTATCCATATTTCGCTTAAGTTTGCGCATTGATTGCAATAAAAATATATCCAGGAGTATTTGCGGTGATGTATACTTTATTCTATTCATACGTATATATATGGATAGGTATGTAAATATCTGCAAAAAATTTGGTAATGACCAATATGCACTTGTATATTTCAGAATTGTTGGAAACAAATATATTTGTACATATATGTAGGAATATGCATGTACAAAGCATGTAGTAATATGTTGCCCTTTTTTAATTTGGGCCATCCTTTTACTACATTCACTCTGAATATTTCCTATACCCATTTGAATTAATTTTATCAATATGTCTAGAAGTATAAATATGCATTTATGTAGACAGTCAATTCAAAACATAGATCATTTTAAAAATGTCCACAAAACGATCGCATCGGCAGTATTTGAATTGATCTATATTTAGATCTGATGATTTTTTTACACCCATGTTTAAATATAAACAATTCATATTGAATGCGTTGTAAGAACACGTGTATTCATATGTGTGTAGGTACATATATTAATTTAAATGTAGCGTTATGTGTATATATGAGATGAACAACCTACGTCAAGTATTTACGTACATATTATTTTTGTATTTACTGTCAAACATATTAAGGTATTTAGTTAAGTCGAAAACCGTTATGTATAATTTAGTGTTCAACAAATACAGCGATATTCTCTTCCACTGTATTCAATTTAAGTTGGCTGCTAAGACTTTAATGTTATAAATTTAATTATTATGTTTGTAAGTTTTCTTTATAGGGGTTTAAAATTACACATGTATGGAGTTATAAACAAATAAGAATATCCTATGTTCCGTAAAAGTATGGTTAGAATTAATTGCATCCTTCTATATACGTATATTTGTTAATCTATATTCTACAGACTGATACATACATATATGTATTTCAGGTGCTTTTCTTATTCCGTTTATGATCATGCTTGTGTTGGAGGGTGTACCCCTTTTTCTTATTGAACTTGGTATAGGACAAAGGATGCGATTAGGAGCATTGGGGGTCTGGAACACAATTCATCCATGGCTGGGCGGAATAGGAATATCGTCTTGCATCGTAACATTATGCGTGGCATTATATTATAATGTTATAATAACGTGGGTATTTTTCTATTTATTTAATAGCTTTCGGGTGAGTAAAATGAATAATAAACATTTATTTATTAAGAACGCTATTATTTTTAATTTTTAGTACCCATTACCATGGGCATCATGTCCTGGCAATGATACGTTTGTAGTTGAGGAGTGCGCACGATCATCTGAAACTGCATATTTTTGGTATCGCACAACACTCGATGCCGCACCATCAATGGATGAATCAGGCGGTCTGAAATGGTGGATTGTTCTTTGCTTATTATTATCGTGGACAATTGTTTTTTTCATTGTCATGAAAGGGATACAAAGCTCTGGAAAAGTCGTTTACTTCACATCATTGTTTCCATATATTGTTCTGACAATTTTTTTTATACGCGGGATAACTTTGCGTGGTGCAAGTGCAGGACTAATTCATATGTATACACCCAAAGTAGAAAAGCTAGCAGATCCTACTGTTTGGCTGGATGCTGCGACGCAAGTATTTTATTCATTCGGTTTAGCTTTTGGGTCTCTGATAGCTTTCGGCAGTTACAACCCTCCAAAAAATAATTGCGTCCGTGATGTGATACTTGTTTCTGTTTGCAATGCCATAACCGCCATCTATGCTAGTGTTGTAATATTTGCGATCCTAGGATTTAAGGCAACAGTTAATGTCGATCGCTGCATTGAGGTGTAAGTTAAACAGTTACCACTGCAAATTATATTAAAACTTCTTTAAATTATGTATAATATTGGTGTATATACATATATGTAACATATTTTTAAAACAGGAACAAAGACATTTTATTCAAGCATTCTTACCTACCGTCTAAGAACGTTACAATTGATGAGTATGAAGCTGTCATGAGCAGAATAAATTCTTCTGATTCAAAAATTCTTGAATTAGAAGAGTGCAGTTTGTCCACGCAACTAGACAATGTATTGGTATTAATGTTAAAAAATTCAAAAGTAACTTAAAATTAATTTTCTAGGCGGCAGAGGGAACGGGACTTGCATTTATTGTTTTCACTCAAGCTATTGTTGAACTGCCTGGTGCCCCATTTTGGGCTGTGTTATTCTTCACGATGTTACTTTCGCTAGGACTGGGGTCACAAATTGGTATTCTCGAGGGAATGCTATGCACCCTGTTTGACATTGATATTGTAAAAAGGGTTAAAAAGCAACACGTAACTGGGATCGTGTGCTTATTTTGCTTCATAGTCGGGTTCATATTCTGCACTGGTGCCGGTGAATATTGGTTGAAGATGTTCGATTCATTTGCTGGAACAATTGGATTAGTTGTTGTAGCTTTAATGGAAATGATAGCCGTTGTTTATATATACGGACATGCGAGGTACATAGTACATATTAAATATCTGTTTATATCAGTTAATGACTTCTTTATAAGATTTACGGAAGACATATATCAAATGACTGGATATCGGCCCGGATTATATTGGCAGTTAACATGGAGATATATTGGACCTGCTATAATGGGATGTATATTAGTGTCATCCGTAATATTCATGGTAATTAAAAATCCTAAATATGGTGCATGGAATAAGGAATTGGTAAGTTAATGAACGATATGAAGCAAAAATCTTAAACCATGGTTTTAGGGAATTGTTGAGCAGACTGATTATCCAAACTGGGTTATGGGTATAGCCTTGGCTATGATTTTGGCAGGGATCCTACCAATGCCTATTGTCTTTCTTATGAGAAGTTTCCAATGTCTCAAGGTAGATTTGGATATACATCAAGGCTCAATTCGCCGTAATGAAACAACAGCCTCAACTAAAGAGATGATAGAAGATGATGATGTAAGTCGACATATATTGTAAATTGTTATGTAATAATGCAGATGTATATTATGATAATATACACATATGCATATACTATGCTATAATCTGCAAGTTCGATGCATTTTATACTGTAAGGCAATTATTAGAATTCGGTGAAACTGATTATAGTAAGATGAAAATTTAAAGACTTGTGTATAGTTTGAATATGTGTTTAATATTTTTGTTTTAATCTATTACTAATAACGCTAACATATAAAAATAACAAGGCCATGAGTCCGGACTTACCACCGCAAGATTCACTAGCAGCAACACGCTTTACAATTGGAGATTTTGATGTAAGTTCATTAGCTTTTTTAACAAAATCCAATAATTTAATATTTCTGACTGATCATTTTCTATAATGATTTGAATTATATATACATATATGTAAATAATATTTACAGTTGCTTTATATATATATGAGTATATGTATATATATACAGAACATGAAAAAGTATAATTATTCATAACGTTATTACATTTTAAACTTATGAACATTGATTATTTATATATATACTGTAAACAGTATATAAAATGGCAAATTATAAAAGACAGGCAATTTCAGTAATCAAAGCATCGAACTTTTTTCATGAGGATAAAGAAAGCATAATTTATCATGCATTAGTCCGTGGCGTTGTGAGTTTTTGCATCGACCACAACTTCGACGTCGGAAGTTCGATTCCTGCTCTCTGCGACTAAAATAATTTTCACGGCCCACCTCTTTCGAGTCACTGACAATGCTCAAAGAGTATTCCTGTCTAGAAAAAACTTCTCAAACTTCGCCGTTTGGACTCGGCATAAAATTGTAGGTCCCTTCCACTCGTGAGAGAACACTAGCACGCACAACACGAGTGGTTGCTGAGAAGCTGGGCCCCCTGGCCTTCATCGGTCTGTAGAGACACACATATTAGTTATAATTTAAAGATTTGCAGTTTCTAGTACTCAATGTTCGACAATTGTAACTTTTATAAACATGTAATACAAATATAATCTAGGAAAAAGGATGCATCCCTTCAAATGTATATATGTATAAAAGTTAGAGACTTGATTGTGGCGAAAATCTACAAACAAAAAATGAACCGTATCACTTAAATTATCTTTTCTTGTTAATAATTACTTCGAATAATATTTTTGCTTAAGATTAAATGTCTTATTGAATTAATTTTCACCTTCTACAGAACTAAAACGTATCCCACACCCGGCCTGATATAACACAGTATTAACCAACGAACATCAATGTTTAAAAGACTCAAAGCGAATTGCTTGCCGTTAGTAAAATTATTATTCCACGTTAATTTTATATTACACACTATAAAACCAAATAAAAGTTTCTACCTGGAAGATTTTTTGAAGAAACTCATCAAATAACTTTAATGTACACGTACACGTTTAAATAGACATCGTTATAAAAATCCATACGACTAATGTGATTCAATGGAAGAGTGGTTGAGCAGAATTGGACTTCACAAGCAACCAATATACATACTTTTAAGACATAGATTTACTAATATTAATATAGCAAGTACGTAAATCAAAAGAAACTATACATTACTCAAACGCTAAGCCAATGGTTATATTAATATAGAATTAATGCTGTGTTGACCGGAAAAATAATTTATCTGAATCGAACTCAGTGCTTAATTAATTCAATTATAGGTAAATGGAACTATAATTTGTTTTTGTATATAATGCATGCTCCTTTAAAACGGACAGTAAGATAATAGAAGTGTTTACTTTTTTTATTTGCTTATAACACAATTCCATTTAAGTAATGCACGGGTAAACATTACAAATTTGCTGGTTGTGTATGTGCATATACATGTGCACATTTTGTGTTAAAGCATGCGACTTTTTTACAATATTTATATTATCAGTATAAAAATGATTTCTTTGCACCTTTTATCATAAGTGAATGTTAAAATATCATTACTACTGCATGCTTATTCTATAGATGTATATATTATAAAAACCAGAGTAATATAGTCTTTATACTCATCCACAATAGGAAGAAGATGACTTCAGTGGACCAGCAATTGGTGGGCGACTTAATACGCGAAGTGATGATTCGGATGAGGACGAAGATCAACCAGTTACAATGAAAAATATATCGTTAATGAAAGCCCCTTCTAGCAGAACCCACTTAATGGTCCCAACGAGTACTAAACCTTTCAAAATGGAAATTGTTGACTATTAAATGTAAAGATTAAAATCAATGGTTAGAAATATATCAATAACCTTCAGAATATTTTCGTAAGAGGGTTTTGAAATTGCTATTAAAAATATTGTACAAAGTTACTAAGGTATATTTTTGAGAAATTTGAAATTATTCTTATATTATTAACCAAAATGTTCCTTTGTTGTTACATATTCGTTAAGAAAGCAATTGCAATAAATCGCATATTCTAAATTGTTCGCTCAAATTGTATAACTTGCTTAAAATGTACTAAAAATACGTATGTTAAATATGCTGTAAGGATTGACGATTCATTTTGAAATGCGATATGCAAGGAACATTTTTAAACTAATCTATTCGCCGAAGTTCTCTTTACTGGTATGATTTGGATGAGATTATGTGAACCATAAGGTATCTGCATCGTAGTCATCGCTGGCGCGAAAATGTGTATTTAGTTCTAGTTTTAATACGCAATACATAATCCACAGGTTTTAGAATATGTAAAATCAAAATGCTGTGAATAGTACTTAGATTGTATGTATATTAATTGTAATATATGATAAAATAAATTATGAAAGTATATTCTCAGCACGGATTATATATGTTTGTACATACAAAAATGTATGTAGAAATGTTATTAATATACATTTTATATCTGTGTGCAAACATTGTTAAAATATATGAAATCAGGTTACGGATTTAAGTAGAATAAGAAAATCGAGTAAGGAAATACATTTTAGAAAAATATTAAAGTATTATAGTATAAGACTAAACTTTTATTTTATATTTCTTTAAAATGTAGTTTTATCCAAGGCTATTCAAACATTTATTTGCAAATCAATCCCAAATTTTAGTAAAAGACAATAAACAATTATATTTCTAAACTTATTTAAGAATTCTGACTCGTATACTTATATTAACATGACTTGTAAATAGCGAATTTCCTATTTTAATTTAATAATATTTTTCAGTGGCAATATTCTTATAATACAAGCACGATTTTACTACGTCTAATCTTGTTTTCAGTATAACATTTCGTAAGAAAAAACAATATGCAATTAGCGATTAGGCGTTATACTATAAATAATCATGAGAGAAAATCAATTAAATTGAAAACAAATAAGTTAATATTAACTACATATGTTTAGTTACCTTGTAGGAAACTCTGAATATATGTTAACATATAAATAAATAAAAAATCTTTTTACTCATTGATTGACTTACTTTTCTTCTTACTACTATGGGCGCAAATTATTGAAACAAAATCTCAAACCACCGAACAAGTTTTAATTATGTATTTGCACTTGCATATGTGCGTTTATATAACCATTTTTTAGAAATTCGAAACAAGTATGTATGTACATGCTTTAGTTATAATATGCTACAATTTATTTATTTAATATTCGCTTTCCTATTTTTGTATTTTCCCCGCCTGCTTACGGGAATGTGTAGTTTCTTTGGCGTTCCAGAGATAACCAAATCAGATGAATTATAACAGGCGTTTGAGAAATCTACTTTATATATTAGTTCGAAATTTCCTGTGGAAATTCTAGAGTTCTTGGAATGATCTAAAACTACTTTAAGTAGGTCTTCCAGCGTCGAGGGACATATTCTCGCAGTAACTGGAGTCGACGGTGACATATCAGGTGTTGAATTTATTTCTATTAAGAAGGGATTGAGATCCTCATCGAGCATAAAATCACACCCATATATCTCAAATGAGTTCGGTATTAATTCAGTTTCGTCCAAACTTGAGAGAATGATTGATATTATATTTTTTTTCAGTCCCGGATATATTTTTCTTTGCCAAGCCTCGGCTTTACCACACACATTTAAGTAGGTTAAAAATTCCGACAAGCTCCACATATTATGGGCTGGTAGCCTTGGATCTCTTTCACCATTCTTATACTTTTTTTGAATACAATTGTTTGTAATGTGTACAGCTTCCCTCAAATCAATTAAATTAAACTCTCTTGAACTAAATCGAAGATAACAATCTTTATACATCCAAATAGAAATTATGTCAAAAACAGTCAAAAGCATATACTGCCGCATATCAAACTTTGTTTTATATATTAGGAATGGTCGTTCTGAAATTGAAAAACAAATAGAAATGTAGACAATTTTCATAATAATCTCATATTAGATTTACCTATGTATTTTTGAACCACGTACTTTGACTCGCATTTTTTTGCTGCATAATTGACTATACTAAAAAAATTATCCATAATTATTATTCCTTGACCACGACACTGGAAGCCAGGCTTAAGAATCCAAAGGTTACGATGCCCATAGGCAAATAAGTAAGGTTTAAAAGCCTTGATTTTATCAACAGTTTGTTGAATTTTAACCAAGTATTTTGAGCAATCATTTTCAGAACAAATAATCTTTTGATCGTTTTTCATTAAAAGGTTTGAGTTCTTAGCAAAATTTTCCCATTCGCCCGCATCGTCGTTTCGCTTCCCCATATCAATATCATCCCGCTCTAGTATATAACAATAATGTTCAATATATTTGATTGGAAATTCGATTACGCTTGTCGGTACTACACCCAATTTATCAAATAATTTATTGTGGTCAATATATTCAATTATATAAACTAAAGTACTTATACATTGAGTAAGTTGGAAATCTTTCTGAAAACATAATTCGTCTTCCTTACTGATTAGCCTGTAAGTAGGCATATATACAGGTTCTGCTATATCATTTATTGTATTCCAATGAGAATTTTCAAAGCAACCAATCAGTCCTACCTTCGTTGAAAAATCTAAACATCCCATACGGCGAACACGATTTCTTAGTGGGCTTAATGCTATATACTGATCTTTAAAGTATTTTGGTTGCCAAATAAAATTTGGGGGGTACGATTGAACCAACTTTGACAGTATCATATTTTCATATTCATTACCCTTTTTAGCACCTTTCAAAACATGTATGTACGAAAGCTTGTCAAGTTTTTGCAATCTTTCCGGGGGGAATTTTTCGATCCATCCTCGCCGAAGCAATGCTTTTCGAAGGGTGATATAATTACCATAGATAATAAATATTTTCCTTTTTTTGTATGCCTTTAGTGCACGTTGCTTGTAAACGCTATACTTTTTATATTCTGCTTCATCAATTTCAAGTAATTTGAGGTTATTATATTCTTTCAAAATGTAGTCCTTATCACTTTTATTCATTTTTAACAGGAATCTTCGGAAGGAGTTATTGGTTTTTTTAAGTTTCTCTTTAGAATTTCGACACGTGAATTCCGATTCGATTGAAAAAAATCTAAATACACTTATACATGTATGTGTGTATGTATATTTCGTTTTAAATATTAGCAACCAATGCACAGTGATTGAAAGTAAGTTTGATAATATTTATAATTTGTTGACAAGAAAACATACAAACATATAATATAATATAATATGGGTGGCGCTACAGCCCGTAGGGGGCCAGTGCCTAGCTTCTCAGCGACCACTCGTGTTGTGCGTGCTGTACGTATGCATGATTATTAAATAATGGAAGTGACTTAAAGTTGGTTTGCAATTGCACATATTTGAAAATAGATTTTGAAAACATGAATTGCTTGAGAACGGACTCAATACTGTAAAATTTCGTTGTTGAAAGAGAGTGAAATCTGTTTCAACAACGGAAATGCACTCAAACCTAAAGCTCATAATAAGAATAATCGATGCGAGAACAAACTACATCTCTCAAAAATAACTCAAACGGTTCGTTTTAAAATATTCGTATGTAACTCATTTAGTCTTCGGAAAGATTTCGATACGAATAGTAAGTCAAAAAAATTCTGCAGTGTTCGGAATTCTTGGATAATGTACATATATACATATATGCATAATCAAATGGATATTAATTTGCCTATATTTGTTTAAAACAGTTTACCTACATTATGTTATAGTTAAAATAAACGATTTTATTAGTGTACTGTAATTGTGATCATAATTACCTCGTCTTTCGAATACGAATGTATGTGAAAAAAAATCATATAATATCTTCCCAGGCAATAAGAAAGTGTTATTTTTGGCTCTTAGTGCGGTGCGAGTTAAGAGTGAGAACACATTTACGTACATATTTGAAGGAAATAAAGTATTTTATGAGCAAAAGTAAATTTTATTTTAAAAGTGAGACACCGATATGAGAATTTCTAAATATTGTAAAAAGAATAGTACATGAAACATATGTATATATGTGAATATATTGTATGTAATTAAACATACATATATATTAGGTAAAATTGACATATACATATATGTAATATAAAATATGAAATTTAAGTAAATTCTTCAAATAGCGATTGAACATAATGTAAGCCCAATAATTTGTTTTTAAAAAGGTAATAACATCAATGTATTGACTAGACAACAAAAACTGAAATCAAATTGCGAGAGTCCTTGCATACATCTTATTAAATTTCCATTGGAACACATGTGCATTCTTTTTACATACATATAAAGTAACTCAAATTATGGGAGATGATTTTTCATAGAAGCTTTCAGCGAATAAAGTTAAATCCTGTAAAACCGAAAGCTCTGAAATTGAGTTGCATTTGAGTATATTTATTCATTTTTGTATCTTTTCGGATAAAAATCTCAAGAGAAGATTGAGAGAATTAAACAAGCCGATCTAAGTGAATTTTGCTCTCCTTATACGAATTTCTTTTCGTGTAGTTTTAAATGAGATTATTTACACTTGTTTTGTGCATCTGCTATTCGAATACACTTGTTTTCATAGAATTTATTTTGCATAAGTCGTGTATTTATTAATATCAGATTTGGAAGCAATTGAGCCATAAGGGAACAAAATTTGCTGACTTACATTCCCTTTGACCGACGAGAAGACTGACCTAAGATAACAAATCTACTTTGACAGGTACTAGACAGCAAGAAGTTGTGGCATAGGATCGGCTTACATGCTTTTCAATTCAGTGCATATCCCGAATCACTGACTATTGAAATACTATTTACACAAACTATTTATGTACAAAATATCACACTAAAATTTAATTAAAAGCATACGAATATTGTTTATCATTTTCAGACTGCGCTAACATTTTTTGAAAGGTTATGATTATTATACAATTTATTTGAGGAGTAATATTAAAACTTCTCAAAACAATCGCAATAATAAACTTTTTATTAAAATTTGATCTGGCGATAGTATGGCCGAAACAGAAGGAAGTTCTGAGCAAGATGATGTCTCATTTTTGCGAACGGTATTAACGAATATTTCACTTATGTTAGTAAAATGGTATGCGAAATCTTCATTCTCTTTATAGGAAGATATGGTGTGCCTTTCATGCACTGCTACTGGTGAACGAGTGTGTCTAGCGGCAGAAGGATTTGGTAACAGACATTGTTTTTTGGAAAATATCGCAGACAAAAATATTCCCCCTGATCTATCACAATGTGTCTTCGTTATTGAGCAAGCCTTGTCTGTTCGTGCGTTACAAGAGCTGGTTACAGCAGCTGGTTCAGAGACCGTACGTTTCAGTAACTAATCCGTAATCTAATTTTCTTTCAAATCTTAAATACATAATTGGGAATTTTATATTATCTCCTCTGACCATGTTTTATGCAAACATACATATATTACACGAATTATTTTCGCTATATTAGAGCCTTTCTTTATATTGAAAACAATTTTTATGATTTCTGGCCGACTTTTTAAATAAGGCCTTCTTATAATTTTATATCGGCATGTATAGTACTGCATTTATCGTAATACTATCCAAGATTATATGTTACTCATTCTGAAATACCCATCATTCATATAAAATCTTTTGTTTTGACTATATTTCTTTTTTATGTTTATGTTCCAATTTCCGGTTGCTTTTACCAAAATTTTTATTTCCGAATTCATCCCCACGCGGTATACCTGCACGCGTCAAAATTTAACCTCTTTTCGGAACCAAATGACATTATTTCAAATATTTACTCATCATAAAACATATAATCAAATAAATCTGTTACGCAAATAAAGGACAAGACTTTTGTAAGTATAAACAAATTTCTATAATCTACAGTAAAAATGTATGAAGAGAAATTGTGGATGACTAATTTCTGTATGTACATATGGAATTCAAAATTAGTTAAGGTTTATCTTAATTTGTATGTTTAAAATATATCTAGTTTTCTGCTTCACTAAACAACACCATTGCATAATATACGAATTGGATATTGTTATATTACTATACGTCCTTAAACACACGGTTTAACTTATTTTTTAGTTACATCCTTTTCAAATTCCTTTCCCGTTTATTTTCGATCTACTTAACAAATTTATCTGCACGTATTTAGGGCAAAGGTACGGGTTCAGGTCACAGAACGCTTTTGTATGGTAACGCAATTCTATTACGACATCATAATAGTGACATGGTAATATAATTGATCAAAAACATACAAAAACAAACCTTTTATAATCACATTATTTAGTACTTAGCATGTCTTTCAACCTCATCTTCTAATGACAAGTTATCATTTGATGTTGGGCTGCAAGAGCATAGTCAAGGCGAAGCGTGCTGGTGGACAGTGCATCCTGCAAGCAAGCAGCGATCAGAGGGAGAAAAGGTCCGTGTAGGTGACGATCTAATATTGGTATCTGTTGCAACGGAAAGATATTTGGTAAGATCATTCATAAGTACTGTAGATAAAATGTCAAGCGTCTTGATTACTTTATTAATTTAGCATACTACGAAAGAAAATGAGCAATCAATTGTTAACGCAAGTTTCCATGTCACCCATTGGTCAGTCCAGCCATACGGTACAGGTATATCACGAATGAAATATGTTGGATATGTTTTTGGGGGCGATGTTTTACGTTTTTTCCATGGCGGTGATGAATGTTTAACTATACCTAGTACCTGGGGTCGCGAAGCTGGTCAAAAGTAAGGCTAATTTATTAGAGAGAAACATGTATACTAACACATCATTAATATTTCTTAGTATTGTCGTTTATGAAGGCGGTTCAGTTATGTCACAAGCACGTTCACTTTGGAGATTAGAATTAGCAAGAACGAAATGGACAGGTGGTTTCATAAATTGGTACCATCCAATGCGCATACGTCACATAACTACTGGCAGATATTTAGGTGTAAATGAAAACAACGAACTTGTCTTAGTAAGTATACGAATTTTAATACCATATTTAGTACTACATGGAAACCAATTTATACATTTTTACAAATTAGGTAAAAAAAGAAGACGCCACTATTTCTTCAACAACATTCTGTTTAAGACAAGAAAAAGATGATCAGAAGGTAGTTTTGGAGGATAAAGATTTAGAAATTATTGGAGCACCTATTATAAAATATGGTGATACCACTGTAATTGTTCAACATTGTGAGTCAAGCTTGTGGTTAAGTTACAAAAGTTACGAAACAAAGAAAAAAGGTGTTGGCAAAGTTGAGGAAAAACAAGCGATTTTACACGAGGAAGGTAAAATGGACGATTGCTTAGATTTTTCAAGATCACAGGAAGAAGAATCGAAAACAGCCAGAGTTATTCGGAAATGTAGCAGTTTATTTACCCAATTCATTAAGTATTAAACTATTACTTATTATAAATTGTTAACACTTTTATGCATATTTTTCAGCGGATTAGAAACCCTTCAATCTAATAGAAGACATTCAATTTTTTTTCAAAAAGTCAACTTAAGTGAAATGGTTATGTGCTTAGAAGATCTTATAAATTACTTTTCCCAACCAGAAGATGATATGGAACATGAAGAAAAACAAAATAGATTTCGAGCATTACGTAACCGACAAGATCTTTTCCAAGAAGAAGGCGTTCTTAATTTGATCCTGGAAGCTATCGACAAAATAAATATAATAACATCGCAAGGATTTCTTGCGAGCTTTCTTGCTGGTGACGAAATTGGACAAAGTTGGGACTTGATTTCAACATACCTTTATCAACTTTTAGCGGCTATTATTAAAGGAAATCATACTAATTGTGCCCAGTTTGCAAATAGTAATCGTCTCAATTGGCTTTTCTCACGATTAGGCTCTCAGGCTTCCAGTGAAGGTTCTGGAATGCTAGACGTACTTCATTGTGTATTAATAGACTCTCCTGAGGCTTTAAACATGATGAGAGATGAGCATATAAAAGTTATAATATCTTTACTAGAGAAACATGGGCGGGATCCGAAAGTTCTTGATGTATTATGCTCATTATGTGTAGGAAACGGAGTTGCTGTTAGGTCATCACAAAACAATATCTGTGATTATCTATTACCAGGAAAAAATCTACTTTTGCAAACCCAATTAGTAGACCATGTAGCAAGGTATGTATATATTTAAATAACAATATAATTTTATTATTAGTTTTAATGGTTTCTTAAAATGTACTGAATAGCATTCGACCAAATATATTTGTTGGAAGAGTTGACGGTTCCGCAATGTACCAGAAATGGTATTTTGAAGTAACGATGGATCATATAGAGCAAACAACACACATGACACCGCATCTTAGAATAGGTTGGGCGAATACATCTGGGTAATTTAGACTCCTACTTTTATGTACATTAATGTTTATTTGAAATATATATAAATATATTTTTAGTTATGTACCGTATCCAGGAGGTGGAAAAAAATGGGGAGGAAATGGAGTTGGTGATGATCTTTATTCATTCGGCTTTGATGGCGCTTATTTTTGGACAGGGGGAAGAAAAACTCAAATACTTGACAATTTGCCAGATGAACCGTTTATAAAAAAGGGGGACGTAATTGGAGTATCACTTGACCTATCTATTCCAATAATTACGTTTTCTTTCAACGGTGTCAAAGTAAAAGGAAGTTTTAGATGCTTTAATTTGGATGGAATGTTTTTTCCTGTTATGAGCTGTTCTTCAAAGCTAAGGTTTTTTCTAACAAATCCATATACATATTTATTGAAATTTAATATATTTAATTTCTTCATTTAGTTGTCGTTTCCTATTTGGAGGAGATCACGGTCGACTTAAATACGCACCGCCAATTGGGTTTTCTCCTTTGGTACAGTGCTTGATGCCCCATCAGATTCTTAGTCTCGATCCCTGCTTTTATTTTGGAAATTTACATAAAAATGTGCTTGCTGGGCCATGGATGATTGAAGACGATACCGCATTCGTACCCAATCCTGTAGACACATCTGGAATTACCTTACCTTCTTCAGTAGATTCAATTAAGGATAAATTAGCTGAAAATATTCATGAAATGTGGGCCTTAAATAAAATTGAGTCAGGATGGTCATGGGGAGAGCAAAGAGATGATTATCACCGCATACATCCATGTCTTACACAATTTGAAAAACTACCTCCTGCTGAAAAGCGGTATGATAGTCAACTTGCTGTTCAAACTTTAAAGTATAAACCATTTTAACATTTTGAATCATTCAACTAGTTATTGATTACATAATTTTTTTAGAACTATAATAGCACTCGGCTATTATATAACAATGGATAAACCTCCAGCCAGGATTCGCCCAGTTCGTCTTCCTAATGAAATTTTTATGCAGGCAAATGGTTATAAACCAGCTCCGTTAGACCTTAGCGCTGTAACACTCTCTCCAAAACTTGAAGAATTGGTCGACCAATTGGCTGAAAATACACATAACTTATGGGCGAGAGAAAGAATTCAACAAGGGTGGACATATGGATTAAATGAAGATTCTGAGAACCATAGAAGTCCTCATTTAGTGCCATATTCAAAAGTGGATGAAGCTATAAAAAAGGCTAATCGTGATACAGCTTCAGAAACTGTTCGTACACTTCTCGTCTATGGCTATATATTAGATCCACCAACTGGTGAAGGAAATGAAGCACTTTTGGCGGAGGCACTACGCCTCAAATTTGCAGCATTTAGAACATACAGAGTAGAACGAAACTATGCAGTTACCAGTGGCAAGTGGTATTTTGAATTTGAAGTATTGACTTCAGGTCCAATGCGAGTAGGGTGGGCTCGTGCTGACTGTCATCCAGGAGCAATGTTAGGAAGTGACGATAGCAGTTGGGCATTTGATGGGCATAATGTAAGTTTTTATTTGAATTTTTATAATTTACCAAATAATTATTTATATAAAAGAACAAGAAGTATGGTAAACCGAATGTAGAACCGTGTTTAAAATTGAAAAAAAAAATCACTACATTATCAATGTAAAAATATAGGTTACAAAGGTGCATGGGGGCTCAATAGAACATTTCGGTGTTCGTTATGAAGCGGGCGACGTTATTGGTTGTTTTATTGATGTCAAGGAACAAACTATAAGTAAGGAATCAATAATCGCCGTAGTTTTTAATTTGTGTTCGAATAATTTTTTGTCAGCGTTTTTGTAACACGACTTTTTCTATTAACGGATCGACGTTTGATTGTTGCAAATATAATTGTTTATTGAAGCTTGAAGTATAAATACACAATTTTCCTAAGAAATTATGGATACGCAAAAAAAGAAACCTTAGTAGTAACTAGGAAAAAAAACTGTTATTAATTTATTTTATGTGCATATTTTCTTCCGCACGGGTTATAAAAACAGGAAGAAAAAGTATTCGGTGGTACAAGTGAGTCCTTTGGTAAACAATGTGGACCTGGTGATATTGTTGGTGTTTTTCTCGATCTCGCCGATCATACGATCAGTAAGAAAAATTAATTTATAAAAGTATAATTACAAATCATTTTTATATCCTTTTGCTTAGCGTAATGTTCCTTTTACAATATATTTATTGTTTTCGCAACCCTGTTTTCCACATCATATTATTTTGCTTATAGAAAAAAAATGATGTAAAGAAAAAGAAGCACATTGAATAGTTTTGATTTGTTATATATGGTATGCAAATAATTTAAACGCAAATATATTTCATGGATTTTCTCCCAACAAATTATATATTCATAATATACATATTTATTAATATATAATAAGTAATTTGACTTCTTTGATAATTAGTGATAGAATTGTGTATCCCAAAGTCTTACTGGAAATAACACGCCCCACACACGTGAATATAACTTAGTCATATCTTTTAAAAAAATGTTGTGTACTAATTTTAAAATATGTAGTCTTGCAAGTTTTACTCAAGAAAATGTTGACTATTGAAATTCACTAATACTAAACTTTTTTTTTATGTTTATAACCATAAATGTGTTGTCTAGACGCTTTTAAAAAACTACTGAATCAGCGCTGTTATACATAATTGCATACATGAAGAGCATGTTTCTTTCTTTTTAGCTTAACATACATATATTACATGGTCATATACTTGTGTACTACAGCCTTCTATTTAAATACTAGGTTTCTCATTGAATGGAGAACTACTGATGGATGCATTAGGTGGTGAAACAACCTTCGCGGATGTTACAGCTGAAGGTGTTGGCTTTGTTCCAGCATGCACGCTAGGCGTAAGATATCTAGGGTCTTATAACGCATACCCTAATATTACAAATCAAATTTTTAGGTTGGACAAAAAGCAAGATTGATTTATGGGCAAGATGTTGACTCTCTCAAGTTTTTCACTACATGTGGGCTTCAGGAAGGTTATGAACCCTTTTGCGTGTAAGAAGAATTAGCACAAGAGTACAATTTCGATACGGATAATATATATTAAAAAATACATTTCGCTTTTATTAGTAACATGCGTCGTCCCGTAACACATTGGTATACAAAGGATCAGCCCATATTTGAAAATACAGAAGAAATGCCTGACTGTCGTATTGATGTTACGCGTATTCCAGGTGGAGCAGATACTCCACCACATTTAAAAATATCTCACAATACATTTGAGACAATGGAGAAAGCTAATTGGGAGTTCCTTCGCCTATCACTTCCTGTTACATGTATGAGTGAATTTATAAGGTAAGATTTAGCAGGACTCTTAGTACGAGAATCTTTTGATTCGTTCGAATCATGTCCTCATATATTTAAAACAAGTAGTTATTAAATATAATGTAAACAATTTTTTTCGAAGTGACGCTGAAAAAGCTCGTCGATGGGAAGAAATTAGAATTCGTCAGTACAGACTTTTAAAAGAAACTCCTGATCCCTCACAAAGTCAACCATCGCAAACTGGACATTTGGATCATATGCTTAAAAGTGGGTTTACAATGAACGATATTAAGGGTCTTAATAGAAATTATGATGAGGGTGCTGAAGCAGAGGATAATACGACAAATGGTCCACATAGGCCTCCTAGGAAGGGTTCCCTTACAAGAAATATTACATTTGAATCTGATGTTATTTCGGATAATATAAGAAGATCAGCTTCAGTTCTTGATATGAACGGTGTGGTAGAAACAGATGAAAAGAAAAAAAGAGGAAGAAGTCCATTCAAGTTTTTTTCTAAAAAGTCCCGAGATCAAAGTAAGGAAAAGGTTTTGAGTAGAACGCGTGAAATGTCACCAATGGAAAGAAGAAATACTGTTGGTAAGATTAATGTGAAATTATTTTATATGTATATATGCGAAATATATTGTACTTAACAAACGCTCATATTTATGTTCCAAACGTCTTCAATTTGTTCCCAAGCCCATGGAAGAAATGTTGTAAATTCGCAAATGACAATAAGAAGCCCAACGGTTCGAATTTCTAACGTAATTTTTGTGAGTTAATCAAAAAAGTAAATATTGTAAAAAGTGTCTTTTAGAATAACGAGTTAGGAATGCAACCGCCATCTGTTCCTGAACGTCAACAAGGACCTAAAGCTATGAGCGGTGGTAATTTGGGCAATCCTACAATTGAATCTTCTGGAAATGAAAAGTTTGATGCCGAATGTTTAAGACTCATAAACGAATATTTTTATGGTGTACGGATATTCCCTGGACAAGATCCTACTCACGTATATGTTGGCTGGGTGACCACGCAATATCATCTACATAGCAAAGATTTTAATAAATCAAAAGTCAGATGTGCTTCTGTTATAATAGAAGACTTTTATGAACAAGCATTAGAGCATATAGAACGACAGAGCTGTTATGTTGTTCGAGCAGATGAATTATTCAACGAGGTTACTCAAGACGCTTCTGGAAAGGGAGCATCTCAAGGAATGTTTGTTGGTTGCTTTGTAGACACGGCGACCGGAATTATAAGATTCACATGTGAAGGAAAGGAAACATCACATCGGTGGTTAATGGAACCTGATACAAAATTATTCCCTGCGATTTTTGTTGAGGCTACAAGTAAAGACGTTCTACAGATAGAACTTGGTCGCACACCAACAACTTTGCCATTATCCGCAGCAGTTTTACCGACTAGTGATAAACATGTCAATCCACAATCTCCGCCACGTCTTAAGGTACAATGCTTAAAGCCACATCAATGGGCAAGAGTGCCAAATACAGCACTTCAAGTGCACGCATTAAAGTTATCAGATATACGAGGTTGGTCAATGCTTTGTGAAGATCCTGTATCAATGCTTGCTTTGCATATACCAGAAGAAGATCGTTGCATAGATATATTGGAGCTTATTGAGATGGATAAACTTTTGTCGTTTCACGCACATACTTTAACTCTATATGCCGCACTTTGTTATCAATCAAACTATCGTGCAGCACATGCCTTATGCCAACATGTTGATCAAAAACAGCTTCTGTACGCCATTCGATCAGAATATATGAGTGGGCCGCTACGCCAAGGATTTTATGATCTTCTTATTGCATTGCATTTGGAATCACATGCAACAACTATGGAAGCGTGTAAAAATGAATACATTACCCCACTCGGACAAGAATTAAAAGAACTTTATAAAGATGACGAAATGTGTCATTCACTTCGCTCTCTTATTACAGAGTCAGTTAGACCACAATTAAGAATGACGGAAATAACGTGAGTATAGCAAGTTAATTTATTGTCACTTTATTCTCACATAGACATAAAAAAAACATAACATGCTGAATTAATTAATTTATCTAATCAACTGTCGATTTTGAAATAACTAAAAAAAATATTTTTGCATTTATATACATATATACATATGTATACGTACAGTTTGATTACATATAATCTAATTTAATCTACTGTGAATATATATATTCATATATAAAAGAAAATATTAATAACATATTTAAAAACGATATAATAAATTTGTATGCAGTTTAGTTGATTAGAAAACTGTATTGTACAAGTTGTATGTACTAAATTGGTTGAATAACATATGAACATCATAAGATGAATGAATGACTAAGTTTTCTTATTTAGAATTCTGATACTGAAACATGTTTAAAACATGGTAAACGCTATTTATTTCTTCTATTCATTATTGTTGATGCATTGAATCTTTTCTGTCCCATATTCTGCACTTGTGTAACTTTTCAAAAATCCAGTCCCCCCACAAGCCCTCAAACAATTGGTTTAGCGCCAAGTGCTTCCAGTGAACCCATCCCGACGATCGAGCAACTATACTCTCCAAAATTTCCATTAGAAGTTGTCAGAGAATTCGTAATGGAAGCGTTAAAAGAAGCTGTCGAAGTAAACCAAGTTCACAATCGAGATCCAATTGGTTGGTCAAATGAAAATTTGTTCCTGTAGGTTAATTTGATTCATTGTATTATAAATTAATAACATTTGACATATATTACGCAGACCGTTAATTAAACTTACTGATCGTCTTCTCTTGGTTGGAGTCTTAACCGACGAAGATGTGCAGAAACTTCTTGTGATGATCAATCCGGAGACCTGGGATTCGTTTTTCGAGAAGGGTAATTTATTCATCGACTTTAAAATGCTTAAATTTTACTTATAAAATTAATTTTCCAGATGGCAAAGATGAACATCGTAAAGGACTGTTGACAATGAAAATGGCAGAAGGCGCTAAACTTCAAATGTGCTATCTACTTCATCATTTATACGACATTCAGTTACGACATAGAGTAGAGAGTATTATAGCATTCTCACATGATTTTGTGGGTGATATACAATCCGATCAGCTGCGCCGATATATTGAAATAAAGCAATCAGATCTTCCCAGTGCTGTTGCCGCAAAAAAAACAAAAGAATTTCGATGTCCCCCAAGGGAACAAATGAATCAAATTCTATCCTTTAAAAATTTAGAGCCAGATGATCAAGAGAATTGTACATGTGGTTTGGATTTACGTGGAAGTTTGTATGATTTTCATGAGAGTTTGATGAACAAAGTGTCACTTAATGCATTACAAGAGCCTGAAGAATCCGATAGTAATAATGCAATAGAAGAAGTTAAAACCGGGCCAATAACAAAGATTTACAATTTCATTAATACGGTTAAGGAGCTTGAGGAAGGCCCTAAAGAACCTGAAGAGCCCGAAAAGAAAACTCCAGAAGAAATATTTCGAAAAGTGCTTATAAAAACAATTGTTAACTGGGCAGAGGAGTCACAGATTGAAAATCCAAAACTTGTTAGAGAAATGTTTAGTCTACTCGTTCGTCAATATGATACAGTTGGAGAGCTAGTTAGAGCTTTAGAGAAGACGTATGTAATTAATAGTAAAGCTCGTGACGATGTTGCAGAAATGTGGGTTGGCCTGAGCCAAATCCGGGCACTACTTCCAGTTCAGATGAGTCAAGAGGAAGAAGAACTAATGAGGAAGAGGCTTTGGAAATTAGTTAACAATGCCACATTCTTTCAACATCCGGATCTTATAAGGATACTTAGAGTACATGAAAATGTAATGGCTGTTATGATGAACACATTAGGACGTCGTGCACAAGCTCAAAGTGATGCCCCCTCTCAACCTGATGGGCTTGAAGGGGCTCCACCAAAAGAAAAGGATACGTCCCACGAAATGGTAGTAGCTTGTTGCCGATTTCTATGCTATTTTTGTCGAACAGGACGTCAAAATCAGAAAGCCATGTTCGATCACTTCGATTTTCTTTTAGATAATGCAAATATTTTGTTAGCACGTCCAAGTTTAAGAGGGTCTACTCCATTAGATGTGGCTTATTCGAGCTTAATGGAGAACACAGAATTAGCTCTGGCACTTAGAGAACACTATCTGGAAAAAATCGCTGTGTACCTATCCAGGTGTGGATTGCAAAGCAATTCGGAACTTGTAGAAAAAGGATATCCAGACTTGGGTTGGGACCCAGTTGAGGGTGAACGCTACTTAGATTTCCTACGTTATTGCGTGTGGGTAAATGGCGAAAGTGTGGAAGAAAATGCAAACCTTGTCATTCGTCTTCTTATCCGACGTCCAGAATGTTTAGGGCCGGCTCTAAGAGGAGAAGGAGAAGGTCTCTTTCGTGCAATTGTTGAGGCCAATAAGATGTCTGAAAAAATAGCCGATCGGTGCAAGTTTCAAGATGAAGCTGAAGGAACAATTGCTGGTCTCAACTTTAGCCATCCTCTGCCTGAAAGTGAAGACGACGAAGATTACATTGATACTGGAGCGGCTATCTTGAATTTTTATTGTACTTTAGTAGACCTCCTGGGTCGATGCGCACCAGATGCATCGGTAATCGAACAGGGCAAAAATGAGTCACTGAGAGCTAGAGCTATTTTGAGATCTCTGGTGCCACTTGAAGATCTGCAAGGAGTTCTCAGTCTTAAATTTACTCTCTCGCAAACTTCGCCAGGTGAAGAAAAGCCAAAATCAGATATGCCGTCTGGTCTACTGCCCAACAATAAACAAAGCATAGTATTATTCCTTGAACGAGTTTATGGTATCGAAACGCAAGAACTATTCTACAAGCTTCTAGAAGATGCTTTTCTACCGGATCTGCGTACAGCGACAATGCTTGATAAAAGTGATGGATCTGAAAGCGATATGGCACTCTCAATGAACCGCTATATAGGGAACTCAATTCTACCACTCCTTATTAAACATTCAAAATTTTATAATGAAGCCGAGAATTATGCTAGTTTACTTGATGCAACTTTGCATACAGTTTATAGACTTTCAAAGAATCGTATGTTGACAAAAGGTCAGAGAGAAGCCGTATCTGACTTTTTAGTTGCACTTACATCTCAGATGCAACCTGCGATGTTGTTAAAACTTCTACGCAAGTTGACTGTGGATGTGTCCAAACTTTCAGAATATACAACGGTGGCTCTAAGAGTAAGGAATACTTAAAATTTATAATATACTTGCATATATTCGATAAAACTAGTTCATACTTTTCAATAACATTTCTCATAAAAATTATAATTTAAGACCCATTTATTAAGGGTTTAATATAAAAGCAATATTAATTAAACTAATTAGATATAAAAGTACTAATTATAAACTTTTTTATTATTTCATCTCTAGCTTCTCACTCTCCATTTTGACCGCTGCGCAAAATATTATGGATCGACACAAGGACAGGGGTCGTACGGAGCATCATCTGATGAAGAAAAGCGCTTAACGATGTTACTGTTTTCAAATATATTTGACTCTTTAAGCAACATGGATTATGATCCGGAATTATTTGGAAAAGCTTTACCATGCCTTATAGCTATTGGATGCGCCTTACCCCCCGATTATAGCTTGTCAAAGAATACCGATGAAGACTATTATGGACGTCAAACGGGTGCTCCAGACCAACCTCAATATGATCCAAATCCAATTGACACAACGATAGTTCATTTAGACAATGATCTAAACTCTCTTGTTCAAAAGTTTAGTGAGCACTATCACGACGCATGGGCAAGTCGCAGACTAGAAGGAGGATGGGTGCATGGTGAAATTAGGTCTGATTTAGAACGAAAACATCCCAGATTAAAACCATACAATATGTTGAGTGAATATGTATGTATAAATGAATTATAAATTCAATAATGTAAATGTTCAATTTATATTTAGGAGAGGGAAAGGTATCGTGATCCGGTAAGGGAGAGCTTAAAGGCACTTTTATCAATTGGGTGGACAATTGAACATTCTGAAATTGACGTCCCTCTTAATAATCGAGGATCCACAAGACGTCAATCTAAACCGCAATTAGTATGTAAAATTAAGTGCTTACCTATAAATCTTTCCTCGCATACATAACATAATTCAATTAAATTATTTCCTGGATTTAACCTTTCCCAATTTACTTATTCTTAATATTCCCTGACAAGCAGAATGATTTTCAGAATGAAGGAAATGCATTTAATTACAATCCTCATCCAGTGGACATGACGAATTTGACGTTAAGTAGAGAAATGCAAAATATGGCCGAGAGGTTGGCCGAAAATTCACATGATATTTGGGCAAAAAAAAAGAAAGAGGAATTAAATAAGTCTGGGGGAATTATACATTCCCAACTAGTTCCCTATGATCTTTTAACTGACAAGGAAAAGCGAAAGGACAGGGAAAGGTCTCAAGAGTTTTTAAAGTACATGCAGTATCAAGGATACAAATTGCACAAGTATATATTATTATTAATTATTGAAATATGCATTATTAACAATTTTTTTATTTCTGTTTTTTAACTGAAGGCCAACAAAAGGCGGTGCTACTGAAGGTGAAGGTGGCGTTACTCAAGCATCTGTTGAGCTAAGATTTTCATATTCTTTATTGGAGAAACTTATACAGTATCTGGATAGAGCAACTATAAATATGAAATTGTTAAAACCGTCAACAACTTTTAGTAGAAGAAGCTCTTTCAAAACTGCTTCTCGGGACATAAAGTTTTTTTCAAAAGTCGTTTTGCCCCTAATGGAAAAGTATTTTTCAACGCATAGAAATTACTTCATAGCAGTTGCAACTGCAACAAATAATATTGGCGCTGCATCCTTAAAAGAAAAAGAAATGGTTGCGTCAATATTTTGTAAGCTGGCTTCACTGTTAAGAAATAGACTAGCAGCTTTTGGTCCCGATGTAAGAATAACTGTGCGATGCCTTCAAGTTCTAGTTAAGGGAATTGACGCAAAATCACTTGTCAAAAACTGTCCCGAATTTATAAGAACTTCGATGCTAACATTTTTTAATCAAACTGCTGATGATTTGGGTAACACAATAATAAACCTACAGGATGGAAAATATAGTCATTTGCGAGGTACACATCTTAAAACATCAACTTCGCTTGCTTATGTCAATCAGGTTATTCTCCCCGTCCTTACCGCCATGTTTGACCATCTTGCTGCATGCGATTATGGAAGTGATTTATTACTAGACGAAATTCAAGTAGCTTCATACAAAATCTTAGCAGCCTTATACCATTTGGGAACTGATTCAACACTCACTCACGACAGAAAATATTTAAAAACAGAAATTGAACGGCATAAGCCAGCTTTAGGGTCTTGCTTGGGGGCGTACAGTTCATGTTTCCCTGTAGCATTTTTGGAGCCACACTTGAACAAACACAATCAGTTCTCACTTCTTAATAGAATTGCAGATCATTCTTTAGAAGCACAGGATATAATGGTAAAAATGGAAAGTAGTATGCCAAATCTGGAAACTATTCTGCAAGAGGTGGATCAGTTTGTGGACTCAGATAAAACATATGCTGACGCAGCATTCATAATTGATGTCATTCTCCCGCTTTTATGCGCATATCTGCCATTTTGGTGGGCGCAAGGTCCAGATAATGTAAGTCCGACGAGTGGCAATCATGTAACCATGGTTACAGCTGACCACATGAATTCATTACTGAAGAACGTTTTAAAAATGATTAAAAAAAATATTGGCAATGAAAATGCACCATGGATGACAAGAATTGCTGCTTATACACAGCAAATAATAATAAATACCTCAGAGGAACTCTTAAAGGATCCTTTCTTGCCATTAGCAGAAAGAGTAAAAAAACGAACAGAAAATATGTTTCATAAGGAAGAGAGCATGCGTGGATTCATTAAATCAGCTACCGATGATACTTCACAAGTAGAAACCCAGCTGCAAGAAGACTGGCAATTGCTAGTTAGAGATATTTACTCATTTTATCCACTACTCATAAAATATGTCGATCTACAACGTAATCACTGGCTTAAAGATAATATTCCAGAAGCAGAAGAACTTTATAACCATGTTGCTGATATTTTTAATATCTGGTCTAAAAGCCAATATTTCCTTAAAGAAGAACAAAACTTTATATCTGCCAATGAAATTGATAATATGGCCCTTATTATGCCTACGGCTACAAGAAGATCAGCCGCAATTACGGAAGGTGCTCCAGTTACAGGAGGTAAAGTTAAGAAGAAGAAGAAGAACCGAGACAAAAAACGTGACAAAGACAAGGAGGTACAGGCAAGTCTTATGGTTGCATGCTTAAAACGATTACTTCCAGTTGGTTTGAACTTATTCGCCGGTCGTGAGCAAGAGTTAGTACAACATTGCAAAGACAGATATTTAAAGAAAATGCCGGAATACGAAGTAATTGAATTCGCCAGAAATCAATTAACTTTGCCGGACAAACTAGATCCATCGGACGAAATGTCTTGGCAACACTACCTTTATTCAAAGCTTGGAAAAAAGGATGATGTTAACGATGATGTAGTTATAGTTGAAAAATCAAATCAAAATGAGAAAAAGGACAAGACGGAGGAAACCGTTGACAGAATTGTGGCAATGGCTAAGGTTCTGTTTGGTTTACATATGGTGAGTAATTTTTTCATTCGCCAGTACATACAAATTATTTTTTATGTTTTTTATTATATTTTGTTTTAATTATGTTTTCATTAAACATTTTCTTTTTCACAATGATTTCTTATGTATCTATAATATGGGCAAACTATTAAAAAAGATCGATCATCCTCAACAACAAAGTAAGAACGTCTACAGAAGTGTCGTATCAATTCAAAGGAAGCGTGCTGTAATTGCATGTTTCCGACAGACATCTTTACATTCTCTACCCAGGTTTTATTTTATTACTTTAATGTTATACGTTCGTATTATCTAACAAATACTTTATGAAAATTACATGTTGTTAAAAACCATAACGTTTTATGCGTTTTTCCCTCGAAACCAGTCAGTGATCTGATTTCTTAATTTTTAACTCTCTGTGTTGAACTAACAAACCAGTTTTTCCCCTTAGGCTAGTCGCACTAAGAACAGGTACAAGCTTTGGAACTCGAAATTGTCATTGGCAAGGCGCCAAGCGGCAATATGCTGTTTAAGAGCAAAACATCTTTACCGATTAAGCAGGTGCTTTTGCTTGTTCATAATTTGTTCTAATAGCTCTACTAAAACTAAATTAAGCGTAAAACACGAAGATGTATGGAGCTTTAATACATATAATTATTCTCTTGAATGATAATAATGTATTTATATTTTGTATACATAGACACCGAGCTTGCAATATATTTGCACGAACGTATTATGAACAGTGGTTACAAGAAGAGAATGTAGGACAAGAGATTATGATAGAAGATTTAACGCAAACGTTCGAAGAATCTGAGAAATCCAAAAAGGATGTAGAAGAAGAAGATGGAAAACCGGATCCCCTAACCCAATTGGTCACAACATTCTGTCGTGGTGCTATGACTGAACGAAGTGGTGCTTTACAAGAAGATCTTTTGTACATGTCTTATGCCCAAATTGCGGCGAAGTCGTGCGGTGAAGAAGAAGAAGAAGGTGGTGATGAAGAGGGTGGCGCAGAAGGTGGCGAGGAAGGTGAAAAAACTAGTATTCATGTAAGTAAGAAATTGGTGAACATTTTTACAATACTAACCGAATAGAAACGCTTAAAGCATCAAATGGATAAACTTATGGTAAGAAAAATTATACAATCTTTATATGTTTAATAAAATTCAAGAGATACGAATAAACTCAAGTGGCAATGAATTTTAGCTAATTTAATAAATAGTTAATATAAAATTTTAAAACCATGCGCATTCTTCACATATTCACCAAGTTTATTTAAATTTTAAAGGAACAAGAAATGGAAAAACAAAAGCTTCTGTTTCACCAAGCTCGTTTATCAAATAGAGGTGTTGCTGAAATGGTATTGCTACATATATCCGCGTCAAAGGGTGTACCATCTGAGATGGTAATGACAACTTTAAATCTTGGCATTGCTATATTGAGAGGTGGCAACATAGATATTCAAATGGGAATGCTAAACCATCTTAAAGAAAAGAAAGACGTCGGTTTTTTCACATCCATTGCAGGGCTTATGAACTCTTGCAGTGTTCTTGATCTTGATGCATTTGAACGCAATACAAAAGCCGAAGGTAATTTATACAGACATTTACCTTAACCAGTTTTTAACTGCTTGTACTTTTCCCCTTAATATCCAATTGTAATTTTATATTATTTCCTTTACATTATGTTTTTTTGATTCTTATTTTCATTTACCAATCCGAATCAAACGTCAACATTCGAAATGTTTCCCTGATCAACCTACATGCACGATTTTCCTCAAAAAAATTATATAACACCTTGCTGAACACCAAAATCAATACACTATTGCATGTGTATTCCCGTAATTATGAATTACAATTTATGCGCTCCCTGCTTTCCCTATCTTAATTGTTTTCTGCAATGTTCGAAACAAAGAATATATTCCAAGTGCGGGTGCAGGTTTAGGTGTCGGATCGGAAGGAGCAGCTGGGGAAAAAAATATGCATGATGCTGAATTTACATGCGCCCTTTTTCGTTTCATTCAATTGACATGCGAGGGCCATAACTTGGGTAATGCAATCAAATTGTAATTTTATAATATCTAAACTAAATAAACACTTACAATTTATAGAATGGCAAAATTATTTAAGAACCCAAGCTGGAAACACAACTACTGTAAACGTAGTTATTTGTACGGTAGATTATCTCCTGCGACTTCAGGAATCTATCATGGACTTTTATTGGCATTATTCAAGCAAGGTATTTTGTATCTTTTTTGTATCTATATTGTTAACAACATCTTGCATTTTTAGGAGATCATAGACCCTGCCGGGAAAGCCAATTTTTTCAAAGCAATAGGAGTAGCTTCTCAAGTTTTTAATACGCTCACGGAAGTAATTCAAGGACCTTGTACTCTTAATCAACAAGCACTTGCACACTCAAGGTTATGGGATGCCGTTGGTGGTTTTCTGTTCTTGTTTTCCCATATGCAAGAAAAACTATCGAAACATTCCAGTCAAGTTGATCTTCTCAAAGAACTTCTTAACTTACAAAAAGATATGATTACAATGATGCTGTCTATGTTGGAAGGAAATGTGGTTAATGGTAAGAACTATTTGACTTTTAACTGTGCAATTATTTATTTTACAATTCAGGTACAATCGGAAAACAAATGGTTGATACTTTAGTGGAATCTGCTTCAAATGTGGAGTTGATACTAAAATACTTTGATATGTTCCTAAAGCTTAAAGATCTTACCGAATCACAGAGTTTCCAAGAAGTTGATATAAAAAATGAGGGATGGGTTACTCCAAAAGATTTTAGAGACAAAATGGAGCAGTCTAAAAACTACACACAGTAAGTTAAATATGTACTTTGATAATCAATTAACAATAACAACATTTTTTATTTTCGGACTAATTTTTATTAAACTTTTTTTCTGTCCATGCAGTGAAGAAATGGATTTCCTTTTGGCTTGTTGCGAACGAAATCACGAGGGAAAAATTGACTATGGAGCTTTCGTCGATCGTTTTCATGAACCATCAAAGGAAATTGGTTTTAATCTGGCTGTACTGTTAACAAATCTTAGTGAGCATATGCCTAACGAACCGCGTCTAGCCAGATTTTTAGAAACAGCAGGCTCAGTTCTTAATTATTTCGAACCGTTTTTGGGCCGGATTGAAATTTTAGGAAGTTCAAAACGAATAGAACGTGTTTATTTTGAAATAAAGGAGTCCAACATCGAACAATGGGAGAAACCACAGATAAAGGAATCAAAACGAGCATTCTTCTACTCAATCGTAACGGAAGGTGGTGATAAGGAAAAGCTTGAAGCATTTGTTAACTTTTGTGAAGATGCTATATTCGAAATGACTCATGCTTCCGGATTGATGGCAACAGATGATGGTGGAGCGAATATTAAACGTGATACTTCATATAGTTCTTATATGAGCGAAGAAGAAGAAGAACGTGCAGCTAGAGATCCTATCAGACGTAGTATTCAGGCTGTTAAGGACGGAATTAAATTTGGAATCCATATATTTAGTCCCGCTAATATCAAACATCAAATTTGTGTTATGCAATCCAAGTCCATACCTGAATTGATTATAGGTTTCTTTAAAATAATATTCTACATATTTTACTATACTGGATATGGAAAAATATGCGTACTCAAATATATATTTGGAATAATAATGAATTTGATGAGAGGATCTACCAATGAGGAATCAGATACTTTAGTTACGATTGAAGATGAAAAGCTTTCGATAAGAACACTTCCTCCACTACCAATTGAAGAACCACCCGGAACTGTTCAGGCATTCGGTCTCGACATTAGTAAAGAAGAAAATGGTCAATACAAAGTTGCTCCACATGAGTCTCCGGGTATAAGTCCTACATCGTCTGTGGAAGAAACCGGTGAATCAAGTCCAGAGGATACTACAGGAACCGGAGAAATTTTGGAAAACGAACAACAAGAACCTATGTCTATAGTCGATCTTCTAGGAGGAGATGCAGCAAAGAAAGCTGCTCAAGAACGTCAGGAAGCTCAAAAAGCTCAAGAGGCTGCAATGGCTTCTATCGAAGCTGAAGCAAAGAAATCTTCAGCTGCTACTCAAGAAACTCCAGCAGTTCACCAAATCGATTTTTCACAGTACACACACAGAGCTGTTAGCTTTTTAGCAAGAAATTTTTATAACCTGAAATATGTTGCATTGGTGTTGGCCTTTAGCATTAATTTTATGTTGCTTTTTTATAAAGTAACCTCATTTGGTGATGAAGATGATAGTTCAGGTGATGAAGAATTGATCATTGGATCAGGCTCCGGAACAGGAATCTCATCATCAGGAATAGGTTCAGGAGAAGGATCTGGAGATGGTGTGGACACGATTGACGATGTTCCCGAGTTAGTGCATGTGGATGAAGACTTTTTCTATATGGAACATGTGATACGATTTGCAGCGATGTTACACAGCTTAGTATCATTAGCAATGTTAATTGCTTATTACCATCTAAAAGTCCCACTAGCTATTTTTAAAAGAGAAAAGGAAATCGCAAGGCGGTTAGAATTTGATGGCCTTTTTATTGCAGAGCAACCAGAGGATGACGATCTTAAATCACATTGGGACAAGTTAGTGATATCAGCTAAATCATTTCCAGTTAACTATTGGGATAAATTTGTGAAGAAGAAAGTACGCCAAAAGTATAGTGAAACATACGATTTTGATTCTATATCAAATTTACTTGGAATGGAAAAAAGCGCATTTACAGCTCAGGAAAATGAAGGAGGTGGATTCGTAAAGTATGTTCTTAATATTGATTGGAGATATCAAGTTTGGAAAGCCGGTGTCACCATAACAGACAACGCCTTCCTATACTCCTTATGGTATTTCACATTTTCCATTCTTGGAAACTTCAATAACTTTTTTTTCGCTGCTCATTTGTTGGATGTTGCTGTTGGCTTTAAAACTTTGCGTACTATATTGCAGTCAGTTACACACAATGGAAAACAGTTAGTGCTTACTGTTATGCTTTTAACTATAATTGTATACATATATACTGTAATTGCTTTCAACTTTTTCCGGAAATTCTATATTCAAGAAGAGGATGAAGAAATTGATAAAAAATGCCACGATATGCTTACATGCTTCGTATTCCATTTATATAAAGGTGTACGTGCGGGTGGTGGAATCGGTGATGAAATTGGAGATCCAGACGGAGATGATTATGAAGTTTATCGTATTATATTTGATATTACCTTCTTCTTTTTCGTCATTGTAATACTGCTGGCTATTATTCAAGGCTTAATCATTGATGCTTTTGGAGAGCTTCGAGATCAACTGGAATCGGTCAAAGAGAACATGGAATCTAATTGCTTTATATGCGGAGTTGGAAAAGATTATTTCGACATTGTGCCACATGGCTTTGATACCCACGTTCAAAAGGAACATAATTTAGCGAACTATATGTTCTTTTTGATGCATCTTATAAACAAACCAGATACCGAATATACAGGTCAAGAAACGTATGTCTGGAATATGTACCAGCAGAGAAGTTGGGACTTTTTCCCTGTTGGTGATTGCTTCCGGAAACAATATGAAGATGAGTTATCAGGTGGAAGTGGGAATTAATAATATCAGTTTGGTGTATCAAATTATATTATCTTATTATGCAACAACTTATTATTCAATAACGAACGAAGAGAACTAAAAAACTATAGTTTTCTAATTTTCTGTATCGATTTTTTAATTGTTAACTGAGAATGACAATCCTTTAAAACGAAATGCATATATTTATGTATAAATTATTTTGAATTAAAATTAAGTTCTCAATTTACGTATGTAGCTAATAAAATTGTTTCAATACACGAATGTCCAACAATTCTGAGTTTATATTACAACTGGGCTTTTGATTGTAGTGTTAAGCGAAGCAAAAGACGACGATGGACTTAAAAGTTACGCTATTAGAGCCCATGTATATAGTTGGGTTGACAAGTAATAGTTGTGAATGTAAACAGTGTCCCGGTATGTTATATGATGCTTTTGAGTGATTCGGGTATATCTGGGGATATCATTGATACGTATGGAGTTGTCTATAGCTAAGTACAAGCTTGATGGGAATGCAGACAACGTCCTGGTGTACTCTTGGGTAATTGTACTTGATTCTATTATATTTGGGGATGTAATTCGTAACAGTACAGAGATAATTGGCTTGGCGAGAATGCAGATTGTGTTCTTATGTGTTCTATGATGATTGTAGTTGCGTCTGGTATATTTGCGGATGTAATTGATAGCTTTAGCGTGGTCTTTGGCTTGATATGCGCTTGATAAGAACGCAGATGATGTTCTTGTGTTTTCTGTAATGCTTGTAGTTGATTTTGGTGTATTTGGGGATCTTTAAGAGCAGAACATTACTATGAGTAAATAATGTAACTGAGCGCTTATCACATTCTCAACAAGCATTCGCAAAACTCAATGTGCTGTCCACATGCAGCTATGAGAAATTCTTAAACCAGAGAACACTCAAGAATTATGAAGTGAGCCCAAACCTTCCCTACATTAAAAACCAACTCCAAACCAGTTCATATGCACGTGTGACAAACCCGTAAAAACCAGAACATCACCCACAACAATTGTGATCAAATTTTTTGTAAAAATCAAGAAATTTATTCGAATAAATTATCAAGGGAGGGCCTTAAGGTAATGTTACGACTCGATACGATATATTTGCTGATAGACATGCCTCTTAGGGACGTATATATCTTGGAAACTAAGCTATCGATGTGGTCAGTCCATGTCAATTTACTATTGCACACTATTTCAAGGCTTTTTACACATGTAACATATTCTATTATCGTGGAATTGAGTTCTATTGGCGGGAAATTGGATAGAGAAGGGGATTGTTTCGAGATCGGGATTGCTTTTGTTTTGTTAGGATAGTGCATTAGACAGTTGTAGGTAGCCCAATTTGCTATAGAGCTCAGATTCTCATTTATTTTTGCAACTGAGTCTTCAACCATATCTAGTGGGAAGCTTAGGTAGATTTAAACATCGTCTGCATATATATGAAAGTTACAATAGGACAACGGGTTTTCGACTATTGTCTACTATTTGAACGATTGACGACGCGACGAGACGATTCAAGTGTAGTGTTAGGCTAAGCAAACTTTTGACGATATCGTTTAATACGATTGTTTGAACGACGATGTTTTTAAAATCGTTGGTTTGAGAGGTGATAATTGTGAATGTAAACAATGTCCCGGTATGTTGTATGATGCTTTCGAATGATTCGGGTATATATGGAGATACCATTGACTCGTGTGGTGTGGTCTATAGCTAAATACAACCTTGATGACAATGCGGACAACGTCCTACTGTACTCTGGGATGCTTTCACTTAATTCAATTATGATTAGGGATGTAATTGGTAAGGGTATTGTTGTTGATTCTGGTGTATTTGGGGCTGCAATTGGTCATCGTAGAGGGATATATGGCTTGGCTGGAACTTGGTAAGAACGCATACAGTGTCCTGGGGTGCTCTGTGTTGACTGTAGTTGATTCTGGTGTATTTCTGGATGCGATTGGTAGCAGTATAGTGAGATTTAGCTTGGAGGCAGCTAGGTGAGAACGCAGGTGGAGACCTGGTGTGGTATGTCATGATTGTAGTGGATTCTGGTATATTTGGGGATGTAATTGATAGGTATAGAGTGCATGCGGCTTGATAAACGCCTGATGTGTATGCAAACATTGTCCTGGTGTGTTCTGTGATGACTGTAGTTGATTCTGGTGTATTTCTGGATGCAATTGGTGGCAGTATAGTGAGATTTAGCTTGGAGTGAGCTAGGTGAGAACGCAGGTGGAGGCCTGGTGTGGTATGTCATGATTGTAGTGGATTCTGGTATATTTGGGGATGTAATTGATAGATATAGAGTGCATGCGGCTTAATAAACGCCTGATGTGTATGCAGACATTGTCCTGGTGTGTTCTGTGATGAGTGTAGTTGATTCTGATCTATTTCGGGTTGCAATTGATAGCTGTAGAGCGATATTTGGCTTGGTGGGAGCTTGGTAAGAACGCGTATGGTGTCTTGGTGTGATCTGTGAAGATTGTTGTTTATTCTGACGTATTTGGGGTTGTAATTGGTAACTGCAGAGTGATATTTGGCTTGGCTGGAACTTGGTAAGAACGCATACGGTGTCCTGGTGTGCTCTGTGCTGATTGTAGTTGACTCTGGTGTATTTCTGGATGCAATTGGTAGCAACATTGAGATTTTGACCCCAAAATCCAAGCAGTGGTTAGTAAGGCATTTCTGATGGATTTCAACGCTCAACTTCCAACTGCCAAAGCGGCCCTATTGGGGCTACCGGCGATTTGCGCACACTGTTTCGCATGTCCTGGTGAGTTTATTACTCGATCCTGAGAGTTTGGATTCCTTCCGGCAACATTGAAATTTTGACATGAGATGCGGACACCGTTTCGTATGTCCTGGTGTGTGTATTAATCGATCCTGAGAGTTTGAAGTCCCTCCGGCAACATTAAGATTTCGACCTCAAAATGCAAGCAGTGGTTAGTAAGGCATTTCTGATGGATTTCAACGCTCATCCTTCCAACTGCCACAGCGGCCCCTTTGGGGCTACCGGCGACTTGCGGACATTTTTGTGTGTATCAATCGATGGAGTCCTTCCCGGCAACATTGAGATTTTGACCAGAAAATCCAAGCAGTGGTTAGTAAGGCATTTCTTATGGATTTCAACGCTCATCTTCCAACTGCCGCAGCGGCCCTTTTAAGGCTACCGGCGACTTGCGCACACTGTTTCGTATGTCCTGGTGTGTGTATTTATCGGTCCTGAGAGTTTGGAGTCCCTCTGGCAACATTGAGATTTTGACTCCAAGATCCAAGCAGTGGTTAGTAAAGCATTTCTGATGGATTTCAACGCTCATCTTCCAACGCCACAGCGGCCCTATTGGGGCTACCAGCGACTTACGGACATTTTTCTGCATGTCCCGGTGTGTGTATTTATCGATATTGAGAGTTTGGAGTCCCTCCGGCCACATTGAGATTTTGACCCCAAAATCCAAGCAGTGGTTAGTAAAGCATTTCTGATGGATTTCAACGCCCATCTTCCAACGCCACAGCGGCCCTATTGGGGCCAACGGCGACTTGCGGACATTTTTCTGCATGTCCTGGTGTGTGTATTTATCGATCCTGAGAGCTGGGAGTCCCTCCGGAAACATTGAGATTTTGACCCCAAGATCCAAGCAGTGGTTAGTAAGGTATTTCTGATGGATTTCAACGCTCATCTTCCAACTGCCACAGCGGCCCTATTGGGGCTACCTATGACTTGCGCACTTTTTTTCCATGATCTCGTGAGTGTATTTACAGACCCTGAGAGTTTGGGGGGCGTCCGAACACATTGAGATTTTGACCCCAAAATCCAAGCAGTGGTTAGTAAGGCATTTCTGATGGATTTCAACGCTCATCTTCCAACTGCCACAGCGGCCCTATTGGGGCTACCGGCGACTTGCGCACACCGTTTCGCATGTTCTGGTGTGTGTATTAATCGATCCTTAGAGCAGTGGCAGTGGTTAGTAAGGCATTTCTGATGGATTTCAACGCTCATCTTCCAACTGCCACAGCTCCCCTATTAGGGCTACTATCGACTTGCGGACATTTTTCTGCATGTCCTGCGATGTGTATTTATCGATCCTAAGAGCTTGGAATCCCTCCGGCAACATTGAGATTTTGACCCCAAAATCCAAGCAGTGGTTAGTAAGGCATTTCTGATGGATTTCAACGCTCATCTTCCAACTGCCGCAGCGGCCCTATTTGGGCTACCGGCGACTTGCACACACAGTTTTGCATGTCCTGGTGTGTGTATTAATCGATCCTGAGAGTTTGGAGTCCCTCCGGCAACATTGAGATTTTGACCCCAAAATCCAAGCAGTGGTTAGTAAGGCATTTCTGATTGATTTCAAGGCTCATCTTTCAACTGCCACAGCGGCCCTATTGGGGCTACCGGCGACCTGCGCATGCGGTTTCGCATGTCCTGGTGTGTGTATTTATCGATCCTGAGAGCTGGGAGTCCCTCCGGAAACATTGAGATTTTGACCCCAAGATCCAAGCAGTGGTTAGTAAGGCATTTCTGATGGATTTCAACGCTCAACTTCCAACTGCCGCAGCGGCCCTATTGGGGCTATCGGCGACTTGCGCACACCGTTTTGTATGTCCTGGTGAGTTTATTACTCGATCCTGAGAGTTTGGATTCCTTCCGGCAACATTGAGATTTTGACATGAGATGCGGACACCGTTTCGTATGTCCTGGTGTGTGTATTAATCGATCCTGAGAGTTTGAAGACCCTCCGGCAACATTAAGATTTTGACCTCAAAATGCAAGCAGTGGTTAGTAAGGCATTTCTGATGGATTTCAACGCTCATCCTTCCAACTGCCACAGCGGCCCCTTTGAGGCTACCGGCGACTTGCGGACATTTTTGTGTGTATCAATCGATGGAGTCCTTCCCGGCAACATTGAGATTTTGACCAGAAAATCCAAGCAGTGGTTAGTAAGGCATTTCTGATGGATTTCAACGCTCATCTTCCAACTGCCGCAGCGGCCCTATTGGGGCTACCGGCGACTTGCGCACACCGTTTCGCATGTTCTGGTGTGTGTATTAATCGATCCTTAGAGTTTGGAGTCCCTCCGGCAACATTGAGATTTGTACCCCAAAATCCAAGCAGTGGTTTGTAAGGCATTTCTGATGGATTTCAACGCTCATCTTCCAACTGCCACAGCGGCCCTACTGAGGCTACTGGCGACTTACGGACATTTTTCTGCATGTCCTGGTGTGTGTATATATCGATCCTGAGAGTTTGGAGTCCCTCCGGCAACATTGAGATTTTGACCCCAAAATCCAAGCAGTAGTTAGTAAGGCATTTCTGATGGATTTCAACGCTCATCTTCCAACTGCCACAGCGGCCCTATTGGGGCTACCGGCGACTTGCGGACATTTTTGTGTGTATCAATCGATGGAGTCCTTCCCGGCAACATTGAGATTTTGACCAGAAAATCCAAGCAGTGGTTAGTAAGGCATTTCTAATGGATTTCAACGCTCATCTTCCAACTGCCGCAGCGGCCCTTTTAAGGCTACCGGCGACTTGCGCACACTGTTTCGTATGTCCTGGTGTGTGTATTTATCGGTCCTGAGAGTTTGGAGTCCCTCTGGCAACATTGAGATTTTGACTCCAAGATCCAAGCAGTTGTTAGTAAAGCATTTCTGATGGATTTCAACGCTCATCTTCCAACGCCACAGCGGCCCTATTGGGGCTACCAGCGACTTACGGACATTTTTCTGCATGTCCCGGTGTGTGTATTTATCGATATTGAGAGTTTGGAGTCCCTCCGGCCACATTGAGATTTTGACCCCAAAATCCAAGCAGTGGTTAGTAAAGCATTTCTGATGGATTTCAACGCCCATCTTCCAACGCCACAGCGGCCCTATTGGGGCCAACGGCGACTTGCGGACATTTTTCTGCATGTCCTGGTGTGTGTATTTATCGATCCTGAGAGCTGGGAGTCCCTCCGGAAACATTGAGATTTTGACCCCAAGATCCAAGCAGTGGTTAGTAAGGTATTTCTGATGGATTTCAACGCTCATCTTCCAACTGCCACAGCGGCCCTATTGGGGCTACCTATGACTTGCGCACTTTTTTTCCATGATCTCGTGAGTGTATTTACAGACCCTGAGAGTTTGGGGGGCGTCCGACAACATTGAGATTTTGACCCCAAAATCCAAGCAGTGGTTAGTAAGGCATTTCTGATGGATTTCAACGCTCATCTTCCAACTGCCACAGCGGCCCTATTGGGGCTACCGGCGACTTGCGCACACCGTTTCGCATGTTCTGGTGTGTGTATTAATCGATCCTTAGAGTTTGGAGTCCCTCCGGCAACATTGAGATTTGTACCCCAAAATCCAAGCAGTGGTTTGTAAGGCATTTCTGATGGATTTCAACGCTCATCTTCCAACTGCCACAGCGGCCCTACTGAGGCTACTGACGACTTACGGACATTTTTCTGCATGTCCTGGTGTGTGTATATATCGATCCTGAGAGTTTGGAGTCCCTCCGGCAACATTGAGATTTTGACCCCAAAATCCAAGCAGTAGTTAGTAAGGCATTTCTGATGGATTTCAACGCTCATCTTCCAACTGCCACAGCGGCCCTATTGGGGCTACCGGCGACTTGCGGACATTTTTGTGTGTATCAATCGATGGAGTCCTTCCCGGCAACATTGAGATTTTGACCAGAAAATCCAAGCAGTGGTTAGTAAGGCATTTCTAATGGATTTCAACGCTCATCTTCCAACTGCCGCAGCGGCCCTTTTAAGGCTACCGGCGACTTGCGCACACTGTTTCGTATGTCCTGGTGTGTGTATTTATCGGTCCTGAGAGTTTGGAGTCCCTCTGGCAACATTGAGATTTTGACTCCAAGATCCAAGCAGTTGTTAGTAAAGCATTTCTGATGGATTTCAACGCTCATCTTCCAACGCCACAGCGGCCCTATTGGGGCTACCAGCGACTTACGGACATTTTTCTGCATGTCCCGGTGTGTGTATTTATCGATATTGAGAGTTTGGAGTCCCTCCGGCCACATTGAGATTTTGACCCCAAAATCCAAGCAGTGGTTAGTAAAGCATTTCTGATGGATTTCAACGCCCATCTTCCAACGCCACAGCGGCCCTATTGGGGCCAACGGCGACTTGCGGACATTTTTCTGCATGTCCTGGTGTGTGTATTTATCGATCCTGAGAGCTGGGAGTCCCTCCGGAAACATTGAGATTTTGACCCCAAGATCCAAGCAGTGGTTAGTAAGGCATTTCTGATGGATTTCAACGCTCATCTTCCAACTGCCACAGCGGCCCTATTGGGGCTACCTATGACTTGCGCACTTTTTTTCCATGATCTCGTGAGTGTATTTACAGACCCTGAGAGTTTGGGGGGCGTCCGACAACATTGAGATTTTGACCCCAAAATCCAAGCAGTGGTTAGTAAGGCATTTCTGATGGATTTCAACGCTCATCTTCCAACTGCCACAGCGGCCCTATTGGGGCTACCGGCGACTTGCGCACACCGTTTCGCATGTTCTGGTGTGTGTATTAATCGATCCTTAGAGTTTGGAGTCCCTCCGGCAACATTGAGATTTGTACCCCAAAATCCAAGCAGTGGTTTGTAAGGCATTTCTGATGGATTTCAACGCTCATCTTCCAACTGCCACAGCGGCCCTACTGAGGCTACTGACGACTTACGGACATTTTTCTGCATGTCCTGGTGTGTGTATATATCGATCCTGAGAGTTTGGAGTCCCTCCGGCAACATTGAGATTTTGACCCCAAAATCCAAGCAGTAGTTAGTAAGGCATTTCTGATGGATTTCAACGCTCATCTTCCAACTGCCACAGCGGCCCTATTGGGGCTACCGGCGACTTGCGCACGCGGTTTCACATGTCCTGGTGTGTGTATTTATCGATCCTGAGAGTTTGGAGTCCCTCCGGCAACATTGAGATTTTGACCCCAAAATCCTAGCAGTGGTTAGTAAGGCATTTTTGATGGATTTCAACGCTCATCTTCCAACTGCCACAGCTCCCCTATTAGGGCTACTATCGACTTGCGGACATTTTTCTGCATGTCCTGCGATGTGTATTTATCGATCCTAAGAGCTTGGAATCCCTCCGGCAACATTGAGATTTTGACCCCAAAATCCAAGCAGTGGTTAGTAAGGCATTTCTGATGGATTTCAACGCTCATCTTCCAACTGCCGCAGCGGCCCTATTTGGGCTACCGGCGACTTGCACACACAGTTTTGCATGTCCTGGTGTGTGTATTAATCGATCCTGAGAGTTTGGAGTCCCTCCGGCAACATTGAGATTTTGAACCCAAAATCCAAGCAGTGGTTAGTAAGGCATTTCTGATTGATTTCAAGGCTCATCTTTCAACTGCCACAGCGGCCCTATTGGGGCTACCGGCGACCTGCGCATGCGGTTTCGCATGTCCTGGTGTGTGTATTTATCGATCCTGAGAGCTGGGAGTCCCTCCGGAAACATTGAGATTTTGACCCCAAGATCCAAGCAGTGGTTAGTAAGGCATTTCTGATGGATTTCAACGCTCAACTTCCAACTGCCGCAGCGGCCCTATTGGGGCTATCGGCGACTTGCGCACACCGTTTTGTATGTCCTGGTGAGTTTATTACTCGATCCTGAGAGTTTGGATTCCTTCCGGCAACATTGAGATTTTGACATGAGATGCGGACACCGTTTCGTATGTCCTGGTGTGTGTATTAATCGATCCTGAGAGTTTGAAGTCCCTCCGGCAACATTAAGATTTTGACCTCAAAATGCAAGCAGTGGTTAGTAAGGCATTTCTGATGGATTTCAACGCTCATCCTTCCAACTGCCACAGCGGCCCCTTTGAGGCTACCGGCGACTTGCGGACATTTTTGTGTGTATCAATCGATGGAGTCCTTCCCGGCAACATTGAGATTTTGACCAGAAAATCCAAGCAGTGGTTAGTAAGGCATTTCTGATGGATTTCAACGCTCATCTTCCAACTGCCGCAGCGGCCCTTTTAAGGCTACCGGCGACTTGCGCACACCGTTTCGTATGTCCTGGTGTGTGTATTTATCGGTCCTGAGAGTTTGGAGTCCCTCTGGCAACATTGAGATTTTGACTCCAAGATCCAAGCAGTGGTTAGTAAAGCATTTCTGATGGATTTCAACGCTCATCTTCCAACTGCCACAGCGGCCCTACTGGGGCTACCGGCGACTTGTTCACACCGTTTTGCATGTCCTGGTGTGGGTATTTATCGATCCTGAGAGTTTGGAGTCCCTCCGGCAACATTAATATTTTGACCCCAAAATCCAAGCAGTGGTTAGTAAAGCATTTCTGATGGATTTCAACGCCCATCTTCCAACGCCACAGCGGCCCTATTGGGGCCAACGGCGACTTGCGGACATTTTTCTGCATGTCCTGGTGTGTGTATTTATCGATCCTGAGAGCTGGGAGTCCCTCCGGAAACATTGAGATTTTGACCCCAAGATCCAAGCAGTGGTTAGTAAGGTATTTCTGATGGATTTCAACGCTCATCTGCCAACTGCCACAGCGGCCCTATTGGGGCTACCTATGACTTGCGCACTTTTTTTCCATGATCTCGTGAGTGTATTTACAGACCCTGAGAGTTTGGGGGGCGTCCGACAACATTGAGATTTTGACCCCAAAATCCAAGCAGTGGTTAGTAAGGCATTTCTGATGGATTTCAACGCTCATCTTCCAACTGCCACAGCGGCCCTATTGGGGCTACCGGCGACTTGCGCACGCGGTTTCACATGTACTGGTGTGTGTATTTATCGATCCTGAGAGTTTGGAGTCCCTCCGGCAACATTGAGATTTTGACCCCAAAATCCTAGCAGTGGTTAGTAAGGCATTTCTGATGGATTTCAACGCTCATCTTCCAACTGCCACAGCTCCCCTAGTAGGGCTACTATCGACTTGCGGACATTTTTCTGCATGTCCTGCGATGTGTATTTATCGATCCTGAGAGCTTGGAGTCCCTCCGGCAACATTGAGATTTTGACCCCAAAATCCAAGCAGTGGTTAGTAAGGCATTTCTGATGGATTTCAACGCTCATCTTCCAACTGCCGCAGCGGCCCTATTTGGGCTACCGGCGACTTGCACACACCGTTTTGCATGTCCTGGTGTGTGTATTAATCGATCCTGAGAGTTTGGAGTCCCTCCGGCAACATATAGATTTTGACCCCAAAATCCTAGCAGTGGTTAGTAAGGCATTTCTGATTGATTTCAAGGCTCATCTTCCAACTGCCACAGCGGCCCTATTGGGGCTACCGGCGACCTGCGCATGCGGTTTCGCATGTCCTGGTGTGTGTATTTATCGATCCTGAGAGTTTGGAGTCCCTCCGGCAACATTGAGATTTTGACCCCAAAATCCTAGCAGTGGTTAGTAAGGCATTTCTGATGGATTTCAACGCTCATCTTCCAACTGCCGCCGCGGCCCTATTAAGGCTACCGGCGACTTGCGCACACCGTTTCACATGTCTTGGTGTGTGTATCAATCGATCCTGAGAGTTCGGAGTCCCTCCGGCAACATTGAGATTTTGACCCCAAAATCCAAGCAGTGGTTAGTAAGGCATTTCTGATTGATTTCAAGGCTCATCTTCCAACTGCCACAGCGGCCCTATTGGGGCTACCGGTGACTTGCGCATGCGGTTTCGCATGTCCTGGTGTGTGTATTTATCGATCCTGAGCGTTTGGAGTCCCTCGGGCAACATTGAGATTTTGACCCCAAAATCCTAGCAGTGGTTAGTAAGGCATTTCTGATGGATTTCAACGCTCATCTTCCAACTGCCACAGCGGCTCTTTTAGGGCTACCTATGACTTGCGCACTTTATTTCCATGATCTGGTGAGTGTATTTACAGACCCTGAGAGTTCGGAGTCCCTCCGGCAACATTGAGATTTTGACGCCAAAATCCAAGCAGTGAGGCATTTCTGATGGATTTCAACGCTCATCTTCCAACTGCCACAGCGGCCCTATTGGGGCTACCGGCGACTTACAGACAATTTTCTGCATGTCCTGGTGTGTGTATTTATCGATCTTGAGAGTTTGGAGTCCCTCCAGCAACATTAAGGTTTTGACCCCAAGATCCAAGCAGTCATCTTCCAACTGCCACAGCGGCCCTATTGCGGCTACCGGCAACTTGCGGACATTTTTCTGCATGCCCTGGTGTGTGTATTTATCGATCCTGAGAGTTTGGAGTATCTCCGGCAACATTAAGATTTTGACCCCAAGATCCAAGCAGTCATCTTCAACTGCCACAGCGGCCCTATAGCGGCTACCGGCGACTTACGGACATTTTTCTGCATGTCCTGGTGTGTGTATTTATCGATCTTGAGAGTTTGGAGTCCCCCCGGCAACATTGAGATTTTGACCCCAAAATCCAAGCAGTGGTTAGTAAGGCATTTCTGATGGATTTCAACGCTCATCTTCCAACTGCCACAGCGGCCCTACTGGGGCTACCGGCGACTTGGGCACACCGTTTCGCATGTCCTGATGTTTGTATTAATTGATCCTGAGAGTTTGGAGTCCCTCCGGCAACTTTGAGATTTTTTCCCCAAAATCCAAGCAGTGGTTTTTAAGGCATTTCTGATGGATTCCAACGCCCACCTTCCAACTGCCACAGAGGCCCTATTAGGGCTACTGGCGACTTGCGGACATTTTTCTGCTTGTCCTGGTGTGTGTATTTATCGATCCTGAGAGTTTGGAGTCCTTCCGGCAACATTGAGATTTTGACCCCAAAATCCAAGCAGTGGTTAGTAAGGCATTTCTGATGGATTTCAACGCTCATCTTCCAACTGCCACAGCGGCCCTATTGGGGCTACCGGCGATTTGCGCACACCGTTTTGCATGTCGTGGTGTGTGTATTAATCGATCCTGAGAGTTTGGAGTATCTCCGGCAACTTTGAGATTTTTACCCCAAAATCCAAGCAGTGGTTTGTAAGGCATTTCTGATGGATTTCAACGCTTATCTTCCAACGGCCACAGCGGCCCTATTGGGGCTACCAGCGAATTGCGCACACCGTTTCGCATGTTCTGGTGTGTGTATTAATCGATCCTTAGAGTTTGGAGTCCCTCCGGCAACATTGAGATTTTGACCTCAAAATCCAAGCAGTGGTTTGTAAGGCATTTCTGATGGATTTCAACGCTCATCTTCCAACTGCCACAGCGGCCCTACTGGGGCTACCGGCGACTTACGGACATTTTTCAGCATGTCCTGGTGTGTGTATTTATCGATCCTGAGAGTTTGGAGTCCCTCCGGCAACATTGAGATTTTGACCCCAAAATCCAAGCAGTGGTTAGTAAGGCATTTCTGATGGATTTCAACGCTCATCTTCCAACTGAAACAGCGGCCCTACTGGGGATACCGGCGACTTACGGACATTTTTCTGCATGTCCTGGTGTGTGTGTTTATCGATCCTGAGAGTTTGGAGTACTTCCGGCAACATTAAGATTTTGACCCCAAAATCCAAGCAGTGGTTAGTAAGGCATTTCTGATGCATTTCAACGCTCATCTTCCAACTGCCACAGCGGCCCTACTGCGGATACCGGCGACTTACGGACATTTTTCTGCATGTCCTGGTGTGTGTATTTATCGATCCTGAGAGTTTGGAGTCCTTCCGGCAACATTGAGATTTTGACCCCAAAATCCAAGCAGTGGTTAGTAAGGCATTTCTGATGGATTTCAACGCTCATCTTCCAACTGCCACAGCGGCCCTATTGGGGCTACCGGCGACTTGCGCACACCGTTTTGCATGTCCTGGTGTGTGTAGTAATCGATCCTGAGAGTTTGGAGTATCTCCGGCAACTTTGAGATTTTTACCTCAAAATCCAAGCAGTGGTTTGTGAGGCATTTCTGATAGATTCCAACGCCCATCTTCCAACTGCCACAGCGGCCCTATTAGGGCAACTGGCGACTTGCGGACATTTTTCTATATGTCCTGGTGTGTGTATTCATCGATCCTGAGAGTTTGGAGTCCCTCCGGCAACATTGAGATTTTGACCCCAAAATCCAAGCAGTGGTTCGTAAGGCATTTCTGATGGATTTCAACGCTCATCTTCCAACTGCCACAGCGGCCCTACTGGGGATACCGGCGACTTACGGACATTTTTCTGCATGTCCTGGTGTGTGTATTTATCGATCCTGAGAGTTTAGGAGTCCCTCCGGCAACATTGAGATTTTGACCCCAAAATCCATGCAGTGGTTTGTTAGGCATTTCTGATGGATTTCAACGCTCATCTTCCAACTGCCACAGCGGCCCTATTGGGGCTACCGGCGACTTGCGCATGCGGTTTCGCATGTTTTGGTGTGTGTATTTATCGATCCTGAGAGTTTGGAGTCCCTCCGGCAACATTGAGATTTCGACCCCCAAATCCAAGCAGTGGTTAGTAAGGCATTTCTGATGGATTTCAACGCTCATCTTCCAACTGCCACAGCGGTCCTATTGGGGCTACCGGCGACTTGCGGACATTTTTCTGCATGTCCTGGTGTGTGTATTTATCGATCCTGAGAGTTTTGAGTCCCTCCGGCCACTTTGAGATTTTGACCCCAAAATCCAAGCAATGGTTTGTAAGGCATTTCTGATGGATTTCAACGCTCATCTTCCAACTGCTACAGCGGCCCTACTGAGGCTACCGGCGACTTGGGCACACCGTTTCGCATGTCCTGGTGTTTGTATTAATTGATCCTGAGAGTTTGGAGTCCCTCCGGCAACTTTGAGATTTTACCCCAAAATCCAAGCAGTGGTTTTTAAGGCATTTCTGATGGATTCCAACTCCCATCTTCCAACTGCCACAGAGGCCCTATTAGGGCTACTGGCGACTTGCGGACATTTTTCTGCTTGTCCTGGTGTGTGTATTTATCGATCCTGAGAGTTTGGAGTCCCTCCGGCAACATTGAGATCTTGAACCCAAAATCCTAGCAGTGGTTAGTAAGGCACTTCTGATGGATTTCAACACTCATCTTCCAACTGCCACAGCGGCCCTATTGGGGCTACCGGCGACTTGCGGACATTTTTCTGCATGTCCTGGTGTGTGTATTTATCTATCCTGAGAGTTTTGAGTCCGTCCGCCCACTTTGAGATTTTTACCGCAAAATCCAAGCAGTGGTTTGTAAGGCATTTCTGATGGATTTCAACGCTTATCTTCCAACGGCCACAGCGGCCCTATTGGGGCTACCGGCGACTTACGGACATTTTTCTGCATGTCCTGGTGTGTGTATTTATCGATCCTGAGAGTTTGGAGTCCCTCCGGCAACATTGAGATTTTGACCCCAAAATCCAGTGGTTAGTAAGGCATTTCTGATGGATTTCAACGCTCATCTTCCAACTGCCACAGCGGCCCTACTGGGGATACCGGCGACTTACGGACATTTTTCTGCATGTCCTGGTGTGTGTATTTATCGATCCTGAGAGTTTGGAGTCCTTCCGGCAACATTGAGATTTTGACCCCAAAATCCAAGCAGTGGTTAGTAAGGCATTTCTGATGGATTTCAACGCTCATCTTCCAACTGCCACAGCGGCCCTATTGGGGCTACCGGCGACTTGCGCACACCGTTTTGCATGTCCTGGTGTGTGTATTTATCGATCCTGAGAGTTTGGAGTCCTTCCGGCAACATTGAGATTTTGACCCCAAAATCCAAGCAGTGGTTAGTAAGGCATTTCTGATGGATTCCAACGCCCATCTTCCAACTGCCACAGCGGCCCTATTAGGGCTACTGGCGACTTGCGGACATTTTTCTATATGTCCTGGTGTGTGTATTCATCGATCCTGAGAGTTTGGAGTCCCTCCGTCAACTTTGAGATTTTTACCCCAAAATCCAAGCAGTGGTTTGTAAGGCATTTCTGATGGATTTCAACGCTCATCTTCCAAACTCCACAGCGGCCCTATTGGGACTACCGGCGACTTGCGGACATTTTTCTGCATGTCCTGGGATGTGTATTTATCGATCCTGAGAGTTTGGAGTCCCTCCGGCAACATTGAGATTTTGACCCCAAAATCCAAGCAGTGGTTCGTAAGGCATTTCTGATGGATTTCAACGCTCATCTTCCATCTGCCACAGCGGCCCTACTGGGGCTACCGGCGACTTGGGCACACCGTTTTGCATGTTCTGGTGTGTGTATTAATCGATCCTGAGAGTTTGGAGTCCCTCCGGCAACATTGAGATTTTGACCCCAAAATCCAAGCAGTGGTAAGTAAGGCATTTCTGATGGATTTCAACGCTCATCTTCCATCTGCCACAGCGGCCCTACTGGGGCTACCGGCGACTTGGGCACACCGTTTTGCATGTTCTGGTGTGTGTATTAATCGATCCTGAGAGTTTGGAGTCCCTCCGGCAACATTGAGATTTTGACCCCAAAATCCAAGCAGTGGTTCGTAAGGCATTTCTGATGGATTTCAACGCTCATCTTCCATCTGCCACAGCGGCCCTACTGGGGCTACCGGCGACTTGGGCACACCGTTTTGCATGTTCTGGTGTGTGTATTAATCGATCCTGAGAGTTTGGAGTCCCTCCGGCAACATTGAGATTTTGACCCCAAAATCCAAGCAGTGGTAAGTAAGGCATTTCTGATGGATTTCAACGCTCATCTTCCATCTGCCACAGCGGCCCTACTGGGGCTACCGGCGACTTGGGCACACCGTTTTGCATGTTCTGGTGTGTGTATTAATCGATCCTGAGAGTTTGGAGTCCCTCCGGCAACATTGAGATTTTGACCCCAAAATCCAAGCAGTGGTTCGTAAGGCATTTCTGATGGATTTCAACGCTCATCTTCCAACTGCAGCATCGGCCCTACTGGGGATACCGGCGACTTACGGACATTTTTCTGCATGTCCTGGTGTGTGTATTTATCGATCCTGAGAGTTTAGGAGTCCCTCCGGCAACATTAAGATTTTGACCCCAAGATCCAAGCAGTGGTTAGCATTTCTGATGGATTTCAACGCTCATCTTCCAACTGCCGCAGCGGCCCTATTGGGGCTACCAGCGACTTGCGCACACCGTTTTGCATGTCCTGGTGTATGTATTAATCGATCCTGAGAGTTTGGAGTCCCTCCGGCAACATTGCGATTTTGACCCCAAAATCCAAGCAGTGGTTCGTAAGGCATTTCTGATGGATTTCAACGCTCATCTTATAACTGCCGCATCGGCCCTATTGGGGCTACCGGCGACTTGGGCACACCGTTTCGCATGTCCTGGTGTGTGTATTAATCGATCCTGAGAGTTTGGAGTCCCAACGGCAACTTTGAGATTTTTACCCCAAAATCCAAGCAGTGGTTTGTGAGGCATTTCTGATATATTCCAACGCCCATCTTCCAACTGCCACAGCGGCCCTATTAGGGCTACTGGCGACTTGCGGACATTTTTCTATATGTCCTGGTGTGTGTATTAATCGATCCTGAGAGTTTGGAGTCCCTCCGTCAACTTTGAGATTTTTACCCCAAAATCCAAGCAGTGGTTTGTAAGGCATTTCTGATGGATTTCAACACTCATCTTCCAAACTCCACAGTGGCCCTATTGGGACTACCGGCGACTTGCGGACATTTTTCTGCATGTCCTGGGATGTGCATTTATCGATCCTGAGAGTTTGGAGTCCCTCCGGCTACATTGAGTGGCAGTGGTTCTTAAGGCATTTCTGATGGATTTCAACGCTCATCTTATAACTGCCGCATCGGCCCTATTGGGGCTACCGGCGACTTGGGCACAACGTTTTGCATGTCCTGGTGTGTGTATTAATCGATCCTGAGAGTTTGGAGTATCTCCGGCAACTTTGAGATTTTTACCCCAAAATCCAAGCAGTGGTTTGTGAGGCATTTCTGATAGATTCCAACGCCCATCTTCCAACTGCCACAGCGGCCCTATTAGGGCTACTGGCGACTTGCGGACATTTTTCTATATGTCCTGGTGTGTGTATTCATCGATCCTGAGAGTTTGGAGTCCCTCCGTCAACTTTGAGATTTTTACCCCAAAATCCAAGCAGTGGTTTGTAAGGCATTTCTGATGGATTTCAACACTCATCTTCCAAACTCCACAGTGGCCCTATTGGATCTACCGGCGACTTGCGGACATTTTTCTGCATGTCCTGGGATGTGCTTTTATCGATCCTGAGAGTTTGGAGTCCCTCCGGCTACATTGAGATTTTGACCCCAAAATCTAAGCAGTGGTTAGTAAGGCAGTTCTGATGGATTTCAACGCTCATCTTCCAACTGCCACAGCGGCCCTATTATGGCTACCGGCGACTTGCGCACACCGTTTTGCATGTTCTGGTGTGTGTATTAATCGATCCTGAGAGTTTGGAGTCCCTCCGGCAACATTGAGATTTTGACCCCAAAATCCAAGCAGTGGTTCGTAAGGCATTTCTGATGGATTTCAACACTCATCTTCCAACTGCCGCATCGGCCCTACTGGGGATACCGGCGACTTACGGACATTTTTCTGCATGTCCTGGTGTGTGTATTTATCGATCCTGAGAGTTAAGGAGTCCCTCCGGCAACATTGAGATTTTGACCCCAAGATCCAAGCAGTGATTAGCATTTCTGATGGATTTCAACGCTCATCTTCCAACTGCCGCAGTGGCCCTATTGGGGCTACCAGCGACTTGCGCACACCGTTTTGCATGTCCTGGTGTATGTATTAATCGATCCTGAGAGTTTGGAGTCCCTCCGGCAACATTGCGATTTTGACCCCAAAATCCAAGCAGTGGTTCGTAAGGCATTTCTGATGGATTTCAACGCTCATCTTATAACTGCCGCATCGGCCCTATTGGGGCTACCGGCGACTTGGGCACACCGTTTTGCATGTCCTGGTGTGTGTATTAATCGATCCAGAGAGTTTGGAGTCCCTCCGGCAACATTGAGATTTTGACCCCAAAATCCAAGCAGTCGTTCGTAAGGCATTTCTGATGGATTTCAACGCTTATCTTCCAACTGCCACAGCGGCCCTATTGGGGCTACCGGCGACTTGGGCACACCGTTTCGCATGTTCTGGTGTGTGTATTAATCGATCCTGAGAGTTTGGAGTCCCTCCGGCAACATTGAGATTTTGACCCCAAAACCCAAGCAGTGGTTAGTAAGGCATTTTTGATGGATTTCAACGCTCATCTTCCAACTGCCACATCTTCCAACGCCCATCTTCCAACTGCCACAGCGGCCATATTAGGGCTACTGGCGACTTGCGGACATTTTTCTATATGTCCTGGTGTGTGTATTCATCGATCCTGAGAGTTTGGAGTCCCTCCGTCAACTTTGAGATTTTTACCCCAAAATCCAAGCAGTGGTTAGTAAGGCAGTTCTGATGGATTTCAACGCTCATCTTCCAACTGCCACAGCGGCCCTATTATGGCTACCGACGACTTGCGCACACCGTTTTGCATGTCCTGGTGTATGTATTAATCGATCCTGAGAGTTTGGAGTCCCTCCGGCAACATTGAGATTTTGACCCCAAAATCCAAGCAGTGGTTCGTAAGGCATTTCTGATGGATTGCAACGCTCATCTTCCAACTGCCACAGCGGCCCTACTGGGGATACCGGCGACTTACGGACATTTTTCTGCATGTCCTGGTGTGTGTATTTATCGATCCTGAGAGCTTGGAGTCCCTCCGGCAACATTGAGATTTTTACCCCAAAATCCAAGCAGTGGTTTGTAAGGCATTTCTGATGGACTCCAACGCCCATCTTCCAACTGCCACAGCGGCCCTACTGGGGCTACCGGCGACTTGGGCACACCATTTCGCATGCCCTGGTGTGTGTATTAATCGATCCTGAGAGTTTGGAGTCCCAACGGCAACTTTGAGATTTTTACCCCAAAATCCAAGCAGTGGTTTGTAAGGCATTTCTGATGGATTTCAACGCTCATCTTCCAACTGCCACAGCGGCCCTACTGGGGATACCGGCGACTTACGGACATTTTTCTGCATGTCCTGGTGTGTGTATTTATCGATCCTGAGAGTTTAGGAGTCCCTCCGGCAACATTGAGATTTTGACCCCAAAATCCAAGCAGTGGTTTGTAAGGCATTTCTGATGGATTTCAACGCTCATCTTCCAACTGCCACAGCGGCCCTATTGGGGCTACCGGCGACTTGCGGACATTTTTCTGCATGTCCTGGTGTGTGCATTTATCGATCCTGAGAATTTTGAGTCCCTCCGGCCACTTTGAGATTTTGACCCCAAAATCCAAGCAATGGTTTGTAAGGCATTTCTGATGGATTTCAACGCTCATCTTCCAACTGCCACAGCGGCCCTATTGGGGCTACCGGCGATTTGCGGACATTTTTCTGCAGGTCCTGGTGTGTGTATTTATCGATCCTGAGAGCTTGGAGTCCCTCCGGCAACATTGAGATTTTGACCCCAAAATCCAAGCAGTGGTTAGTAAGGCATTTCTGATGGATTTCAACGCTCATCTTCCAACTGCCACAGCGGCCCTACTGGGGCTACCGGCGACTTGGGCACACCGTTTCGCATGTCCTGGTGTTTGTATTAATTGATCCTGAGAGTTTGGAGTCCCTCCGGCAACTTTGAGATTTTTACCCCAAAATCCAAGCAGTGGTTTTTAAGGCATTTCTGATGGATTCCAACGTCCATCTTCCAACTGCCACAGCGGCCCTATTAGGGCTACTGGCGACTTGCGGACATTTTTCTGCTTGTCCTGGTGTGTGTATTAATCGATCCTTAGAGTTTGGAGTCCCTCCGGCAACATTGAGATATTGACCCCAAAATCCAAGCAGTGGTTTGTAAGGCATTTCTGATGGATTTCAACGCTCATCTTCCAACTGCCACAGCGGCCCTACTGGGGCTACCGGCGACTTACGGACATTTTTCTGCATGTCCTGGTGTGTGTATTTATCGATCCTGAGAGTTTGGAGTCCCTCCGGCAACATTGAGATTTTGACCCCAAAATCCAAGCAGTGGTTAGTAAGGGATTTCTGATGGATTTCAACGCTCATCTTCCAACTGCCACAGCGGCCTTATTGGGGCTACCGGCGACTTACGGACATTTTTCTGCATGTCCTGGTGTGTGTATTTATCGATCCTGAGAGTTTGGAGTCCCTCCGGCAACTTTGAGATTTTTACCCCAAAATCCAAGCAGTGGTTTGTAAGGCATTTCTGATGGATTCCAACGCCCATCTTCCAACTGCCACAGCGCCCCTATTAGGGCTACTGGCGACTTGCGGACATTTTTCTGCATGTCCTAGTGTGTGTATTTATCGATCCTGAGAGTTTGGAGTCCCTCCGGCAACATTGAGATTTTGACCCCAAAATCCAAGCAGTGGTTAGTAAGGCATTTCTGATGGATTTCAACGCTCATCTTCCAACTGCCGCAGCGGCCCTACTGGGGATACCCGCGACTTACGGACATTTTTCTGCATGTCCTGGTGTGTGTATTTATCGATCCTGAGAGTTTGGAGTCCCTCCGGCAACATTGAGATTTTTACCCCAAAATCCAAGCAGTGGTTTGTAACGCATTTCTGATGGATTTCAACGCTCATCTCCCAACTGCCGCAGCGGCCCTACTGGGGCTACCGGCGACTTGGGCACACCGTTTCACATGTCCTGGTGTGTGTATTAATCGATCCTGAGAGTTTGGAGTCCCAACGACAACTTTGAGATTTTTACCCCAAAATCCAAGCAGTGGTTTGTAAGGCATTTCTGATGGATTTCAACGCTCAGCTTCCAACTGCCGCAGCGGCCCTATTGGGGCTACCGGCGACTTGCGCACACCGTTTTGCATGTCCTGGTGTGTGTATTAATCGATCCTGAGAGTTCGGAGTCCCTCCGGCAACATACAGATTTTGACCCCAAAATCCAAGCAGTGGTTTGTAAGGCATTTCTGATAGATTCCAACGCCCATCTTCCAACTGCCACAGCGGCCCTATTAGGGCTACTGGCGACTTGCGGACATTTTTCTGCATGTCCTGGTGTGTGTATTAATCGATCCTGAGAGTTTGGAGTCCCTCCGGCAACATGGAGATTTTGACCCCGAAATCTAAGCAGTGGTTTGTAAGGCATTTCTGATGGATTTCAACGCTCAGCTTCCAACTGCCGCAGCGGCCCTATTGGGGCTACCGGCGACTTGCGCACACCGTTTTGCATGTCCTGGTGTGTGTATTAATCGATCCTGAGAGTTCGGAGTCCCTCCGGCAACATACAGATTTTGACCCCAAAATCCAAGCAGTGGTTTGTAAGGCATTTCTGATAGATTCCAACGCTCATCTTCCAAATGCCACAGCGGCACTACTGGGGCTACCGGCGACTTGGGCACACCGTTTCACATGTCCTAGTGTGTGTATTAATCGATCCTGAGAGTTTGGAGTCCCAACGGCAACTTTCAGATTTTTACCCCAAAATCCAAGCAGTGGTTTGTAAGGCACTTCTGATAGATTCCAACGCCCATCTTCCAACTGCCACAGCGGCCCTATTGGGGCTACCGGCGATTTGCGGACACCGTTTCGTATGTCCTGGTGTGCGCTACTGGCGACTTGCGGACATTTTTCTGCATGTCCTGGTGTGTGTATTTATCGATCCTGAGAGCTTGGAGTCCCTCCGGCAACTTTGAGATCTTTACCCCAAAATCCAAGCAGTGGTTTGTAAGGCATTTCTGATGGATTTCAACGCTCATCTTCCAACTGCCACAGCGGCCCTACTGGGGCTACCGGCGACTTGGGCACACCGTTTCGCATGTCCTGGTGTGTGTTTTAATCGATCCTGAGAGTTTGGAGTCCCAACGGCAACTTTGAGATTTTTACCCCAAAATCCAAGCAGTGGTTTGTAAGGCATTTCTGATGGATTTCAACGCTCATCTTCCAACTGCCACAGCGGCCCTACTGGGGCTACCAAGCAGTGGTTTGTAAGGCATTTCTGATGGATTTCAACGCCCATCTTCCAACTGCCACAGCGATCCTATTGGGGCTACCGGCGATTTGCGGACACCGTTTCGTATGTCCTGGTGTGTGTATTTATCGATCCTGAGAGTTATGAGTCCATCCGGCAACATTGAGATTTTGACCCCAAAATCCAAGCAGTGGTTTGTAAGACATTTCTGATGGATTCCAACGCCCATCTTCCAACTGCCAAAGCGGTCCTATTAGAGCTACTGGCGACTTGCGGACATTTTTCTGCATGTCCTGGTGTGTGTATTTATCAATCCTGAGAGTTTGGAGTCCCTCCGGCAACTTTGAGATTTTTACCCCAAAATCCAAGCAGTGGTTTGTAAGGCATTTCTGATGGATTTCAACGCTCAGCCTCCAACTGCCGCAGCGGCCCTATTGGGGCTACCGGCGACTTGCGCACACCGTTTTGCGTGTCCTGGTGTGTGTATTAATCGATCCTGAGAGTTCGGAGTCCCTCCGGCAACATACAGATTTTGACCCCAAAATCCAAGCAGTGGTTTGTAAGGCATTTCTGATAGATTCCAACGCCCATCTTCCAACTGCCACAGCGGCCCAATTAGGGCTACTGGCGACTTGCGGACATTTTTCTGCATGTCCTGGTGTGTGTATTTATCGATCCTGAGAGCTTGGAGTCCCTCCGGCAACTTTGAGATCTTTACCCCAAAATCCAAGCAGTGGTTTGTAAGGCATTTCTGATGGATTTCAACGCTCATCTCCCAACTGCCACAGCGGCCCTACTGGGGCTACCGGCGACTTGGGCACACCGTTTCGCATGTCCTGGTGTGTGTTTTAATCGATCCTGAGAGTTTGGAGTCCCAACGGCAACTTTGAGATTTTTACCCCAAAATCCAAGCAGTGGTTTGTAAGGCATTTCTGATGGATTTCAACGCTCATCTTCCAACTGCCACAGCGGCCCTACTGGGGCTACCAAGCAGTGGTTTGTAAGGCATTTCTGATGGATTTCAACGCCCATCTTCCAACTGCCACAGCGATCCTATTGGGGCTACCGGCGATTTGCGGACACCGTTTCGTATGTCCTGGTGTGTGTATTTATCGATCCTGAGAGTTATGAGTCCATCCGGCAACATTGAGATTTTGACCCCAAAATCCAAGCAGTGGTTTGTAAGACATTTCTGATGGATTCCAACGCCCATCTTCCAACTGCCAAAGCGGTCCTATTAGAGCTACTGGCGACTTGCGGACATTTTTCTGCATGTCCTGGTGTGTGTATTAATCGATCCTGAGAGTTTGGAGTCCCAACGGCAACTTTGAGATTTTTACCCCAAAATCCAAGCAGTGGTTTGTAAGGCATTTCTGATGGATTCCAACGCTCATCTTCCAACTGCCACAGCGGCCCTATTGGGACTAGCGGCGACTTGCGGACATTTTGCTGCATGTCCTGGGATGTGTATTTATCGATCCTGAGTGTTTGGAGTCCCTCCGGCAACATTGAGATTTTGACCCCAAAATCCAAGCAGTGGCTTGTAAGGCATTTCTGATGGATTTCAACGCTCATCTTCCAACTGCCACAGCGGCACTACTGGGGCTACCGGCGACTTGGGCACACCGTTTCACATGTCCTAGTGTGTGTATTAATCGATCCTGAGAGTTCAGAGTCCCTCCGGCAACATTGAGATTTTTACCCCAAAATCCAAGCAGTGGCTTGTAAGGCATTTCTGATGGATTTCAACGCTCATCTTCCAACTGCCACAGCGGCACTACTGGGGCTACCGGCGACTTGGGCACACCGTTTCACATGTCCTAGTGTGTGTATTAATCGATCCTGAGAGTTCAGAGTCCCTCCGGCAACATTGAGATTTTTACCCCAAAATCCAAGCAGTGGTTTGTAAGGCACTTCTGAGATTCCAACGCACATCTTCCAACTGCCACAGCGGCCCTATTGGGGCTACCGGCGATTTGCGGACACCGTTTCGTATGTCCTGGTGTGCGCTACTGGCGACTTGCGGACATTTTTCTGCATGTCCTGGTGTGTGTATTTATCGATCCTGAGAGCTTGGAGTCCCTCCGGCAACTTTGAGATCTTTACCCCAAAATCCAAGCAGTGGTTTGTAAGGCATTTCTGATGGATTTCAACGCTCATCTCCCAACTGCCACAGCGGCCCTACTGGGGCTACCGGCGACTTAGGCACACCGTTTCGCATGTCCTGGTGTGTGTTTTAATCGATCCTGAGAATTTGGAGTCCCAACGGCAACTTTTAGATTTTTACCCCAAAATCCAAGCAGTGGTTTGTAAGGCATTTCTGATGGATTTCAACGCTCAGCTTCCAACTGCCGCAGCGGCCCTATTAGGGCTACTGGCGACTTGCGGACATTTTTCTGCATGTCCTGGTGTGTGTATTAATCGATCCTGAGAGTACGGCGTCCTTCCGGCAACATTGCGATTTTGACCCCAAAATCCAAGCAGTGGTTCGTAAGACATTTCTGATGGATTCCAACGCCCATCTTCCAACTGCTACAGCGGCCCTATTAGGGCTACTGGCGACTTGCAGACTTTTTTCTGCATGTCCTGGTGTGTGTATTTATGGATCCTGAGAGCTTGGAGTCCCTAGGGCAACTTTGAGATTTTGACCCCAAAATCCAAGCAGTGGTTTGTAAGACATATCTGATGGATTTCAACGCTCATCTCCCAACTGCCACAGCGGCCCTACTGGGGCTACCGGCGACTTGGGCACACCGTTTCGCATGTCCTGGTGTATGTTTAAATCGATCCTGAGAGTTTGGAGTCCCAACGGCAACTTTGAGATTTTTACCCCAAAATCCAAGCAGTGGTTTGTAAGGCATTTCTGATGGATTTCAACGCTCAGCTTCCAACTGCCGCAGCGGCCCTATTGGGACTACCGGCGACATGCGCACACCGTTTTGCATGTCCTGGTGTGTGTATTAATCGATCCTGAGAGTTCGGAGTCCCTCCGGCAACATACAGATTTTGACCCCAAAATCCAAGCAGTGGTTTGTAAGGCATTTCTTATAGATTCCAACGCTCATCTTCCAACTGCCACAGCGGCCCTATTAGGGCTACTGGCGACTTGCGGACATTTTTCTGCATGTCCTGGTCTGTGTATTAATCGATCCTGAGAGTTCGGAGTCCCTCCGGCAACTTTGAGATTTTTACCCCAAAATCCAAGCAGTGGTTTGTAAGGCATTTCTGATGGATTTCAACGCTCATCTTCCAACTGCTACAGCGGCCCTATTAGGGCTACTGGCGACTTGCAGACTTTTTTCTGCATGTCCTGGTGTGTGTATTTATGGATCCTGAGAGCTTGGAGTCCCTAGGGCAACTTTGAGATTTTTACCCCAAAATCCAAGCAGTGGTTTGTAAGGCATTTCTGATGGATTTCAACGCTCATCTTCCAACTGTCACAGCGGCCCTACTGGGGCTACCGGCGACTTGGGCACACCGTTTCGCATGTCCTGGTGTGTGTATTAATCGATCCTGAGAGTTCGGAGTCCCTCCGGCAACTTTGAGATTTTTACCCCAAAATCCAAGCAGTGGTTTGTAAGGCATTTCTGATAGATTCCAACGCCCATCTTCCAACTGCCACAGCGGCCCTATTAGGGCTACTGGCGACTTGCGGACATTTTTCTGCATGTCCTGGTGTGTGTATTAATCGATCCTGAGAGTTTGGGGTCCATCCGGCAACATTGAGATTTTGACCCCAAAATCCAAGCAGTGGTTCGTAAGGCATTTCTGATGGATTTCAACGCTCATCTTCCAACTGCCGCAGCGGCCCTAATGGGGCTATCGGCGACTTGCGCACACCGTTTTGTATGTCCTGGTGTGTGTATTTATCGATCCTGAGAGTTTGGAGTCCATCCGGCAACATTGAGATTTTGACCCCAAAATCCAAGCAGTGGTTTGTAAGGCATTTCTGATGGATTCCAACGCCCATCTTCCAACTGCCACAGCGGCCCTATTAGGGCTACTGGCGACTTGCGGACATTTTTCGGCATGTCCTGGTGTGTGTATTAATCGATCCTGAGAGTTCGGAGTCCCTCCGGCAACATTGAGATTTTTACCCCAAAATCCAAGCAGTGGTTTGTAAGACATTTCTGATGGATTCCAACGCCCATCTTCCAACTGCCGCAGCGGCCCTATTAGGGCTACTGGCGACTTGCGGACATTTTTCTGCATGTCCTGGTGTGTGTATTAATCGATCCTGAGAGTTTGGAGTCCCGACGGCAACTTTGAGATTTTTACCCCAAAATCCAAGCAGTGGTTTGTAAGGCATTTCTGATGGATTTCAACGCTCAGCTTCCAACTGCCGCAGCGGCCCTATTGGGGCTACCGGCGACTTGCGCACACCGTTTTGCATGTTCTGGTGTGTGTTTTAATCGATCCTGAGAGTTCGGAGTCCCTCCGGCAACATTGAGATTTTGACCCCAAAATCCAAGCAGTGGCTTGTAAGGCATTTCTGATAGATTCCAACGCACATCTTCCAACTGCCGCAGCGGCCCTACTGGGGCTACCGGCGACTTGGGCACACCGTTTCGCATGTCCTGGTGTGTGTATTAATCGATCCTGAGAGTTTGGAGTCCCAACGGCAACTTTGAGATTTTTACCCCAAAATCCAAGCAGTGGTTTGTAAGGCATTTCTGATGGATTTCAACGCTCAGCTTCCAACTGCCGCAGCGGCCCTATTGGGGCTACCGGCGACTTGCGCACACCGTTTTGCATGTCCTGGTGTGTGTATTAATCGATCCTGAGAGTTCGGAGTCCCTCCGGCAACATACAGATTTTGACCCCAAAATCCAAGCAGTGGTTTGTAGGCATTTCTGATAGATTCCAACGCCCATCTTCCAACTGCCAAAGCGGCCCTATTAGGGCTACCGGCGACTTGCGTACATTTTTCTGCATGTCCTGGGATATGCATTTATCGATCCTGAGAGTTTGGAGTCCCTCCGACAACATTGATTTTTTGACCCCAAAATCCAAGCAGTGGCTTGTAAGGCATTTCTGATGGATTTCAACTCTCATCTTCCAACTGCCACAGCGGCCCTACTGGGGCTACCGGCGACTTGGGCACACCGTTTCGCATATCCTGGTGTGTGTATTAATCGATCCTGAGAGTTTGGAGTCCCTCCGACAACATTGAGATTTTTACCCCAAAATCCAAGCAGTGGCTTGTAAGGCATTTCTGAGGGATTTCAACGCTCATCTTCCAACTGCCACAGCGGCCCTACTGGGTCTACCGGCGACTTGGGCACACCGTTTTGCATGTCCTGGTGTGTGTATTAATCGATCCTGAGAGTTTGGAGTCCATCCGGCAACATTGAGATTTTGACCCCAAAATCCAAGCAGTGGTTTGTAAGACATTTCTGATGGATTCCAACGCCCATCTTCCAACTGCCACAGCGGCCCTATTAGGGCTACTGGCGACTTGCGGACATTTTTCTGCATGTCCTGGTGTGTGTATTTATCGATCCTGAGAGTTTGGAGTCCCTCCGGCAACTTTGAGATTTTACCCCAAAATCCAAGAAGTGGTTCGTAAGGCATTTCTGATGGATTTCAACGCTCATCTTCCAACTGCCACAGCGGCCCTATTGGGGCTACCGGCGATTTGCGAACATTTTTCTACATGTCCTGGTGTGTGTATTTATCGATCCTGAGAGTTTGGAGTCCCAACGGCAACTTTGAGATTTTTACCCCAAAATCCAAGCAGTGGTTTGTAAGGCATTTCTGATGGATTCCAACGCACATCTTCCAACTGCTACAGCGGCCCTATTGGGGCTACTGGCGACTTGCGGACATTTTTTTACATGTCCTGGTGCGTGTATTAATTGATCCTGAGAGTTTGGAGTCCCAACGGCAACTTTCAGATTTTTACCCCAAAATCCAAGCAGTGGTTTGTAAGGCATTTCTGATGGATTCCAACGCCCATCTTCCAACTGCCACAGCGGCCCTATTGGGGCTACCGGCGATTTGCGGACACCGTTTCGTATGTCCTGGTGTGTGTATTTATCGATCCTGAGAGTTTGGAGTCCCTCCGGCAACTTTGAGATTTTTACCCCAAAATCCAAGCAGTGGTTCGTAAGGCATTTCTGATGGATTTCAACGCTCATCTTCCAACTGCCACAGCGGCCCTATTGGGGCTACCGGCGATTTGCGGACACCGTTTCGTATGTCCTGGTGTGTGTATTTATCGATCCTGAGAGTTTGGAGTCCCAACGGCAACTTTGAGATTTTTACCCCAAAATCCAAGCAGTGGTTTGTAAGGCATTTCTGATAGATTCCAACGCACATCTTCCAACTGCTACAGCGGCCCTATTGGGGCTACTGGCGACTTGCGGACATTTTTCTACATGTCCTGGTGCGTGTATTAATTGATCCTGAGAGTTTGGAGTCCCAACGGCAACTTTCAGATTTTTACCCCAAAATCCAAGCAGTGGTTTGTAAGGCATTTCTGATAGATTCCAACGCCCATCTTCCAACTGCCACAGCGGCCCTATTAGGGCTACCGGCGATTTGCGGACACCGTTTCGTATGTCCTGGTCTGTGTATTAATCGATCCTGAGAGTTCGGAGTCCCTCCGGCAACATTGAGATTTTGACCCCAAAATCCAAGAAGTGGTTAGTAAGGCATTTCTGATGGATTTCAACGCTCATCTTCCAACTGCCGCAGCGGCCCTACTGGGGCTACCGGCGACTTGGGCACACCGTTTCGCATGTCCTGGTGTGTGTATTAATCGATCCTGAGAGTTTGGAGTCCCAACGGCAACTTTGAGATTTTTACCCCAAAATCCAAGCAGTGGTTTGTAAGGCATTTCTGATGGATTTCAACGCTCAGCTTCCAACTGCCGCAGCGGCCCTATTGGGGCTACCGGCGACTTGCGCACACCGTTTTGCATGTCCTGGTGTGTGTATTAATCGATCCTGAGAGTTCGGAGTCCCTCCGGCAACATACAGATTTTGACCCCAAAATCCAAGCAGTGGTTTGTAGGCATTTCTGATAGATTCCAACGCCCATCTTCCAACTGCCAAAGCGGCCCTATTAGGGCTACCGGCGACTTGCGTACATTTTTCTGCATGTCCTGGGATATGCATTTATCGATCCTGAGAGTTTGGAGTCCCTCCGACAACATTGATTTTTTGACCCCAAAATCCAAGCAGTGGCTTGTAAGGCATTTCTGATGGATTTCAACTCTCATCTTCCAACTGCCACAGCGGCCCTACTGGGGCTACCGGCGACTTGGGCACACCGTTTCGCATATCCTGGTGTGTGTATTAATCGATCCTGAGAGTTTGGAGTCCCTCCGACAACATTGAGATTTTTACCCCAAAATCCAAGCAGTGGCTTGTAAGGCATTTCTGAGGGATTTCAACGCTCATCTTCCAACTGCCACAGCGGCCCTACTGGGTCTACCGGCGACTTGGGCACACCGTTTTGCATGTCCTGGTGTGTGTATTAATCGATCCTGAGAGTTTGGAGTCCATCCGGCAACATTGAGATTTTGACCCCAAAATCCAAGCAGTGGTTTGTAAGACATTTCTGATGGATTCCAACGCCCATCTTCCAACTGCCACAGCGGCCCTATTAGGGCTACTGGCGACTTGCGGACATTTTTCTGCATGTCCTGGTGTGTGTATTTATCGATCCTGAGAGTTTGGAGTCCCTCCGGCAACTTTGAGATTTTACCCCAAAATCCAAGAAGTGGTTCGTAAGGCATTTCTGATGGATTTCAACGCTCATCTTCCAACTGCCACAGCGGCCCTATTGGGGCTACCGGCGATTTGCGAACATTTTTCTACATGTCCTGGTGTGTGTATTTATCGATCCTGAGAGTTTGGAGTCCCAACGGCAACTTTGAGATTTTTACCCCAAAATCCAAGCAGTGGTTTGTAAGGCATTTCTGATGGATTCCAACGCACATCTTCCAACTGCTACAGCGGCCCTATTGGGGCTACTGGCGACTTGCGGACATTTTTTTACATGTCCTGGTGCGTGTATTAATTGATCCTGAGAGTTTGGAGTCCCAACGGCAACTTTCAGATTTTTACCCCAAAATCCAAGCAGTGGTTTGTAAGGCATTTCTGATGGATTCCAACGCCCATCTTCCAACTGCCACAGCGGCCCTATTGGGGCTACCGGCGATTTGCGGACACCGTTTCGTATGTCCTGGTGTGTGTATTTATCGATCCTGAGAGTTTGGAGTCCCTCCGGCAACTTTGAGATTTTTACCCCAAAATCCAAGCAGTGGTTCGTAAGGCATTTCTGATGGATTTCAACGCTCATCTTCCAACTGCCACAGCGGCCCTATTGGGGCTACCGGCGATTTGCGGACACCGTTTCGTAGGTCCTGGTGTGTGTATTTATCGATCCTGAGAGTTTGGAGTCCCAACGGCAACTTTGAGATTTTTACCCCAAAATCCAAGCAGTGGTTTGTAAGGCATTTCTGATAGATTCCAACGCACATCTTCCAACTGCTACAGCGGCCCTATTGGGGCTACTGGCGACTTGCGGACATTTTTCTACATGTCCTGGTGCGTGTATTAATTGATCCTGAGAGTTTGGAGTCCCAACGGCAACTTTCAGATTTTTACCCCAAAATCCAAGCAGTGGTTTGTAAGGCATTTCTGATAGATTCCAACGCCCATCTTCCAACTGCCACAGCGGCCCTATTAGGGCTACCGGCGATTTGCGGACACCGTTTCGTATGTCCTGGTCTGTGTATTAATCGATCCTGAGAGTTCGGAGTCCCTCCGGCAACATTGAGATTTTGACCCCAAAATCCAAGAAGTGGTTCGTAAGGCATTTCTGATGGATTTCAACGCTCATCTTCCAACTGAAACAGTGGCCCTATTGGGGCTACCGGCGATTTGCGGACACCGTTTCGTATGTCCTGGTGTGTGTATTTATCGATCCTGAGAGCTTGGAGTCCATCCGGCAACATTGAGATTTTGACTCCAAAATCCAAGCAGTGGTTTGTAAGACATTTCTGATGGATTCCAACGCCCATCTTCCATCTGCCACAGCGGCCCTATTAGGGCTACTGGCGACTTGCGGACATTTTTCTGCATGTCCTGGTGTGTGTATTAATCGATCCTGAGAGTTTGGAGTCCCAACGGCAACTTTGAGATTTTTACCCTAAAATCCAAGCAGTGGTTAATAAGGCATTTCTGATGGATTTCAACGCTCATCTTCCAACTGCCACAGCGGCCCTATTGGGGCTACCGGCGACTTGGGCACACCGTTTCGCATGTCCTGGTGTGTGTATTAATCGATCCTGAGAGTTTGGAGTCCCAACGGCAACTTTGAGATTTTTACCCCAAAATCCAAGCAGTGGTTTGTAAGACATTTCTGATGGATTCCAACGGCCATCTTCCAACTGCCACAGCGGCTCTATTAGGGCTACTGGCGACTTGCGGACATTTTTCTGCATGTCCTGGTGCGTGTATTAATCGATCCTGAGAGTTTGGAGTCCCTCCGGCAACTTTGAGATTTTTACCCCAAAATCCAAGAAGTGGTTCGTAAGGCATTTCTGATGGATTCCAACGCCCATCTTCCAACTGCCACAGCGGCCCTATTAGGGCTACTGGCGACTTGCGGACATTTTTCTGCATGTCCTGGTGTGTGTATTAATCGATCCTGAGAGTTTGGAGTCCCAACGGCAACTTTGAGATTTTTACCCCAAAATCCAAGCAGTGGTTTGTAAGGCATTTCTGATGGATTTCAACGGTCATCTTCCAACTGCCACAGCGGCCCTACTGGGGCTACCGGCGACTTGGGCACACCGATTCGCATGTCCTGGTGTGTATTAATCGATCCTGAGAGTTTGGAGTCCCTCCGGCAACTTTGAGATTTTTACCCCAAAATCCAAGAAGTGGTTCGTAAGGCATTTCTGATGGATTCCAACGCCCATCTTCCAACTGCCACAGCGGCCCTATTAGGGCTACTGGCGACTTGCGGACATTTTTCTGCATGTCCTGGTGTGTGTATTAATCGATCCTGAGAGTTTGGAGTCCCAACGGCAACTTTGAGATTTTTACCCCAAAATCCAAGCAGTGGTTTGTAAGGCATTTCTGATGGATTTCAACGGTCATCTTCCAACTGCCACAGCGGCCCTACTGGGGCTACCGGCGACTTGGGCACACCGATTCGCATGTCCTGGTGTGTATTAATCGATCCTGAGAGTTTGGAGTCCCAACGGCAACTTTGAGATTTTTACCCCAAAATCCAAGCAGTGGTTTGTAAGGCATTTCTGATAGATTCCAACGCCCATCTTCCAACTGCCACAGTGGCCCTATTAGGGCTACTGGCGACTTGCGGACATTTTTCTGCATGTCCTGGTGTGTGTATTAATCGATCCTGAGAGTTTGGAGTCCCTCCGGCAACTTTGAGATTTTTACCCCAAAATCCAAGAAGTGGTTCGTAAGGCATTTCTGATGGATTTCAACGCTCATCTTCCAACTGCCACAGCGGCCCTATTGGGGCTACCGGCGATTTGCGAACATTTTTCTACATGTCCTGGTGTGTGTATTTATCGATCCTGAGAGTTTGGAGTCCATCCGGCAACATTGAGATTTTGACCCCAAAATCCAAGCAGTGGTTTGTAAGACATTTCTGATGGATTCCAACGCCCATCTTCCAACTGCCACAGCGGCAATATTAGGGCTACTGGCGACTTGCGGACATTTTTCTGCATGTCCTGGTGTGTGTATTTATCGATCCTGAGAGTTTGGAGTCCCTCCGGCAACTTTGAGATTTTACCCCAAAATCCAAGAAGTGGTTCGTAAGGCATTTCTGATGGATTTCAACGCTCATCTTCCAACTGCCACAGCGGCCCTATTGGGGCTACCGGCGATTTGCGAACATTTTTCTACATGTCCTGGTGTGTGTATTTATCGATCCTGAGAGTTTGGAGTCCCAACGGCAACTTTGAGATTTTTACCCCAAAATCCAAGCAGTGGTTTGTAAGACATTTCTGATAGATTCCAACGCACATCTTCCAACTGCTACAGCGGCCCTATTGGGGCTACTGGCGACTTGCGGACATTTTTTTACATGTCCTGGTGCGTGTATTAATTGATCCTGAGAGTTTGGAGTCCCAACGGCAACTTTCAGATTTTTACCCCAAAATCCAAGCAGTGGTTTGTAAGGCACTTCTGATAGATTCCAACGCCCATCTTCCAACTGCCACAGCGGCCCTATTGGGGCTACCGGCGATTTGCGGACACCGTTTCGTATGTCCTGGTGTGTGTATTTATCGATCCTGGGAGTTTGGAGTCCCTCCGGCAACTTTGAGATTTTTACCCCAAAATCCAAGAAGTGGTTCGTAAGGCATTTCTGATGGATTTCAACGCTCATCTTCCAACTGCCACAGCGGCCCTATTGGGGCTACCGGCGATTTGCGGACACCGTTTCGTAGGTCCTGGTGTGTGTATTTATCGATCCTGAGAGTTTGGAGTCCCAACGGCAACTTTGAGATTTTTACCCCAAAATCCAAGCAGTGGTTTGTAAGGCATTTCTGATAGATTCCAACGCACATCTTCCAACTGCTACAGCGGCCCTATTGGGGCTACTGGCGACTTGCGGACATTTTTCTACATGTCCTGGTGCATGTATTAATTGATCCTGAGAATTTGGAGTCCCAACGGCAACTTTCAGATTTTTACCCCAAAATCCAAGCAGTGGTTTGTAAGGCATTTCTGATAGATTCCAACGCCCATCTTCCAACTGCCACAGCGGCCCTATTAGGGCTACTGGCGACTTGCGGACATTTTTCTGCATGTCCTGGTGTGTATATTAATCGATCCTGAGAGCTTGGAGTCCCTCCGGCAACATTGAGATTTTGACCCCGAAATCTAAGCAGTGGTTTGTAAGGCATTTCTGATGGATTTCAACGCCCATCTTCCAACTGCCACAGCGGCCCTATTAGGGCTACCGGCGATTTGCGGACACCGTTTCGTATGTCCTGGTCTGTGTATTAATCGATCCTGAGAGTTCGGAGTCCCTCCGGCAACATTGAGATTTTGACCCCAAAATCCAAGAAGTGGTTCGTAAGGCATTTCTGATGGATTTCAACGCTCATCTTCCAACTGAAACAGTGGCCCTATTGGGGCTACCGGCGATTTGCGGACACCGTTTCGTATGTCCTGGTGTGTGTATTTATCGATCCTGAGAGCTTGGAGTCCATCCGGCAACATTGAGATTTTTACCCCAAAATCCAAGCAGTGGTTTGTAAGACATTTCTGATGGATTCCAACGCCCATCTTCCATCTGCCACAGCGGCCCTATTAGGGCTACTGGCGACTTGCGGACATTTTCTGCATGTCCTGGTGTGTGTATTAATCGATCCTGAGAGTTTGGAGTCCCAACGGCAACTTTGAGATTTTTACCCTAAAATCCAAGCAGTGGTTAATAAGGCATTTCTGATGGATTTCAACGCTCATCTTCCAACTGCCACAGCGGCCCTATTGGGGCTACCGGCGACTTGGGCACACCGTTTCGCATGTCCTGGTGTGTGTATTAATCGATCCTGAGAGTTTGGAGTCCCAACGGCAACTTTGAGATTTTTACCCCAAAATCCAAGCAGTGGTTTGTAAGCCATTTCTGATGGATTCCAACGGCCATCTTCCAACTGCCACAGCGGCTCTATTAGGGCTACTGGCGACTTGCGGACATTTTTCTGCATGTCCTGGTGCGTGTATTAATTGATCCTGAGAGTTTGGAGTCCCTCCGGCAACTTTGAGATTTTTACCCCAAAATCCAAGAAGTGGTTCGTAAGGCATTTCTGATGGATTCCAACGCCCATCTTCCAACTGCCACAGCGGCCCTATTAGGGCTACTGGCGACTTGCGGACATTTTTCTGCATGTCCTGGTGTGTGTATTAATCGATCCTGAGAGTTTGGAGTCCCAACGGCAACTTTGAGATTTTGACCCCAAAATCCAAGCAGTGGCTTGTAAGGCATTTCTGATAGATTCCAACGCACATCTTCCAACTGCCACAGTGGCCCTATTGGGGCTACTGGCGACTTGCGGACATTTTTCTACATGCCCTGGTGCGTGTATTAATCGATCCTGAGAGTTTGGAGTCCCTCCGGCAACATTGAGATTGTGACCCCAAAATCCAAGCAGTGGCTTGTAAGGCATTTCTGATAGATTCCAACGCACATCTTCCAACTGCCGCAGCGGCCCTATTGGGGCTACCGGCGACTTGCGCACACCGTTTTGCATGTCCTGGTGTGTGTATTAATCGATCCTGAGAGTTCGGAGTCCCTCCGGCAACATACAGATTTTGACCCCAAAATCCAAGCAGTGGTTTGTAAGGCATTTCTGATAGATTCCAACGCCCATCTTCCAACTGCCACAGTGGCCCTATTAGGGCTACTGGCGACTTGCGGACATTTTTCTGCATTTCCTGGTGTGTGTATTAATCGATCCTGAGAGTTTGGAGTCCCTCCGGCAACATGGAGATTTTGACCCCGAAATCCAAGCAGTGGTTTGTAAGGCATTTCTGATGGATTTCAACGCTCATCTACCAACTGCCACAGCGGCCCTATTGGGACTACCGGCGACTTGCGTACATTTTTCTGCATGTCCTGGGATATGCATTTATCGATCCTGAGAGTTTGGAGTCCCTCTGGCAACATTGAGATTTTGACCCCAAAATCCAAGCAGTGGCTTGTAAGGCATTTCTGATGGATTTCAACTCTCATCTTCCAACTGCCACAGCGGCCCTACTGGGGCTACCGGCGACTTGGGCACACCGTTTCGCATATCCTGGTGTGTGTATTAATCGATCCTGAGAGTTTGGAGTCCCTCCGACAACATTGAGATTTTTACCCCAAAATCCAAGCAGTGGCTTGTAAGGCATTTCTGATGGATTTCAACGCTCATCTTCAAACTGCCACAGCGGCCCTACTGGGGCTACCGGCGACTTGGGCACACCGTTTTGCATGTCCTGGTGTGTGTATTAATCGATCCTGAGAGTTTGGAGTCCCTCCGGCAACATTGAGATTTTGACCCCAAAATCCAAGCATTGGCTTGTAAGGCATTTCTGATAGATTCCAACGCACATCTTCCAACTGCCACAGTGGCCCTATTGGGGCTACTGGCGACTTGCGGACACTTTTCTACATGCCCTGGTGCGTGTATTAATCGATCCTGAAAGTTTGGAGTCCCTCCGGCAACTTTTAGATTTTTACCCCAAAATCCAAGCAGTGGTTTGTAAGGCATTTCTGATGGATTTCAACGCTCATTTTCCAACTGCCACAGCGGCCCTATTGGGGCTACCGGCTTTTGCGGACACCGTTTCGTATGTCCTGGTGTGTGTATTTATCGATCCTGAGAGTTTGGAGTCCATCCGGCAACATTGAGATTTTGACCCCAAAATCCAAGCAGTGGTTTGTAAGACATTTCTGATGGATTCCAACGCCCATCTTCCAACTGCCACAGCGGCCCTATTAGGGCTACTGGCGACTTGCGGACATTTTTCTGCATGTCCTGGTGTGTGTATTTATCGATCCTGAGAGTTTGGAGTCCCTCCGGCAACTTTGAGATTTTTACCCCAAAATCCAAGCAGTGGCTTGTAAGGCATTTCTGATGGATTTCAACGCTCATCTACCAACTGCCACAGCGGCCCTATTGGGACTACCGGCGACTTGCGTACATTTTTCTGCATGTCCTGGGATATGCATTTATCGATCCTGAGAGTTTGGAGTCCCTCTGGCAACATTGAGATTTTGACCCCAAAATCCAAGCAGTGGCTTGTAAGGCATTTCTGATGGATTTCAACGCTCATCTTCAAACTGCCACAGCGGCCCTACTGGGGCTACCGGCGACTTGGGCACACCGTTTCGCATATCCTGGTGTGTGTATTAATCGATCCTGAGAGTTTGGAGTCCCTCCGACAACATTGAGATTTTTACCCCAAAATCCAAGCAGTGGCTTGTAAGGCATTTCTGATGGATTTCAACGCTCATCTTCAAACTGCCACAGCGGCCCTACTGGGGCTTACCGGCGACTTGGGCACACCGTTTTGCATGTCCTGGTGTGTGTATTAATCGATCCTGAGAGTTTGGAGTCCCTCCGGCAACATTGAGATTTTGACCCCAAAATCCAAGCATTGGCTTGTAAGGCATTTCTGATAGATTCCAACGCACATCTTCCAACTGCCACAGTGGCCCTATTGGGGCTACTGGCGACTTGCGGACACTTTTCTACATGCCCTGGTGCGTGTATTAATCGATCCTGAAAGTTTGGAGTCCCTCCGGCAACTTTTAGATTTTTACCCCAAAATCCAAGCAGTGGTTTGTAAGGCATTTCTGATGGATTTCAACGCTCATTTTCCAACTGCCACAGCGGCCCTATTGGGGCTACCGGCTTTTGCGGACACCGTTTCGTATGTCCTGGTGTGTGTATTTATCGATCCTGAGAGTTTGGAGTCCATCCGGCAACATTGAGATTTTGACCCCAAAATCCAAGCAGTGGTTTGTAAGACATTTCTGATGGATTCCAACGCCCATCTTCCAACTGCCACAGCGGCCCTATTAGGGCTACTGGCGACTTGCGGACATTTTTCTGCATGTCCTGGTGTGTGTATTTATCGATCCTGAGAGTTTGGAGTCCCTCCGGCAACTTTGAGATTTTTACCCCAAAATCCAAGCAGTGGTTTGTAAGGCATTTCTGATGGATTTCAACGCTCATCTTCCAACTGCCACAGCGGCCCTACTGGGGCTACCGGCGACTTGGGCACACCGTTTCGCATGTCCTGGTGTGTGTATTAATCGATCCTGAGAGTTTGGAGTCCCAACGGCAACTTTGAGATTTTTACCCCAAAAATCCAAGCAGTGGCTTGTAAGGCATTTCTGAAAGATTCCAACGCCCATCTCCCAACTGCCACAGCGGCCCTATTAGGACTACTGGCGACTTGCGGACTTTTTTCTGCATGTCCTGGTGTGTGTATTAATCGATCCTGAGAGTTTGGAGTCCCTCCGGCAACATTGAGATTTTGACCCCGAAATCTAAGCAGTGGTTTGTAAGGCATTTCTGATGGATTTCAACGCCCATCTTCCAACTGCCACAGCGGTCTATTGGGGCTACCGGCGATTTGCGGACACCGTTTCGTATGTCCTGGTGTGTGTATTTATCGATCCTGAGAGTTTGGAGTCCATCCGGCAACATTGAGATTTTTACCCCAAAATCCAAGCAGTGGTTTGTAAGACATTTCTGATGGATTTCAACGCTCATCTTCCAACTGCCACAGCGGCCCTACTGGGGCTACCGGCGACTTGGGCACACCGTTTCGCATGTCCTGGTGTGTGTATTAATCGATCCTGAGAGTTCGGAGTCCCTCCGGCAACATACAGATTTTGACCCCAAAATCCTAGCAGTGGTTTGTAAGGCATTTCTGATGGATTTCAACGCTCATCTTCAAACTGCCACAGCGGCCCTACTGGGGCTACCGGCGACTTGGGCACACCGTTTTGCATGTCCTGGTGTGTGTATTAATCGATCCTGAGAGTTTGGAGTCCCTCCGGCAACATTGAGATTTTGACCCCAAAATCCAAGCATTGGCTTGTAAGGCATTTCTGATAGATTCCAACGCACATCTTCCAACTGCCACAGTGGCCCTATTGGGGCTACTGGCGACTTGCGGACACTTTTCTACATGCCCTGGTGCGTGTATTAATCGATCCTGAAAGTTTGGAGTCCCTCCGGCAACTTTTAGATTTTTACCCCAAAATCCAAGCAGTGGTTTGTAAGGCATTTCTGATGGATTTCAACGCTCATTTTCCAACTGCCACAGCGGCCCTATTGGGGCTACCGGCTTTTGCGGACACCGTTTCGTATGTCCTGGTGTGTGTATTTATCGATCCTGAGAGTTTGGAGTCCATCCGGCAACATTGAGATTTTGACCCCAAAATCCAAGCAGTGGTTTGTAAGACATTTCTGATGGATTCCAACGCCCATCTTCCAACTGCCACAGCGGCCCTATTAGGGCTACTGGCGACTTGCGGACATTTTTCTGCATGTCCTGGTGTGTGTATTTATCGATCCTGAGAGTTTGGAGTCCCTCCGGCAACTTTGAGATTTTTACCCCAAAATCCAAGCAGTGGCTTGTAAGGCATTTCTGATGGATTTCAACGCTCATCTTCCAACTGCCACAGCGGCCCTACTGGGGCTACCGGCGACTTGGGCACACCGTTTCGCATGTCCTGGTGTGTGTATTAATCGATCCTGAGAGTTTGGAGTCCCAACGGCAACTTTGAGATTTTTACCCCAAAATCCAAGCAGTGGCTTGTAAGGCATTTCTGAAAGATTCCAACGCCCATCTCCCAACTGCCACAGCGGCCCTATTAGGACTACTGGCGACTTGCGGACTTTTTTCTGCATGTCCTGGTGTGTGTATTAATCGATCCTGAGAGTTTGGAGTCCCTCCGGCAACATTGAGATTTTGACCCCGAAATCTAAGCAGTGGTTTGTAAGGCATTTCTGATGGATTTCAACGCCCATCTTCCAACTGCCACAGCGGTCTATTGGGGCTACCGGCGATTTGCGGACACCGTTTCGTATGTCCTGGTGTGTGTATTTATCGATCCTGAGAGTTTGGAGTCCATCCGGCAACATTGAGATTTTTACCCCAAAATCCAAGCAGTGGTTTGTAAGACATTTCTGATGGATTTCAACGCTCATCTTCCAACTGCCACAGCGGCCCTACTGGGGCTACCGGCGACTTGGGCACACCGTTTCGCATGTCCTGGTGTGTGTATTAATCGATCCTGAGAGTTCGGAGTCCCTCCGGCAACATACAGATTTTGACCCCAAAATCCTAGCAGTGGTTTGTAAGGCATTTCTGATAGATTCCAACGCCCATCTTCCAACTGCCACAGTGGCCCTATTAGGGCTACTGGCGACTTGCGGACATTTTTCTGCATTTCCTGGTGTGTGTATTAATCGATCCTGAGAGTTTGGAGTCCCTCCGGCAACATGGAGATTTTGACCCCGAAATCCAAGCAGTGGTTTGTAAGGCATTTCTGATGGATTTCAACGCTCATCTCCCAACTGCCACAGCGGCCCTACTGGGGCTACCGGCGACTTGGGCACACCGTTTCGCATGTCCTGGTGTGTGTATTAATCGATCCTGAGAGTTTGGAGTCCCAACGGCAACTTTGAGATTTTTACCCCAAAATCCAAGCAGTGGTTTGTAAGGCATTTCTGATGGATTTCAACGCTCAGCTTCCAACTGCCGCAGCGGCCCTATTGGGGCTACCGGCGACTTGCGCACACCGTTTTGCATGTCCTGGTGTGTGTATTAATCGATCCTGAGAGTTCGGAGTCCCTCCGACAACATTGAGATTTTTACCCCAAAATCCAAGCAGTGGCTTGTAAGGCATTTCTGATAGATTCCAACGCCCATCTTCCAACTGCCACAGTGGCCCTATTAGGGCTACTGGCGACTTGCGGACATTTTTCTGCATTTCCTGGTGTGTGTATTAATCGATCCTGAGAGTTTGGAGTCCCTCCGGCAACATTGAGATTTTTACCCCAAAATCCAAGCAGTGGTTTGTAAGGCATTTCTGATAGATTCCAACGCCCATCTTCCAACTGCCACAGTGGCCCTATTAGGGCTACTGGCGACTTGCGGACATTTTTCTGCATTTCCTGGTGTGTGTATTAATCGATCCTGAGAGTTTGGAGTCCCTCCGGCAACATGGAGATTTTGACCCCGAAATCCAAGCAGTGGTTTGTAAGGCATTTCTGATGGATTTCAACGCTCATCTACCAACTGCCACAGCGGCCCTATTGGGACTACCGGCGACTTGCGTACATTTTTCTGCATGTCCTGGGATATGCATTTATCGATCCTGAGAGTTTGGAGTCCCTCTGGCAACATTGAGATTTTGACCCCAAAATCCAAGCAGTGGCTTGTAAGGCATTTCTGATGGATTTCAACTCTCATCTTCCAACTGCCACAGCGGCCCTACTGGGGCTACCGGCGACTTGGGCACACCGTTTCGCATATCCTGGTGTGTGTATTAATCGATCCTGAGAGTTTGGAGTCCCTCCGACAACATTGAGATTTTTACCCCAAAATCCAAGCAGTGGCTTGTAAGGCATTTCTGATGGATTTCAACGCTCATCTTCAAACTGCCACAGCGGCCCTACTGGGGCTACCGGCGACTTGGGCACACCGTTTTGCATGTCCTGGTGTGTGTATTAATCGATCCTGAGAGTTTGGAGTCCCTCCGGCAACATTGAGATTTTGACCCCAAAATCCAAGCAGTGGCTTGTAAGGCATTTCTGATAGATTCCAACGCACATCTTCCAACTGCCACAGTGGCCCTATTGGGGCTACTGGCGACTTGCGGACATTTTTCTACATGCCCTGGTGCGTGTATTAATCGATCCTGAGAGTTTGGAGTCCCTCCGGCAACTTTTAGATTTTTACCCCAAAATCCAAGCAGTGGTTTGTAAGGCATTTCTGATGGATTTCAACGCTCATTTTCCAACTGCCACAGCGGCCCTATTGGGGCTACCGGCTTTTGCGGACACCGTTTCGTATGTCCTGGTGTGTGTATTTATCGATCCTGAGAGTTTGGAGTCCATCCGGCAACATTGAGATTTTGACCCCAAAATCCAAGCAGTGGTTTGTAAGACATTTCTGATGGATTCCAACGCCCATCTTCCAACTGCCACAGCGGCCCTATTAGGGCTACTGGCGACTTGCGGACATTTTTCTGCATGTCCTGGTGTGTGTATTTATCGATCCTGAGAGTTTGGAGTCCCTCCGGCAACTTTGAGATTTTTACCCCAAAATCCAAGCAGTGGCTTGTAAGGCATTTCTGATGGATTTCAACGCTCATCTTCCAACTGCCACAGCGGCCCTACTGGGGCTACCGGCGACTTGGGCACACCGTTTCGCATGTCCTGGTGTGTGTATTAATCGATCCTGAGAGTTTGGAGTCCCAACGGCAACTTTGAGATTTTTACCCCAAAATCCAAGCAGTGGCTTGTAAGGCATTTCTGAAAGATTCCAACGCCCATCTCCCAACTGCCACAGCGGCCCTATTAGGGCTACTGGCGACTTGCGGACTTTTTTCTGCATGTCCTGGTGTGTGTATTAATCGATCCGGAGAGTTTGGAGTCCCTCCGGCAACATTGAGATTTTGACCCCGAAATCTAAGCAGTGGTTTGTAAGGCATTTCTGATGGATTTCAACGCCCATCTTCCAACTGCCACAGCGGTCTATTGGGGCTACCGGCGATTTGCGGACACCGTTTCGTATGTCCTGGTGTGTGTATTTATCGATCCTGAGAGTTTGGAGTCCTTCCGGCAACATTGAGATTTTTACCCCAAAATCCAAGCAGTGGTTTGTAAGACATTTCTGATGGATTTCAACGCTCATCTTCCAACTGCCACAGCGGCCCTACTGGGGCTACCGGCGACTTGGGCACACCGTTTCGCATGTCCTGGTGTGTGTATTAATCGATCCTGAGAGTTCGGAGTCCCTCCGGCAACATACAGATTTTGACCCCAAAATCCTAGCAGTGGTTTGTAAGGCATTTCTGATAGATTTCAACGCCCATCTTCCAACTGCTTAAGCGGCCCTATTAGGGCTACTGGCGACTTGCGGACATTTTTCTGCATGTCCTGGTGTGTGTATTAATCGATATTGAGAGTTTGGAGTCCCTCCGGCAGCATTGAGATTTTGACCCCGAAATCTAAGCAGTGTTGTAAGGCATTTCTGATGGATTTCAACGCCCATCTTCCAACTGCCACAGCGGCCCTATTAAGGCTACCGGCGATTCTCGGACACCGATTTCGTATGTCCTGGTGTGTGTATTCATCGATCCTGAGAGTTTGGAGTCCATCCGGCAACATTGAGATTTTGACCCCAAAATCCAAGCAGTGGTTTGTAAGACATTTCTGATGAATTCCAACGCCCATCTTCCAACTGCCACAGCGGCCATATTAGGGCTACTGGCGACTTGCGGACATTTCTGCATGTCCTGGTGTGTGTATTAATCGATCCTGAGAGTTTGGAGTCCCAACGGCAACTTTGAGATTTTTACCCCAAAATCCAAGCAGTGGTTTGTAAGGCATTTCTGATGGATTTCAACGCTCATCTCCCAACTGCCACAGCGGCCCTACTGGGGCTACCGGCGACTTGGGCACACCGTTTCGCATGTCCTGGTGTGTGTATTAATCGATCCTGAGAGTTTGGAGTCCCAACGGCAACTTTGAGATTTTTACCCCAAAATCCAAGCAGTGGTTTGTAAGGCATTTCTGATGGATTTCAACGCTCAGCTTCCAACTGCCGCAGCGGCCCTATTGGGGCTACCGGCGACTTGCGCACACCGTTTTGCATGTCCTGGTGTGTGTATTAATCGATCCTGAGAGTTCGGAGTCCCTCCGGCAACATACAGATTTTGACCCCAAAATCCAAGCAGTGGTTTGTCAGGCATTTCTGATAGATTCCAACGCCCATCTTCCAACTGCCACAGTGGCCCTATTAGGGCTACTGGCGACTTGCGGACATTTTTCTGCATTTCCTGGTGTGTGTATTAATCGATCCTGAGAGTTTGGAGTCCCTCCGGCAACATGGAGATTTTGACCCCGAAATCCAAGCAGTGGTTTGTAAGGCATTTCTGATGGATTTCAACGCTCATCTCCCAACTGCCACAGCGGCCCTACTGGGGCTACCGGCGACTTGGGCACACCGTTTCGCATGTCCTGGTGTGTGTATTAATCGATCCTGAGAGTTTGGAGTCCCAACGGCAACTTTGAGATTTTTACCCCAAAATCCAAGCAGTGGTTTGTAAGGCATTTCTGATGGATTTCAACGCTCAGCTTCCAACTGCCGCAGCGGCCCTATTGGGCGCTACCGGCGACTTGCGCACACCGTTTTGCATGTCCTGGTGTGTGTATTAATCGATCCTGAGAGTTCGGAGTCCCTCCGACAACATTGAGATTTTTACCCCAAAATCCAAGCAGTGGCTTGTAAGGCATTTCTGATAGATTCCAACGCCCATCTTCCAACTGCCACAGTGGCCCTATTAGGGCTACTGGCGACTTGCGGACATTTTTCTGCATTTCCTGGTGTGTGTATTAATCGATCCTGAGAGTTTGGAGTCCCTCCGGCAACATTGAGATTTTGACCCCAAAATCCAAGCAGTGGCTTGTAAGGCATTTCTGATGGATTTCAACTCTCATCTTCCAACTGCCACAGCGGCCCTACTGGGGCTACCGGCGACTTGGGCACACCGTTTCGCATATCCTGGTGTGTGTATTAATCGATCCTGAGAGTTTGGAGTCCCTCCGACAACATTGAGATTTTTACCCCAAAATCCAAGCAGTGGCTTGTAAGGCATTTCTGATGGATTTCAACGCTCATCTTCCAACTGCCACAGCGGCCCTACTGGGGCTACCGGCGACTTGGGCACACCGTTTTGCATGTCCTGGTGTGTGTATTAATCGATCCTGAGAGTTTGGAGTCCCTCCGGCAACATTGAGATTTTGACCCCAAAATCCAAGCAGTGGCTTGTAAGGCATTTCTGATAGATTCCAACGCACATCTTCCAACTGCCACAGTAGCCCTATTGGGGCTACTGGCGACTTGCGGACATTTTTCTACATGCCCTGGTGCGTGTATTAATCGATCCTGAGAGTTTGGAGTCCCTCCGGCAACTTTGAGATTTTTACCCCAAAATCCAAGCAGTGGTTTGTAAGACATTTCTGATGGATTTCAACGCTCATTTTCCAACTGCCACAGCGGCCCTATTGGGGCTACCGGCTTTTGCGGACACCGTTTCGTATGTCCTGGTGTGTGTATTTATCGATCCTGAGAGTTTGGAGTCCATCCGGCAACATTGAGATTTTGACCCCAAAATCCAAGCAGTGGTTTGTAAGGCATTTCTGATGGATTTCAACGCCCATCTTCCAACTGCCACAGCGGTCTATTGGGGCTACCGGCGATTTGCGGACACCGTTTCGTATGTCCTGGTGTGTGTATTTATCGATCCTGAGAGTTTGGAGTCCCAACGGCAACTTTGAGATTTTTACCCCAAAATCCAAGCAGTGGTTTGTAAGACATTTCTGATGGATTTCAACGCTCATCTCCCAACTGCCACAGCGGCCCTACTGGGGCTACCGGCGACTTGGGCACACCGTTTCGCATGTCCTGGTGTATGTTTAAATCGATCCTGAGAGTTTGGAGTCCCAACGGCAACTTTGAGATTTTTACCCCAAAATCCAAGCAGTGGTTTGTAAGACATTTCTGATGGATTTCAACGCTCATCTCCCAACTGCCACAGCGGCCCTACTGGGGCTACCGGCGACTTGGGCACACCGTTTCGCATGTCCTGGTGTATGTTTAAATCGATCCTGAGAGTTTGGAGTCCCAACGGCAACTTTGAGATTTTTACCCCAAAATCCAAGCAGTGGTTTGTAAGACATTTCTGATGGATTTCAACGCTCATATTCCAACTGCCGCAGCGGCCCTATTGGGGCTACCGGCGACTTGCGGACATTTTTCTGCATGTCCTGGTGTGTGTATTTATCGATCCTGAGAGAGACTTGCGCACACCGTTTTGCATGTCCTGGTGTGTGTATTAATCGATCCTGAGAGTTTGGAGTCCCTCCGGCAACTTTGAGATTTTTACCCCAAAATCCAAGCAGTGGTTTGTAAGGCATTTCTGATGGATTTCAACGCTCATTTTCCAACTGCCACAGCGGCCCTATTGGGGCTACCGGCTTTTGCGGACACCGTTTCGTATGTCCTGGTGTGTGTATTTATCGATCCTGAGAGTTTGGAGTCCATCCGGCAACATTGAGATTTTGACCCCAAAATCCAAGCAGTGTTTTGTAAGACATTTCTGATGGATTTCAACGCCCATCTTCCAACTGCCACAGCGGTCTATTGGGGCTACCGGCGATTTGCGGACACCGATTTCGTATGTCCTGGTGTGTGTATTCATCGATCCTGAGAGTTTGGAGTCCATCCGGCAACATTGAGATTTTGACCCCAAAATCCAAGCAGTGGTTTGTAAGACATTTCTGATGGATTTCAACGCTCATCTCCCAACTGCCACAGCGGCCCTACTGGGGCTACCGGCGACTTGGGCACACCGTTTCGCATGTCCTGGTGTATGTTTAAATCGATCCTGAGAGTTTGGAGTCCCAACGGCAACTTTGAGATTTTTACCCCAAAATCCAAGCAGTGGTTTGTAAGACATTTCTGATGGATTTCAACGCTCATCTTCCAACTGCCGCAGCGGCCCTATTGGGGCTACCGGCGACTTGCGGACATTTTTCTGCATGTCCTGGTGTGTGTATTTATCGATCCTGAGAGAGACTTGCTCACACCGTTTTGCATGTCCTGGTGTGTGTATTAATCGATCCTGAGAGTTTGGAGTCCCTCCGGCAACATTGGGATTTTGACCCCGAAATCTAAGCAGTGGTTTGTAAGGCATTTCTGATGGATTTCAACGCCCATCTTCCAACTGCCACAGCGGTCTATTGGGGCTACCGGCGATTTGCGGACACCGTTTCGTATGTCCTGGTGTGTGTATTTATCGAACCTGAGAGTTTGGAGTCCATCCGGCAACATAGAGATTTTTACCCCAAAATCCAAGCAGTGGTTTGTAAGGCATTTCTGATGGATTTCAACGCTCATCTTCCAACTTCCACAGCGGCCCTACTGGGGCTACCGGCGACTTGGGCACAATGTTTCGCATGTCCTGGTGTGTGTATTAATCGGTCCTGAGAGTTTGGAGTCCCAACGGCAACTTTGAGATTTTTACCCCAAAATCCAAGCAGTGGTTTGTAAGGCATTTCTGATGGATTTCAACGCTCATCTTCCAACTGCCACAGCGGCCCTACTGGGGCTACCGGCGACTTGGGCACACCGTTTCGCATGTCCTGGTGTGTGTATTAATCGATCCTGAGAGTTTGGAGTCCCAACGGCAACTTTGAGATTTTGACCCCAAAATCCAAGCAGTGGTTTGTAAGACATTTCTGATGGATTATAACGCCCATCTTCCAACTGCCAAAGCGGCCCTATTAGAGCTACTGGCGACTTGCGGACATTTTTCTGCATGTCCTGGTGTGTGTATTTATCGATCCTGAGAGTTTGGAGTCCCTCCGGCAACTTTGAGATTTTTACCCCAAAATCCAAGCAGTGGTTTGTAAGGCATTTCTGATGGATTTCAACGCTCAGCTTCCAACTGCCGCAGCGGCCCTATTGGGGCTACCGGCGACTTGCGCACACCGTTTTGCATGTCCTGGTGTGTGTATTAATCGATCCTGAGAGTTCGGAGCCCCTCCGGCAACATACAGATTTTGACCCCAAAATCCAAGCAGTGGTTTGTAAGGCATTTCTGATAGATTCCAACGCTCATCTTCCAACTGCCACAGCGGCACTACTGGGGCTACCGGCGACTTGGGCACACCGTTTCGCATGTCCTGGTGTATGTTTAAATCGATCCTGAGAGTTTGGAGTCCCAACGGCAACTTTGAGATTTTTACCCCAAAATCCAAGCAGTGGTTTGTAAGGCATTTCTGATGGATTTCAACGCTCAGCTTCCAACTGCCGCAGCGGCCCTATTGGGGCTACCGGCGACATGCGCACACCGTTTTGTATGTCCTGGTGTGTGTATTTATCGATCCTGAGAGTTTGGAGTCCATCCGGCAACATTGAGATTTTGACCCCAAAATCCAAGCAGTGGTTTGTAAGACATTTCTGATGGATTATAACGCCCATCTTCCAACTGCCAAAGCGGCCCTATTAGAGCTACTGGCGACTTGCGGACATTTTTCTGCATGTCCTGGTGTGTGTATTTATCGATCCTGAGAGTTTGGAGTCCCTCCGGCAACTTTGAGATTTTTACCCCAAAATCCAAGCAGTGGTTTGTAAGGCATTTCTGATGGATTTCAACGCTCAGCTTCCAACTGCCGCAGCGGCCCTATTGGGGCTACCGGCGACTTGCGCACACCGTTTTGCATGTCCTGGTGTGTGTATTAATCGATCCTGAGAGTTCGGAGCCCCTCCGGCAACATTGAAATTTTGACCCCGAAATCTAAGCAGTGGTTTGTAAGGCATTTCTGATGGATTTCAACGCTCAGCCTCCAACTGCAACAGCGGCACTACTGGGGCTACCGGCGACTTGGGCACACGGTTTCACATGTCCTAGTGTGTGTATTAATCGATCCTGAGAGTTTGGAGTCCCTCCGGCAACTTTGAGATTTTTACCCTCCAAGCAGTGGTTTGTAAGGCATTTCTGAGATTCCAACGCACATCTTCCAACTGCCACAGCGGCCCTATTGGGGCTACCGGCGATTTGCGGACGCCGTTTCGTATGTCCTGGTGTGCGCTACTGGCGACTTGCGGACATTTTTCTGCATGTCCTGGTGTGTATATTTATCGATCCTGAGAGCTTGGAGTCCCTCCGGCAACTTTGAGATCTTTACCCCAAAATCCAAGCAGTGGTTTGTAAGGCATTTCTGATAGATTCCAACGCCCATCTTCCAACTGCCACAGCGGCCCAATTAGGGCTACTGGCGACTTGCGGACATTTTTCTGCATGTCCTGGTGTGTGTAATTATCGATCCTGAGAGTTTGGAGTCCCTCCGGCAACTTTGAGATTTTTACCCTCCAAGCAGTGGTTTGTAAGGCATTTCTGAGATTCCAACGCACATCTTCCAACTGCCACAGCGGCCCTACTGGGGCTACCGGCGACTTGGGCACACCGTTTCGCATGTCCTGGTGTGTGTATTAATCGATCCTGAGAGTTTGGAGTCCCAACGGCAACTTTGAGATTTTTACCCCAAAATCCAAGCAGTGGTTTGTAAGGCATTTCTGATGGATTTCAACGCTCATCTTCCAACTTCCACAGCGGCCCTACTGGGGCTACCGGCGACTTGGGCACAATGTTTCGCATGTCCTGGTGTGTGTATTAATCGATCCTGAGAGTTTGGAGTCCCAACGGCAACTTTGAGATTTTTACCCCAAAATCCAAGCAGTGGTTTGTAAGGCATTTCTGATGGATTTCAACGCCCATCTTCCAACTGCCACAGCGATCCTATTGGGGCTACCGGCGATTTGCGGACACCGTTTTGTATGTCCTGGTGTGTGTATTTATCGATCCTGAGAGTTTGGAGACCATCCGGCAACATTGAGATTTTGACCCCAAAATCCAAGCAGTGGTTTGTAAGACATTTCTGATGGATTCCAACGCCCATCTTCCAACTGCCAAAGCGGTCCTATTAGAGCTACTGGCGACTTGCGGACATTTTTCTGCATGTCCTGGTGTGTGTATTTATCGATCCTGAGTTTGGAGTCCCTCCGGCAACTTTGAGATTTTTACCCCAAAATCCAAGCAGTGGTTTGTAAGGCATTTCTGATGGATTTCAACGCCCATCTTCCAACTGCCACAGCGATCCTATTGGGGCTACCGGCGATTTGCGGACACCGTTTTGTATGTCCTGGTGTGTGTATTTATCGATCCTGAGAGTTTGGAGACCATCCGGCAACATTGAGATTTTGACCCCAAAATCCAAGCAGTGGTTTGTAAGACATTTCTGATGGATTCCAACGCCCATCTTCCAACTGCCAAAGCGGTCCTATTAGAGCTACTGGCGACTTGCGGACATTTTTCTGCATGTCCTGGTGTGTGTATTTATCGATCCTGAGAGTTTGGAGTCCCTCCGGCAACTTTGAGATTTTTACCCCAAAATCCAAGCAGTGGTTTGTAAGGCATTTCTGATGGATTTCAACGCTCAGCTTCCAACTGCCGCAGCGGCCCTATTGGGGCTACCGGCGACTTGCGCACACCGTTTTGCATGTCCTGGTGTGTGTATTAATCGATCCTGAGAGTTCGGAGTCCCTCCGGCAACATACAGATTTTGACCCCAAAATCCAAGCAGTGGTTTGTAAGGCATTTCTGATAGATTCCAACGCCCATCTTCCAACTGCCACAGCGGCCCAATTAGGGCTACTGGCGACTTGCGGACATTTTTCTGCATGTCCTGGTGTGTGTATTAATCGATCCTGAGAGTTTGGAGTCCCTCCGGCAACATTGAGATTTTGACCCCGAAATCTAAGCAGTGGTTTGTAAGGCATTTCTGATGGATTTCAACGCTCATCTTCCAACTGCCACAGCGGCCCTATTGGGACTACCGGCGACTTGCGGACATTTTGCTGCATGTCCTGGGATGTGTATTTATCGATCCTGAGTGTTTGGAGTCCCTCCGGCAACATTGAGATTTTGACCCCAAAATCCAAGCAGTGGCTTGTAAGGCATTTCTGATGGATTTCAACGCTCATCTTCCAACTGCCACAGCGGCACTACTGGGGCTACCGGCGACTTGGGCACACCGTTTCACATGTCCTAGTGTGTGTATTAATCGATCCTGAGAGTTTGGAGTCCCTCCGGCAACTTTGAGATTTTTACCCTCCAAGCAGTGGTTTGTAAGGCATTTCTGAGATTCCAAAGCACATCTTCCAACTGCCACAGCGGCCCTATTGGGGCTACCGGCGATTTACGGACACCGTTTCGTATGTCCTGGTGTGCGCTACTGGCGACTTGCGGACATTTTTCTGCATGTCCTGGTGTGTGTATTTATCGATCCTGAGAGCTTGGAGTCCCTCCGGCAACTTTGAGATCTTTACCCCAAAATCCAAGCAGTGGTTTGTAAGGCATTTCTGATGGATTTCAACGCTCATCTCCCAACTGCCACAGCGGCCCTACTGGGGCTACCGGCGACTTGGGCACACCGTTTCGCATGTCCTGGTGTATGTTTAAATCGATCCTGAGAGTTTGGAGTCCCAACGGCAACTTTTAGATTTTTACCCCAAAATCCAAGCAGTGGTTTGTAAGACATTTCTGATGGATTCCAACGCCCATCTTCCAACTGCTACAGCGGCCCTATTAGGGCTACTGGCGACTTGCGGACTTTTTTCTGCATGTCCTGGTGTGTGTATTTATCGATCCTGAGGGCTTGGAGTCCCTAGGGCAACTTTGAGATTTTGACCCCAAAATCCAAGCAGTGGTTTGTAAGACATATCTGATGGATTTCAACGCTCATCTCCCAACTGCCACAGCGGCCCTACTGGGGCTACCGGCGACTTGGGCACACCGTTTCGCATGTCCTGGTGTATGTTTAAATCGATCCTGAGAGTTTGGAGTCCCAACGGCAACTTTGAGATTTTTACCCCAAAATCCAAGCAGTGGTTTGTAAGGCATTTCTGATGGATTTCAACGCTCAGCTTCCAACTGCCGCAGCGGCCCTATTGGGGCTACCGGCGACATGCGCACACCGTTTTGCATGTCCTGGTGTGTGTATTAATCGATCCTGAGAGTTCGGAGTCCCTCCGGCAACATACAGATTTTGACCCCAAAATCCAAGCAGTGGTTTGTAAGGCATTTCTTATAGATTCCAACGCTCATCTTCCAACTGCCACAGCGGCCCTACTGGGGCTATCGGCGACTTGCGCACACCGTTTCGCATGTCCTGGTGTGTGTATTAATCGATCCTGAGAGTTTGGAGTCCCTCCGGCAACATTGAGATTTTGACCCCGAAATCCAAGCAGTGGTTTGTAAGGCATTTCTGATGGATTTCAACGCTCATCTTCCAACTGCCACAGCGGCACTACTGGGGCTACCGGCGACTTGGGCACACCGTTTCACATGTCCTAGTGTGTGTATTAATCGATCCTGAGAGTTTGGAGTCCCTCCGGCAACTTTGAGATTTTTACCCTCCAAGCAGTGGTTTGTAAGGCATTTCTGAGATTCCAACGCACATCTTCCAACTGCCACAGCGGCCCTATTGGGGCTACCGGCGATTTACGGACACCGTTTCGTATGTCCTGGTGTGCGCTACTGGCGACTTGCGGACATTTTTCTGCATGTCCTGGTGTGTGTATTTATCGATCCTGAGAGCTTGGAGTCCCTCCGGCAACTTTGAGATCTTTACCCCAAAATCCAAGCAGTGGTTTGTAAGGCATTTCTGATGGATTTCAACGCTCATCTCCCAACTGCCACAGCGGCCCTACTGGGGCTACCGGCGACTTGGGCACACCGTTTCGCATGTCCTGGTGTATGTTTAAATCGATCCTGAGAGTTTGGAGTCCCAACGGCAACTTTTAGATTTTTACCCCAAAATCCAAGCAGTGGTTTGTAAGGCATTTCTGATGGATTTCAACGCTCAGCTTCCAACTGCCGCAGCGGCCCTATTAGGGCTACTGGCGACTTGCGGACATTTTTCTGCATGTCCTGGCGTGTGTATTAATCGATCCTGAGAGTTCGGCGTCCTTCCGGCAACATTGAGATTTTGACCCCAAAATCCAAGCAGTGGTTCGTAAGACATTTCTGATGGATTCCAACGCCCATCTTCCAACTGCTACAGCGGCCCTATTAGGGCTACTGGCGACTTGCGGACTTTTTTCTGCATGTCCTGGTGTGTGTATTTATCGATCCTGAGGGCTTGGAGTCCCTAGGGCAACTTTGAGATTTTGACCCCAAAATCCAAGCAGTGGTTTGTAAGACATATCTGATGGATTTCAACGCTCATCTCCCAACTGCCACAGCGGCCCTACTGGGGCTACCGGCGACTTGGGCACACCGTTTCGCATGTCCTGGTGTATGTTTAAATCGATCCTGAGAGTTTGGAGTCCCAACGGCAACTTTGAGATTTTTACCCCAAAATCCAAGCAGTGGTTTGTAAGGCATTTCTGATGGATTTCAACGCTCAGCTTCCAACTGCCGCAGCGGCCCTATTGGGGCTACCGGCGACATGCGCACACCGTTTTGCATGTCCTGGTGTGTGTATTAATCGATCCTGAGAGTTCGGAGTCCCTCCGGCAACATACAGATTTTGACCCCAAAATCCAAGCAGTGGTTTGTAAGGCATTTCTGATGGATTTCAACGCTCAGCTTCCAACTGCCGCAGCGGCCCTATTAGGGCTACTGGCGACTTGCGGACATTTTTCTGCATGTCCTGGTGTGTGTATTTATCGATCCTGAGGGCTTGGAGTCCCTAGGGCAACTTTGAGATTTTGACCCCAAAATCCAAGCAGTGGTTCGTAAGACATTTCTGATGGATTCCAACGCCCATCTTCCAACTGCTACAGCGGCCCTATTAGGGCTACTGGCGACTTGCGGACTTTTTTCTGCATGTCCTGGTGTGTGTATTTATCGATCCTGAGGGCTTGGAGTCCCTAGGGCAACTTTGAGATTTTGACCCCAAAATCCAAGCAGTGGTTTGTAAGACATATCTGATGGATTTCAACGCTCATCTCCCAACTGCCACAGCGGCCCTACTGGGGCTACCGGCGACTTGGGCACACCGTTTCGCATGTCCTGGTGTATGTTTAAATCGATCCTGAGAGTTTGGAGTCCCAACGGCAACTTTGAGATTTTTACCCCAAAATCCAAGCAGTGGTTTGTAAGACATTTCTGATGGATTCCAACGCCCATCTTCCAACTGGATTTCAACGCTCATCTCCCAACTGCCACAGCGGCCCTACTGGGGCTACCGGCGACTTGGGCACACCGTTTCGCATGTCCTGGTGTATGTTTAAATCGATCCTGAGAGTTTGGAGTCCCAACGGCAACTTTGAGATTTTTACCCCAAAATCCAAGCAGTGGTTTGTAAGGCATTTCTGATGGATTTCAACGCTCAGCTTCCAACTGCCGCAGCGGCCCTATTGGGGCTACCGGCGACATGCGCACACCGTTTTGCATGTCCTGGTGTGTGTATTAATCGATCCTGAGAGTTCGGAGTCCCTCCGGCAACATACAGATTTTGACCCCAAAATCCAAGCAGTGGTTTGTAAGGCATTTCTTATAGATTCCAACGCTCATCTTCCAACTGCCACAGCGGCCCTACTGGGGCTACCGGCGACTTGGGCACACCGTTTCGCATGTCCTGGTGTGTGTATTAATCGATCCCGAGAGTTTGGAGTCCCTCCGGCAACATACAGATTTTTACCCCAAAATCCAAGCAGTGGATTGTAAGGCATTTCTGATAGATTCCAACGCCCATCTTCCAACTGCCACAGCGGCCCTATTAGGGCTACTGGCGACTTGCGGACATTTTTCTGCATGTCCTGGTGTGTGTATTAATCGATCCTGAGAGCTTGGAGTCCCTCCGGCAACATTGAAATTTTGACCCCGAAATCTAAGCAGTGGTTTGTAAGGCATTTCTGATGGATTTCAACGCCCATCTTCCAACTGCCACAGCGATCCTATTGGGGCTACCGGCGATTTGCGGACACCGTTTCGTATGTCCTGGTGTGTGTATTTATCGGTCCTGAGAGTTTGGAGTCCATCCGGCAACTTTGAGATTTTGACCCCAAAATCCAAGCAGTGGTTTGTAAGACATTTCTGATGGATTCCAACGCCCATCTTCCAACTGCCACAGCGGCCCTATTAGGGCTACTGGCGACTTGCGGACATTTTTCTGCATGTCCTGGTGTGTGTATTTATCGATCCTGAGAGCTTGGAGTCCCTCCGGCAACTTTGAGATTTTGACCCCAAAATCCAAGCAGTGGTTTGTAAGACATATCTGATGGATTTCAACGCTCATTTCCCAACTGCCACAGCGGCCTTACTGGGGCTACCGGCGACTTGGGCACACCGTTTCGCATGTCCTGGTGTATGTTTTAATCGATCCTGAGAGTTTGGAGTCCCAACGGCAACTTTGAGATTTTGACCCCGAAATCTAAGCAGTGGTTTGTAAGGCATTTCTGATGGATTCCAACGCCCATCTTCCAACTGCCACAGCGGCCCTATTAGGGCTACTGGCGACTTGCGGACATTTTTCTGCATGTCCTGGTGTGTGTATTAATCGATCCTGAGAGTTTGGAGTCCTTCCGGCAACATTGAAATTTTGACCCCGAAATCTAAGCAGTGGTTTGTAAGGCATTTCTGATGGATTTCAACGCCCATCTTCCAACTGCCACAGCGATCCTATTGGGGCTACCGGCGATTTGCGGACACCGTTTCGTATGTCCTGGTGTGTGTATTTATCGGTCCTGAGAGTTTGGAGTCCATCAGGCAACTTTGAGATTTTGACCCCAAAATCCAAGCAGTGGTTTGTAAGACATTTCTGATGGATTCCAACGCCCATCTTCCAACTGCCACAGCGGCCCTATTAGGGCTACTGGCGACTTGCGAACATTTTTCTGCATGTCCTGGTGTGTGTATTTATCGATCCTGAGAGCTTGGAGTCCCTCCGGCAACTTTGAGATTTTTACCCCAAAATCCAAGCAGTGGTTTGTAAGGCATTTCTGATAGATTCCAACGCTCATCTTCCAACTGCCACTTCCAACTCCTATTAGAGCTACTGGCGACTTGCGGACTTTTTTCTGCATGTCCTGGTGTGTGTATTAATCGATCCTGAGAGTTCGGAGTCCCTCCGGCAACATACAGATTTTGACCCCAAAATCCAAGCAGTGGTTTGTAAGGCATTTCTGATAGATTCCAACGCCCATCTTCCAACTGCCACAGCGGCCCTATTAGGGCTACTGGCGACTTGCGGACATTTTTCTGCATGTCCTGGTGTGTGTATTAATCGATCCTGAGAGTTTGGAGTCCCAACGGCAACTTTGAGATTTTTACCCCAAAATCCAAGCAGTGGTTTGTAAGGCATTTCTCATGGATTTCAACGCTCATCTTCCAACTGCCACAGCGGCCCTACTGGGGCTACCGGCGACTTGGGCACACCGTTTCGCATGTCCTGGTGTGTGTATTAATCGATCCTGAGAGTTCGGAGTCCCTCCGGAAACATTGAGATTTTGACCCCAAAATCCAAGCAGTGGTTCGTAAGGCATTTCTGATGGATTTCAACGCTCATCTTCCAACTGCGGCAGCGGCCCTTTTGGGGCTATCGGCGACTTTCGCACATCGTTTTGTATGTCCTGGTGTGTGTATTAATCGATCCTGAGAGTTTGGAGTCCCTCCGGCAACTTTGAGATTTTTACCCCAAAATCCAAGCAGTGGTTTGTAAGGCATTTCTGATGGATTCCAACGCCCATCTTCCAACTGCCGCAGCGGCCCTATTAGGGCTACTGGCGACTTGCGGACATTTTTCTGCATGTCCTGGTCTGTGTATTAATCGATCCTGAGAGTTCGGCGTCCTTCCGGCAACATTGAGATTTTTACCCCAAAATCCAAGCAGTGGTTTGTAAGACATTTCTGATGGATTCCAACGCCCATCTTCCAACTGCTACAGCGGCCCTATTAGGGCTACTGGCGACTTGCGGACTTTTTTCTGCATGTCCTGGTGTGTGTATTTATCGATCCTGAGAGCTTGGAGTCCCTAGGGCAACTTTGAGATTTTGACCCCAAAATCCAAGCAGTGGTTTGTAAGACATATCTGATGGATTTCAACGCTCATCTCCCAACTGCCACAGCGGCCCTACTGGGGCTACCGGCGACTTGGGCACTCCGTTTCGCATGTCCTGGTGTATGTTTAAATCGATCCTGAGAGTTTGGAGTCCTTCCGGCAACTTTGAGATTTTTACCCCAAAATCCAAGCAGTGGTTTGTAAGGCATTTCTGATGGATTCCAACGCCCATCTTCCAACTGCCGCAGCGGCCCTATTAGGGCTACTGGCGACTTGCGGACATTTTTCTGCATGTCCTGGTGTGTGTATTAATCGATCCTGAGATTTCGGCGTCCTTCCGGCAACATTGAGATTTTGACCCCAAAATCCAAGCAGTGGTTCGTAAGACATTTCTGATGGATTCCAACGCCCATCTTCCAACTGCTACAGCGGCCCTATTAGGACTACTGGCGACTTGCGGACTTTTTTCTGCATGTCCTGGTGTGTGTATTTATTGATTTCAGCGCTCAGCTTCCAACTGCCGCAGCGGCCCTATTGGGGCTACCAGCGACATGCGCACACCGTTTTGCATGTCCTGGTGTGTGTATTAATCGATCCTGAGAGTTCGGAGTCCCTCCGGCAACATACAGATTTTGACCCCAAAATCCAAGCTGTGGTTTGTAAGGCATTTCTTATAGATTCCAACGCTCATCTTCCAACTGCCACAGCGGCCCTACTGGGGCTACCGGCGATTTGGGCACACCGTTTCGCATGTCCTGGTGTGTGTATTAATCGATCCTGAGAGTTTGGAGTCCCAACGGCAACTTTGAGATTTTTACCCCAAAATCCAAGCAGTGGTTTGTAAGGCATTTCTGATAGATTCCAACGCCCATCTTCCAACAGCCACAGCGGCCCTATTAGGGCTACTGGCGACTTGCGGACATTTTTTTGCATGTCCTGGTGTGTGTATTAATCGATCCTGAGAGTTTGGAGTCCCTCCGGCAACATTGAAATTTTGACCCCGAAATCTAAGCAGTGGTTTGTAAGGCATTTCTGATGGATTTCAACGCCCATCTTCCAACTGCCACAGCGATCCTATTGGGTCTACCGGCGATTTGCGGACACCGTTTCGTATGTCCTGGTGTGTGTATTTATCGGTCCTGAGAGTTTGGAGTCCATCCGGCAACTTTGAGATTTTGACCCCAAAATCCAAGCAGTGGTTTGTAAGGCATTTCTGATAGATTCCAACGCTCATCTTCCAACTGCCACTTCCAACTCCTATTAGAGCTACTGGCGACTTGCGGACTTTTTTCTGCATGTCCTGGTGTGTGTATTTATCGATCCTGAGAGCTTGGAGTCCCTCCGGCAACTTTGAGATTTTTACCCCAAAATCCAAGCAGTGGTTTGTAAGGCATTTCTGATAGATTCCAACGCTCATCTTCCAACTGCCACTTCCAACTCCTATTAGAGCTACTGGCGACTTGCGGACTTTTTTCTGCATGTCTTGGTGTGTGTATTAATCGATCCTGAGAGTTTGGAGTCCCTCCGGCAACATTGAAATTTTGACCCCGAAATCTAAGCAGTGGTTTGTAAGGCATTTCTGATGGATTCCAACGCCCATCTTCCAACTGCCACAGCGGCCCTATTAGGGCTACTGGCGACTTGCGGACATTTTCTACATGGCCTGGTGTGTGTATTTATCGATCCTGAGAGCTTGGAGTCCCTCCGGCAACTTTGAGATTTTTACCCCAAAATCCAAGCAGTGGTTTGTAAGGCATTTCTGATAGATTCCAACGCTCATCTTCCAACTGCCACTTCCAACTCCTATTAGAGCTACTGGCGACTTGCGGACTTTTTTCTGCATGTCTTGGTGTGTGTATTAATCGATCCTGAGAGTTTGGAGTCCCTCCGGCAACATTGAAATTTTGACCCCGAAATCTAAGCAGTGGTTTGTAAGGCATTTCTGATGGATTCCAACGCCCATCTTCCAACTGCCACAGCGGCCCTATTAGGGCTACTGGCGACTTGCGGACATTTTCTACATGGCCTGGTGTGTGTATTTATCGATCCTGAGAGTTCGGAGTCCCTCCGGCAACATACAGATTTTGACCCCAAAATCCAAGCAGTGGTTTGTAAGGCATTTCTGATAGATTCCAACGCCCATCTTCCAACTGCCACAGCGGCCCTATTAGGGCTACTGGCGACTTGCGGACATTTTTCTGCATGTCCTGGTCTGTGTATTAATCGATCCTGAGAGTTCGGAGTCCCTCCGGCAACTTTGAGATTTTTACCCCAAAATCCAAGCAGTGGTTTGTAAGGCATTTCTGATGGATTTCAACGCTCATATTCCAACTGCCGCAGCGGCCCTATTGGGGCTATCGGCGACTTGCGCACACCGGTTTGTATATCCTGGTGTGTGTATTTATCGATCCTGAGGGTTTGGAGTCCATCCGGCAACATTGAGATTTTGACCCCAAAATCCAAGCAGTGGTTTGTAAGACATTTCTGATGGATTCCAACGCCCATCTTCCAACTGCCACAGCGGCCCTATTAGGGCTACTGGCGACTTGCGGACATTTTTCTGCATGTCCTGGTGTGTGTATTAATCGATCCTGAGAGTTTGGAGTCCCAACGGCAACTTTGAGATTTTTACCCCAAAATCCAAGCAGTGGTTTGTAAGGTATTTCTCATGGATTTCAACGCTCATCTTCCAACTGCCACAGCGGCCCTACTGGGGCTACCGGCGACTTGGGCACACCGTTTCGCATGTCCTGGTGTGTGTATTAATCGATCCTGAGAGTTCGGAGTCCCTCCGGCAACATTGAGATTTTTACCCCAAAATCCAAGCAGTGGTTCGTAAGGCATTTCTGATGGATTTCAACGCTCATCTTCCAACTGCCGCAGCGGCCCTATTGGGGCTATCGGCGACTTGCGCACACCGTTTTGTATGTCCTGGTGTGTGTATTAATCGATCCTGAGAGTTGGGAGTCCCTCCGGCAACATTGAGATTTTTACCCCAATATCCAAGCAGTGGTTTGTAAGACATTTCTGATGGATTCCAACGCCCATCTTCCAACTGCCACAGCGGCCCTACTGGGGCACACCGTTTCGCATGTTCTGGTGTGTGTTTTAATCGATCCTGAGAGTTCGGAGTCCCTCCGGCAACATTGAGATTTTGACCCCAAAATCCAAGCAGTGGTTCGTAAGACATTTTTGATGGATTCCAACTCCCATCTTCCAACTGCCACAGCGGCCCTATTAGGGCTACCGGCGACTTGCGGACATTTTTCTGCATGTCCTGGTGTGTGTATTAATCGATCCTGAGAGTTTGGAGTCCCTCCGGCAACATTGAAATTTTGACCCCGAAATCTAAGCAGTGGTTTGTAAGGCATTTCTGATGGATTTCAACGCCCATCTTCCAACTGCCACAGCGATCCTATTGGGGCTACCGGCGACTTGGGCACAATGTTTCGTATGGCCTGGTGTGTGTATTTATCGATCCTGAGAGTTTGGAGTCCATCCGGCAACTTTGAGATTTTGACCCCAAAATCCAAGCAGTGGTTTGTAAGACATTTCTGATGGATTCCAACGCCCATCTTCCAACTGCCACAGCGGCCCTATTAGGGCTACTGGCGACTTGCGGACATTTTTCTGCATGTCCTGGTGTGTGTATTAATCGATCCTGAGAGTTTGGAGTCCCAACGGCAACTTTGAGATTTTTACCCCAAAATCCAAGCAGTGGTTTGTAAGGCATTTCTGATAGATTCCAACGCTCATCTTCCAACTGCCACTTCCAACTCCTATTAGAGCTACTGGCGACTTGCGGACTTTTTTCTGCATGTCCTGGTGTGTGTATTAATCGATCCTGAGAGTTTGGAGTCCCTCCGGCAACATTGAAATTTTGACCCCGAAATCTAAGCAGTGGTTTGTAAGGCATTTCTGATGGATTCCAACGCCCATCTTCCAACTGCCACAGCGGCCCTATTAGGGCTACTGGCGACTTGCGGACATTTTTCTACATGGCCTGGTTTGTATATTTATCGATCCTGAGAGTTCGGAGTCCCTCCGGCAACATACAGATTTTGACCCCAAAATCCAAGCAGTGGTTTGTAAGGCATTTCTGATAGATTCCAACGCCCATCTTCCAACTGCCACAGCGGCCCTATTAGGGCTACTGGCGACTTGCGGACATTTTTCTGCATGTCCTGGTGTGTGTATTAATCGATCCTGAGAGTTTGGAGTCCCAACGGCAACTTTGAGATTTTTACCCCAAAATCCAAGCAGTGGTTTGTAAGGCATTTCTCATGGATTTCAACGCTCATCTTTCAACTGCCACAGCGGCCCTACTGGGGCTACCGGCGACTTGGGCACACCGTTTCGCATGTCATGGTGTGTGTATTTATCGATCCTGAGAGTTCGGAGTCCCTCCGGCAACATTGAGATTTTTACCCCAAAATCCAAGCAGTGGTTCGTAAGGCATTTCTGATGGATTTCAACGCTCATCTTCCAACTGCCGCAGCGGCCCTATTGGGGCTATCGGCGACTTGCGCACACCGTTTTGTATGTTCTGGTGTGTGTATTTATCGATCCTGAGAGTTTAGAGTCCATCCGGCAACATTGAGATTTTGACCCCAAAATCCAAGCAGTGGTTTGTAAGACATTTCTGATGGATTCCAACGCCCATCTTCCAACTGCCACAGCGGCCCTATTAGGGCTACTGGCGACTTGCGGACATTTTTCTGCATGTCCTGGTGTGTGTATTAATCGATCCTGAGAGTTCGGAGTCCCTCCGGCAACATTGAGATTTTTACCCCCAAAATCCAAGCAGTGGTTTGTAAGACATTTCTGATGGATTCCAACGCCCATCTTCCAACTGCCGCAGCGGCCCTATTAGGGCTACTGGCGACTTGCGGACATTTTTCTGCATGTCCTGGTCTGTGTATTAATCGATCCTGAGAGTTCGGAGTCCCTCCGGCAACTTTGAGATTTTGACCCCAAAGTCCAAGCAGTGGTTTGTAAGACAATTCTGATGGATTCCAACGCCCATCTTCCAACTGCCACAGCGGCCCTATTAGGGCTACTGGCGACTTGCGGACATTTTTCTGCATGTCCTGGTGTGTGTATTAATCGATCCTGAGAGTTTGGAGTCCCAACGGCAACTTTGAGATTTTTACCCCAAAATCCAAGCAGTTGTTTGTAAGGCATTTCTCATGGATTTCAACGCTCATCTTCCAACTGCCACAGCGGCCCTACTGGGGCTACCGGCGACTTGGGCACACCGTTTCGCATGTCCTGGTGTGTGTAATAATCGATCCTGAGAGTTCGGAGTCCCTCCGGCAACATTGAGATTTTTACCCCAAAATCCAAGCAGTGGTTTGTAAGGCATTTCTGATGGATTCCAACGCCCATCTTCCAACTGCCACAGCGGCCCTATTAGGGCTACTGGCGACTTGCGGACATTTTTCTACATGGCCTGGTGTGTGTATTTATCGATCCTGAGAGTTCGGAGTCCCTCCGGCAACATACAGATTTTGATCCCAAAATCCAAGCAGTGGTTTGTAAGGCATTTCTGATAGATTCCAACGCCCATCTTCCAACTGCCACAGCGGCCCTATTAGGGCTACTGGCGACTTGCGGACATTTTTCTGCATGTCCTGGTGTGTGTATTAATCGATCCTGAGAGTTTGGAGTCCCAACGGCAACTTTGAGATTTTTACCCCAAAATCCAAGCAGTGGTTTGTAAGGCATTTCTCATGGATTTCAACGCTCATCTTCCAACTGCCACAGCGGCCCTACTGGGGCTACCGGCGACTTGGGCACACCGTTTCGCATGTCCTGGTGTGTGTATTAATCGATCCTGAGAGTTCGGAGTCCCTCCGGCAACATTGAGATTTTTACCCCAAAATCCAAGCAATGGTTCGTAAGGCATTTCTGATGGATTTCAACGCTCATCTTCCAACTGCCGCAGCGGCCCTATTGGGGCTATCGGCGACTTGCGCACACCGTTTTGTATGTCCTGGTGTGTGTATTTATCGATCCTGAGAGTTTGGAGTCCATCCGGCAACTTTGAGATTTTTACCCCAAAATCCAAGCAGTGGTTTGTAAGACATTTCTGATGGATTCCAACGCCCATCTTCCAACTGCCACAGCGGCCCTATTAGGGCTACTGGCGACTTGCGGACATTTTTCTGCATGTCCTGGTCTGTGTATTAATCGATCCTGAGAGTTCGGAGTCCCTCCGGCAACTTTGAGATTTTGACCCCAAAATCCAAGCAGTGGTTTGTAAGACATTTCTGATGGATTCCAACGCCCATCTTCCAACTGCCACAGCGGCCCTATTAGGGCTACTGGCGACTTGCGGACATTTTTCTGCATGTCCTGGTGTGTGTATTAATGGATCCTGAGAGTTTGGAGTCCCAACGGCAACTTTGAGATTTTTACCCCAAAATCCAAGCAGTGGTTTGTAAGGCATTTCTCATGGATTTCAACGCTCATCTTCCAACTGCCACAGCGGCCCTACTGGGGCTACCGGCGACTTGGGCACACCGTTTCGCATGTTCTGGTGTGTGTATTAATCGATCCTGAGAGTTCGGAGTCCCTCCGGCAACATTGAGATTTTTACCCCAAAATCCAAGCAGTGGTTTGTAAGGCATTTCTGATGGATTCCAACGCCCATCTTCCAACTGCCACAGCGGCCCTATTAGGGCTACTGGCGACTTGCGGACATTTTTCTACATGGACTGGTGTGTGTATTTATCGATCCTGAGAGTTCGGAGTCCCTCCGGCAACATACAGATTTTGACCCCAAAATCCAAGCAGTGGTTTGTAAGGCATTTCTGATAGATTCCAACGCCCATCTTCCAACTGCCACAGCGGCCCTATTAGGGCTACTGGCGACTTGCGGACATTTTTCTGCATGTCCTGGTGTGTGTATTAATCGATCCTGAGAGTTTGGAGTCCCAACGGCAACTTTGAGATTTTTACCCCAAAATCCAAGCAGTGGTTTGTAAGGCATTTCTCATGGATTTCAACGCTCATCTTCCAACTGCCACAGCGGCCCTACTGGGGCTACCGGCGACTTGGGCACACCGTTTCGCATGTCCTGGTGTGTGTATTAATCGATCCTGAGAGTTCGGAGTCCCTCTGGCAACATTGAGATTTTTACCCCAAAATCCAAGCAGTGGTTCGTAAGGCATTTCTGATGGATTTCAACGCTCATCTTCCAACTGCCGCAGCGGCCCTATTGGGGCTATCGGCGACTTGCGCACACCGTTTTGTATGTCCTGGTGTGTGTATTTATCGATCCTGAGAGTTTAGAGTCCATCCGGCAACATTGAGATTTTGACCCCAAAATCCAAGCAGTGGTTTGTAAGACATTTCTGATGGATTCCAACGCCCATCTTCCAACTGCCACAGCGGCCCTATTAGGGCTACTGGCGACTTGCGGACATTTTTCTGCATGTCCTGGTGTGTGTATTAATCGATCCTGAGAGTTCGGAGTCCCTCCGGCAACATTGAGATTTTTACCCCAAAATCCAAGCAGTGGTTTGTAAGACATTTCTGATGGATTCCAACGCCCATCTTCCAACTGCCGCAGCGGCCCTATTAGGGCTACTGGCGACTTGCGGACATTTTTCTACATGGCCTGGTGTGTGTATTTATCGATCCTGAGAGTTCGGAGTCCCTCCGGCAACATACAGATTTTGACCCCAAAATCCAAGCAGTGGTTTGTAAGGCATTTCTGATAGATTCCAACGCCCATCTTCCAACTGCCACAGCGGCCCTATTAGGGCTACTGGCGACTTGCGGACATTTTTCTGCATGTCCTGGTGTGTGAATTAATCGATCCTGAGAGTTTGGAGTCCCAACGGCAACTTTGAGATTTTTACCCCAAAATCCAAGCAGTGGTTTGTAAGGCATTTCTCATGGATTTCAACGCTCATCTTCCAACTGCCACAGCGGCCCTACTGGGGCTACCGGCGACTTGGGCACACCGTTTCGCATGTCCTGGTGTGTGTATTAATCGATCCTGAGAGTTCGGAGTCCCTCCGGCAACATTGAGATTTTTACCCCAAAATCCAAGCAGTGGTTTGTAAGACATTTCTGATGGATTCCAACGCCCATCTTCCAACTGCCGCAGCGGCCCTATTAGGGCTACTGGCGACTTGCGGACATTTTTCTGCATGTCCTGGTCTGTGTATTAATCGATCCTGAGAGTTCGGAGTCCCTCCGGCAACTTTGAGATTTTGACCCCAAAATCCAAGCAGTGGTTTGTAAGATATTTCTGATGGATTCCAACGCCCATCTTCCAACTGCCACAGCGGCCCTATTAGGGCTACTGGCGACTTGCGGACATTTTTCTGCATGTCCTGGTGTGTGTATTAATCGATCCTGAGAGTTTGGAGTCCCAACGGCAACTTTGAGATTTTTACCCCAAAATCCAAGCAGTGGTTTGTAAGGCATTTCTCATGGATTTCAACGCTCATCTTCCAACTGCCACAGCGGCCCTACTGGGGCTACCGGCGACTTGGGCACACCGTTTCGCATGTCCTGGTGTGTGTATTAATCGATCCTGAGAGTTCGGAGTCCCTCCGGCAACATTGAGATTTTTACCCTAAAATCCAAGCAGTGGTTCGTAAGGCATTTCTGATGGATTTCAACGCTCATCTTCCAACTGCCGCAGCGGCCCTATTGGGGCTATCGGCGACATGCGCACACCGTTTTGTATGTCCTGGTGTGTGTATTTATCGATCCTGAGAGTTTAGAGTCCATCCGGCAACATTGAGATTTTGACCCCAAAATCCAAGCAGTGGTTTGTAAGACATTTCTGATGGATTCCAACGCCCATCTTCCAACTGCCACAGCGGCCCTATTAGGGCTACTGGCGACTTGCGGACATTTTTCTGCATGTCCTGGTGTGTGTATTAATCGATCCTGAGAGTTCGGAGTCCCTCCGGCAACATTGAGATTTTTACCCCAAAATCCAAGCAGTGGTTTGTAAGACATTTCTGATGGATTCCAACGCCCATCTTCCAACTGCCGCAGCGGCCCTATTAGGGCTACTGGCGACTTGCGGACATTTTTCTGCATGTCCTGGTGTGTGTATTAATCGATCCTGAGAGTTTGGAGTCCCGACGGCAACTTTGAGATTTTTACCCCAAAATCCAAGCAGTGGTTTGTAAGGCATTTCTGATGGATTTCAACGCTCAGCTTCCAACTGCCGCAGCGGCCCTATTGGGGCTACCGGCGACTTGCGCAGACCGTTTTGCATGTTCTGGTGTGTGTTTTAATCGATCCTGAGAGTTCGGAGTCCCTCCGGCAACATTGAGATTTTGACCCCAAAATCCAAGCAGTGGTTCGTAAGACATTTCTGATGGATTCCAACTCCCATCTTCCAACTGCCACAGCGGCCCTATTAGGGCTACTGGCGACTTGCGGACATTTTTCTGCATGTCCTGGTGTGTGTATTAATCGATCCTGAGAGTTTTGAGTCCCTCCGGCAACATTGAGATTTTGACCCCGAAATCTAAGCAGTGGTTTGTAAGGCATTTCTGATGGATTTCAACGCCCATCTTCCAACTGCCACAGCGATCCTATTGGGGCTACCGGCGATTTGCGGACACCGTTTCGTATGTCCTGGTGTGTGTATTTATCGATCCTGAGAGTTTGGAGTCCATCCGGCAACATTGAGATTTTGACCCCAAAATCCATGCAGTGGTTTGTAAGACATTTCTGATGGATTCCAACGCACATCTTCCAACTGCCAAAGCGGCCCTATTAGGGCTACTGGCGACTTGCGGACATTTTTCTGCATGTCCTGGTGTGTGTATTTATCGATCCTGAGAGTTTGGAGTCCCTCCGGCAGCTTTGAGATTTTGACCCCAAAATCCAAGCAGTGGTTTGCAAGGCATTTCTGATGGATTTCAACGCTCATCTCCCAACTGCCACAGCGGCCCTACTGGGGCTACCGGCGACTTGGGCACACCGTTTCGCATGTCCTGGTGTGTGTATTAATCGATCCTGAGAGTTTGGAGTCCCAACGGCAATTTGAGATTTTTACCCCAAAATCCAAGCAGTGGTTTATAAGGCATTTCTGATGGATTTCAACGCTCAGCTTCCAACTGCCGCAGCGGCCCTATTGGGGCTACCGGCGACTTGGGCACACCGTTTCGCATGTCCTGGTGTGTGTATTAATCGATCCTGAGAGTTCGGAGTCCCTCCGGCAACATACAGATTTTGACCCCAAAATCCAAGCAGTGGTTCGTAAGGCATTTCCGATGGATTTCAACGCTCATCTTCCAACTGCCACAGCGGCCCTATTGGGGCTACCGGCAATTTGCGGACACCGTGTCGTATGTCCTGGTGTGTGTATTTATCGATCCTGAGAGTTTGGAGTCCCTCCGGCAACTTTGAGATTTTTACCCTCCAAGCAGTGGTTTGTAAGGCATTTCTGATGGATTTCAACGCCCATCTTCCAACTGCCACAGCGATCCTATTGGTGCTACCGGCGATTGGCGGACACCGTTTCGCATGTCCTGGTGTGTGTATTTATCGATCCTGAGAGTTTGGAGTCCATCCGGCAACATTGAGATTTTGACCCCAAAATCCAAGCAGTGGTTCGTAAGACATTTCTGATGGATTCCAACGCACATCTTCCAACTGGCAAAGCGGCCCTATTAGGGCTACTGGCGACTTGCGGACTATTTTCTGCATGTCCTGGTGTGTGTATTTATCGATCCTGAGAGTTTGGAGTCCCTCCGGCAACTTTGAGATTTTTACCCCAAAATCCAAGCAGTGGTTTGTAAGGCATTTCTGATGGATTTCAACGCTCATCTCCCAACTGCCACAGCGGCCCTACTGGGGCTACCGGCGACTTGGGCACACCGTTTCGCATGTCCTGGTGTGTGTATTAATCGATCCTGAGAGTTTGGAGTCCCAACGGCAACTTTGAGATTTTTACCCCAAAATCCAAGCAGTGGTTTGTAAGGCATTTCTGATGGATTTCAACGCTCAGCTTCCAACTGCCGCAGCGGCCCTATTGGGGCTACCGGCGACTTGCGCACACCGTTTTGCATGTCCCTCCGGCAACATACAGATTTTGACCCCAAAATCCAAGCAGTGGTTTGTAAGACATTTCTGATGGATTCCAACGCCCATCTTCCAACTGCCACAGCGGCCCTATTAGGGCTACTGGCGACTTGCGGACATTTTTCTGCATGTCCTGGTGTGTGTATTAATCGATCCTGAGAGTTTGGAGTCCCAACGGCAACTTTGAGATTTTTACCCCAAAATCCAAGCAGTGGTTTGTAAGGCATTTCTCATGGATTTCAACGCTCATCTTCCAACTGCCACAGCGGCCCTACTGGGGCTACCGGCGACTTGGGCACACCGTTTCGCATGTCCTGGTGTGTGTATTAATCTATCCTGAGAGTTCGGAGTCCCTCCGGCAACATTGAGATTTTTACCCCAAAATCCAAGCAGTGGTTCGTAAGGCATTTCTGATGGATTTCAACGCTCATCTTCCAACTGCCGCAGCGGCCCTATTGGGGCTATCGGCGACTTGCGCACACCGTTTTGTATGTCCTGGTGTGTGTATTTATCGATCCTGAGAGTTTGGAGTTCATCCGGCAACATTGAGATTTTGACCCCAAAATCCAAGCAGTGGTTTGTAAGACATTTCTGATGGATTCCAACGCCCATCTTCCAACTGCCACAGCGGCCCTATTAGGGCTACTGGCGACTTGCGGACATTTTTCTGCATGTCCTGGTGTGTGTATTAATCGATCCTGAGAGTTCGGAGTCCCTCCGGCAACATTGAGATTTTTACCCCAAAATCCAAGCAGTGGTTTGTAAGGCATTTCTGATGGATTTCAACGCTCATCTTCCAACTACCACAGCGGCCCTACTGGGGCTACCGGCGACTTGGGCACACCGTTTCGCATGTCCTGGTGTGTGTATTAATCGATCCTGAGAGTTTGGAGTCCCAACGGCAACTTTGAGATTTTGACCCCAAAATCCAAGCAGTGGTTTGTAAGACATTTCTGATGGATTCCAACACCCATCTTCCAACTGCCAAAGCGCCCCTATTAGGGCTACTGGCGACTTGCGGACATTTTTCTGCATGTCCTGGTGTGTGTATTAATCGATCCTGAGAGTTTGGAGTCCCAACGGCAACTTTGAGATTTTTACCCCAAAATCCAAGCAGTGGTTTGTAAGGCATTTCTGATAGATTCCAACGCCCATCTTCCAACTGCCACAGCGGCCCTATTAGGGCTACTGGCGACTTGCGGACATTTTTCTGCATGTCCTGGTGTGTGTATTAATCGATCCTGAGAGTTTGGAGTCCCTCCGGCAACATGGAGATTTTGACCCCGAAATCTAAGCAGTGGTTTGTAAGGCATTTCTGATGGATTTCAACGCTCATCTTCCAACTGCCACAGCGGCCCTATTGGGACTACCGGCGACTTGCGGACATTTTTCTGCATGTCCTGGGATGTGTATTTATCGATCCTGAGAGTTTGGAGTCCCTCCGGCAACATTGAGATTTTGACCCCAAATTCCAAGCAGTGGTTTGTAAGGCATTTCTGATGGATTTCAACGCTCATCTCCCAACTGCCACAGCGGCCCTACTGGGGCTACCGGCGACTTGTTCACACCGTTTCGCATGTCCTGGTGTGTGTATTAATCGATCCTGAGAGTTTGGAGTCCCTCCGGCAACTTTGATATTTTTACCCTCCAAGCAGTGGTTTGTAAGGCATTTCTGATAGATTCCAACGCACATCTTCCAACTGCCACAGCGGCCCTATTGGGGCTACTGGCGACTTGCGGACATTTTTTTACATGTCCTGGTGCGTGTGTTAATCGATCCTGAGAGTTTGGAGTCCCTCCGGCAACATTGAGATTTTGACCCCAAAATCCAAGCAGTGGTTTGTAAGGCATTTCTGATGGATTTGAACGCTCATCTCCCAACTGCCACAGCGGCCCTACTGGGGCTACCGGCGACTTGACAACACCGTTTCGCATGTCCTGGTGTGTGTTTTAATCGATCCTGAGAGTTTGGAGTCCCTCCGGCAACTTTGAGATTTTTACCCCAAAATCCAAGCAGTGGTTTGTAAGGCATTTCTGATGGATTTCAACGCTCATCTTCCAACTGCCACAGCGGCCCTATTGGGGCTACCGGCAATTTGCGGACACCGTGTCGTATGTCCTGGTGTGTGCATTTATCGATCCTGAGAGTTTGGAGTCCCTCCGGCAACTTTGAGATTTTTACCCTCCAAGCAGTGGTTTGTAAGGCATTTCTGATGGATTTCAACGCCCATCTTCCAACTGCCACAGCGATCCTATTGGTGCTACCGGCGATTGGCGGACACCGTTTCGCATGTCCTGGTGTGTGTATTTATCGATCCTGAGAGTTCGGAGTCCCTCCGGCAACATTGAGATTTTGACCCCGAAATCTAAGCAGTGGTTTGTAAGGCATTTCTGATGGATTTCAACGCCCATCTTCCAACTGCCACAGCGATCCTATTGGGGCTACCGGCGATTTGCGGACACCGTTTCGTATGTCCTGGTGTGTGTATTTATCGATCCTGAGAGTTTGGAGTCCATCCGGCAACATTGAGATTTTGACCCCAAAATCCATGCAGTGGTTTGTAAGACATTTCTGATGGATTCCAACGCACATCTTCCAACTGCCAAAGCGGCCCTATTAGGGCTACTGGCGACTTGCGGACATTTTTCTGCATGTCCTGGTGTGTGTATTTATCGATCCTGAGAGTTTGGAGTCCCTCCGGCAGCTTTGAGATTTTGACCCCAAAATCCAAGCAGTGGTTTGCAAGGCATTTCTGATGGATTTCAACGCTCATCTCCCAACTGCCACAGCGGCCCTACTGGGGCTACCGGCGACTTGGGCACACCGTTTCGCATGTCCTGGTGTGTGTATTAATCGATCCTGAGAGTTTGGAGTCCCAACGGCAATTTGAGATTTTTACCCCAAAATCCAAGCAGTGGTTTATAAGGCATTTCTGATGGATTTCAACGCTCAGCTTCCAACTGCCGCAGCGGCCCTATTGGGGCTACCGGCGACTTGGGCACACCGTTTCGCATGTCCTGGTGTGTGTATTAATCGATCCTGAGAGTTCGGAGTCCCTCCGGCAACATACAGATTTTGACCCCAAAATCCAAGCAGTGGTTCGTAAGGCATTTCCGATGGATTTCAACGCTCATCTTCCAACTGCCACAGCGGCCCTATTGGGGCTACCGGCAATTTGCGGACACCGTGTCGTATGTCCTGGTGTGTGTATTTATCGATCCTGAGAGTTTGGAGTCCCTCCGGCAACTTTGAGATTTTTACCCTCCAAGCAGTGGTTTGTAAGGCATTTCTGATGGATTTCAACGCCCATCTTCCAACTGCCACAGCGATCCTATTGGTGCTACCGGCGATTGGCGGACACCGTTTCGCATGTCCTGGTGTGTGTATTTATCGATCCTGAGAGTTTGGAGTCCATCCGGCAACATTGAGATTTTGACCCCAAAATCCAAGCAGTGGTTCGTAAGACATTTCTGATGGATTCCAACGCACATCTTCCAACTGGCAAAGCGGCCCTATTAGGGCTACTGGCGACTTGCGGACTATTTTCTGCATGTCCTGGTGTGTGTATTTATCGATCCTGAGAGTTTGGAGTCCCTCCGGCAACTTTGAGATTTTTACCCCAAAATCCAAGCAGTGGTTTGTAAGGCATTTCTGATGGATTTCAACGCTCATCTCCCAACTGCCACAGCGGCCCTACTGGGGCTACCGGCGACTTGGGCACACCGTTTCGCATGTCCTGGTGTGTGTATTAATCGATCCTGAGAGTTTGGAGTCCCAACGGCAACTTTGAGATTTTTACCCCAAAATCCAAGCAGTGGTTTGTAAGGCATTTCTGATGGATTTCAACGCTCAGCTTCCAACTGCCGCAGCGGCCCTATTGGGGCTACCGGCGACTTGCGCACACCGTTTTGCATGTCCCTCCGGCAACATACAGATTTTGACCCCAAAATCCAAGCAGTGGTTTGTAAGACATTTCTGATGGATTCCAACGCCCATCTTCCAACTGCCACAGCGGCCCTATTAGGGCTACTGGCGACTTGCGGACATTTTTCTGCATGTCCTGGTGTGTGTATTAATCGATCCTGAGAGTTTGGAGTCCCAACGGCAACTTTGAGATTTTTACCCCAAAATCCAAGCAGTGGTTTGTAAGGCATTTCTCATGGATTTCAACGCTCATCTTCCAACTGCCACAGCGGCCCTACTGGGGCTACCGGCGACTTGGGCACACCGTTTCGCATGTCCTGGTGTGTGTATTAATCTATCCTGAGAGTTCGGAGTCCCTCCGGCAACATTGAGATTTTTACCCCAAAATCCAAGCAGTGGTTCGTAAGGCATTTCTGATGGATTTCAACGCTCATCTTCCAACTGCCGCAGCGGCCCTATTGGGGCTATCGGCGACTTGCGCACACCGTTTTGTATGTCCTGGTGTGTGTATTTATCGATCCTGAGAGTTTGGAGTTCATCCGGCAACATTGAGATTTTGACCCCAAAATCCAAGCAGTGGTTTGTAAGACATTTCTGATGGATTCCAACGCCCATCTTCCAACTGCCACAGCGGCCCTATTAGGGCTACTGGCGACTTGCGGACATTTTTCTGCATGTCCTGGTGTGTGTATTAATCGATCCTGAGAGTTCGGAGTCCCTCCGGCAACATTGAGATTTTTACCCCAAAATCCAAGCAGTGGTTTGTAAGGCATTTCTGATGGATTTCAACGCTCATCTTCCAACTACCACAGCGGCCCTACTGGGGCTACCGGCGACTTGGGCACACCGTTTCGCATGTCCTGGTGTGTGTATTAATCGATCCTGAGAGTTTGGAGTCCCAACGGCAACTTTGAGATTTTGACCCCAAAATCCAAGCAGTGGTTTGTAAGACATTTCTGATGGATTCCAACACCCATCTTCCAACTGCCAAAGCGCCCCTATTAGGGCTACTGGCGACTTGCGGACATTTTTCTGCATGTCCTGGTGTGTGTATTAATCGATCCTGAGAGTTTGGAGTCCCAACGGCAACTTTGAGATTTTTACCCCAAAATCCAAGCAGTGGTTTGTAAGGCATTTCTGATAGATTCCAACGCCCATCTTCCAACTGCCACAGCGGCCCTATTAGGGCTACTGGCGACTTGCGGACATTTTTCTGCATGTCCTGGTGTGTGTATTAATCGATCCTGAGAGTTTGGAGTCCCTCCGGCAACATGGAGATTTTGACCCCGAAATCTAAGCAGTGGTTTGTAAGGCATTTCTGATGGATTTCAACGCTCATCTTCCAACTGCCACAGCGGCCCTATTGGGGCTACCGATGATTTGCGGACACCGTTTCGTATGTCCTGGTGTGTGTATTTATCGATCCTGAGAGTTTGGAGTTCCTCCGGCAACTTTGAGATTTTTACCCCAAAATCCAAGCAGTGGTTTGTAAGGCATTTCTGATAGATTTCAACGCTCATCTCCCAACTGCCACAGCGGCCCTACTGGGGCTACCGGCGACTTGGGCACACCGTTTCGCATGTCCTGGTGTGTGTATTAATCGATCCTGAGAGTTTGGAGTACCAACGGCAACTTTGAGATTTTTACCCCAAAATCCAAGCAGGCATTTCTGATGGATTTCATCTTCCAACTGCCACAGCGGCCCTATTGGGGCTACCGGCGACTTGCGGACATTTTTCTGCATGTCCTGGTGTGTGTATTTATCGATCCTGAGAGTTTGGAGTCCCTTCGGCAACTTTGAGATTTTGCCCCAAGATCCAAGCAGTGGTTCGTAAGGCATTTCTGATGGATTTCAACGCTCATCTTCCAACTGCCACAGCGGCCCTATTGGGGCTACCAGCGACTTACGGACATTTTTCTACATGTCCTTGTGCGTGTATTAATCGATCCTGAGAGTTTGGAGTCCCTCCGGCAACTTTGAGATTTTTACCCCAAAATCCAAGCAGTGGTTTGTAAGACATTTCTGATGGATTCCAACGCCCATCTTCCAACTGCCAAAACGGCCCTATTAGGGCTACTGGCGACTTGCGGACATTTTTCTGCATGTCCTGGTGTGTGTATTTATCGATCCTGAGAGTTTGGAGTCCCTCCGGCAACTTTGAGATTTTTACCCCAAAATCCAAGCAGTGGTTTGTAAGGCATTTCTGATGGATTTCAACGCTCATCTCCCAACTGCCACAGCGGCCTTACTGGGGCTACCGGCGACATGGGCACACCGTTTCGCATGTCCTGGTGTGTGTATTAATCGATCCTGAGAGTTTGGAGTCCCAACGGCAACTTTGAGATTTTTACCCCAAAATCCAAGCAGTGGTTTGTAAGGCATTTCTGATGGATTTCAACGCTCAGCTTCCAACTGCCGCAGCGGCCCTATTGGGGCTACCGGCGACTTGCGCACACCGTTTTGCATGTCCTGGTGTGTGTATTAATCGATCCTGAGAGTTCGGAGTCCCTCCGGCAACATATAGATTTTGACCCCAAAATCCAAGCAGTGGTTTGTAAGGCATTTCTGATAGATTCCAACGCCCATCTTCCAACTGCCACAGCGGCCCTATTAGGGCTACTGGCGACTTGCGGACATTTTTCTGCATGTCCTGGTGTGTGTATTTATCGATCCTGAGAGTTATGAGTCCCTCCGGCAACATTGAGATTTTGACCCCGAAATCTAAGAAGTGGTTTGTAAGGCATTTCTGATGGATTTCAACGCCCATCTTCCAACTGGCACAGCGATCCTATTGGGGCTACCGGCGATTTGCGGACACCGTTTCGTATGTCCTGGTGTGTGTATTTATCGATCCTGAGAGTTTGGAGTCCATCCGGCAACATTGAGATTTTGACCCCAAAATCCAAGCAGTGGTTTGTAAGACATTTCTGATGGATTCCAACGCCCATCTTCCAACTGCCAAAGCGGCCCTATTAGGGCTACTGGCGTGTGTATTTATCGATCCTGAGAGTTTGGAGTCCCTCCGGCAACATTGAGATTTTGACCCCGAAATCTAAGCAGTGGTTTGTAAGGCATTTTTGATGGATTTCAACGCCCATCTTCCAACTGCCACAGCGATCCTATTGGGGCTACCGGCGATTTGCGGACACCGTTTCGCATGTCCTGGTGTGTGTATTTATCAATCCTGAGAGTTTGGAGTCCCTCCGGCAACATTGAGATTTTGACCCCGAAATCTAAGCAGTGGTTTGTAAGGCATTTCTGATGGATTTCAACGCTCATCTTCCAACTGCCACAGCGGCCCTACTGGGGCTACCGGCGACATGGGCACACCGTTTCGCATGTCCTGGTGTGTGTATTAATCGATCCTGAGAGTTTGGAGTCCCAACGGCAACTTTGAGATTTTTACCCCAAGATCCAAGCAGTGGTTCGTAAGGCATTTCTGATGGATTTCAACGCTCATCTTCCAACTGCCACAGCGGCCCTATTCGGGCTACCGGCGACTTGCGGACACCGTTTCGTATGTCCTGGTGTGTGTATTTATCGATCCTGAGAGTTTGGAGTCCCTCCGGCAACATTGAGATTTTGCGCCAAGATCCAAGCAGTGGTTTGTAAGGCATTTCTGATGGATTTCAACGCTCATCTTCCAACTACCACAGCGGCCCTATTAGGGCTACCGGCGACATGCGGACACCGTTTCGCATGTCCTGGTGTGTGTATCAATCGATCCTGAGAGTTATGAGTCCCTCCGGCAACATTGAGATTTTGACCCCAAAATCCAAGCAGTGGTTCGTAAGACATTTCTGATGGATTCCAACGCCCATCTTCCAACTGCCACAGCGACCCTACTGGGGCTACCGGCGACTTGGGCACACCGTTTCGCATGTCCTGGTGTGTGTATTAATCGATCCTGAGAGTTTGGAGTCCCAACGGCAACTTTGAGATTTTTACCCCAAAATCCAAGCAATGGTTTGTAAGGCATTTCTGATGGATTTCATCTTCCAACTGCCACAGCGGCCCTATTGGGGCTACCGGCGACTTGAGGACATTTTTCTGCATGTCCTGGTGTGTGTATTTATCGATCCTGAGAGTTTGGAGTCCCTTCGGCAACATTGAGATTTTGCCCCAAGATCCAAGCAGTGGTTCGTAAGGCATTTCTGATGGATTTCAACGCTCATCTTCCAACTGCCACAGCGGCCCTATTCGGGCTACCGGCGACTTGCGGACACCGTTTCGTATGTCCTGGTGTGTGTATTTATCGATCCTGAGAGTTTGGAGTCCCTCCGGCAACATTGAGATTTTGACCCCAAGATCCAAGCAGTGGTTCGTGAGGCATTTCTGATGGATTTCATCTTCCAACTGCCACAGCACCCCTATTAGAGATACCGGCGACCTGCGCACACCGTTTCGCATGTCCTGGTGTGTGTATCAATCGATCCTGAGAGTTATGAGTCCCTCCGGCAACATTGAGATTTTGACCCCAAAATCCAAGCAGTGGTTCGTAAGACATTTCTGATGGATTCCAACGCCCATCTTCCAACTGCCAAAGCGGCCCTATTAGGGCTACTGGCGACTTGCGGACATTTTTCTGCATGTCCTGGTGTGTGTATTAATCGATCCTGAGAGTTTGGAGTCCCTCCGGCAACATTGAGATTTTGACCCCGAAATCTAAGCAGTGGTTTGTAAGGCATTTCTGATGGATTTCAACGCCCATCTTCCAACTGCCACAGCGATCCTATTGGGGCTACCGGCGATTTGCGGACACCGTTTCGTATGTCCTGGTGTGTGTATTTATCGATCCTGAGAGTTTGGAGTCCATCCGGCAACATTGAGATTTTGACCCCAAAATCCAAGCAGTGGTTTGTAAGACATTTCTGATGGATTCCAACGCTCATCTTCCAACTGCCAAAGCGGCCCTATTAGGGCTACTGGCGACTTGCGGACATTTTTCTGCATGTCCTGGTGTGTGTATTTATCGATCCTGAGAGTTTGGAGTCCCTCCGGTAACTTTGAGATTTTTACCCCAAAATCCAAGCAGTGGTTTGTAAGGCATTTCTGATGGATTTCAACGCTCATCTCCCAACTGCCACAGCGGCCCTACTGGGGCTACCGGCGACATGGGCACACCGTTTCGCATGTCCTGATGTGTGTATTAATCGATCCTGAGAGTTTGGAGTCCCAACGGCAACTTTGAGATTTTTACCCCAAAATCCAAGCAGTGGTTTGTAAGGCATTTCTGATAGATTCCAACGCTCAGCTTGCAACTGCCACAGCGGCCCTATTAGGGCTACTGGCGACTTGCGGACATTTTTCTGCATGTCCTGGTGTGTGTATTAATCGATCCTGAGAGTTTGGAGTCCCTCCGGCAACTTTGAGATTTTGACCCCGAAATCTAAGCAGTGGTTTGTAAGGCATTTCTGATGGATTTCAACGCCCATCTTCCAACTGCCACAGCGATCCTATTGGGGCTACCGGCGATTTGCGGACACCGTTTCGTATCCTGGTGTGTGTATTTATCGATCCTGAGAGTTTGGAGTCCATCCGGCAACATTGAGATTTTGACCCCAAAATCCAAGCAGTGGTTTGTAAGGCATTTCTGATAGATTCCAACGCCCATCTTCCAACTGCCACAGCGGCCCTATTAGGGCTACTGGCGACTTGCGGACATTTTTCTGCATGTCCTGGTGTGTGTATTAATCGATCCTGAGAGTTTGGAGTCCCTCCGGCAACATGGAGATTTTGACCCCGAAATCTAAGCAGTGGTTTGTAAGGCATTTCTGATGGATTTCAACGCTCATCTTCCAACTGCCACAGCGGCCCTATTGGGACTACCGGCGACTTGCGGACATTTTTTTGCATGTCCTGGGATGTGTATTTATCGATCCTGAGAGTTTGGAGTCCCTTCGGCAACTTTGAGATTTTTACCCCAAAATCCAAGCAGTGGTTTGTAAGGCATTTCTGATGGATTTCAACGCTCATCTCCCAACTGCCACAGCGGCCCTACTGGCGCTACCGGCGACTTGGGCACACCGTTTCGCATGTCCTGGTGTGTGTTTTAATCGATCCTGAGAGTTATGAGTCCCTCCGGCAACATTGAGATTTTGACCCCGAAATCTAAGCAGTGGTTTGTAAGGCATTTCTGACGGATTTCAACGCTCATCTTCCAACTGCCACAGCGGCCCTATTAGGGCTACTGGCGACTTGCGGACATTTTTCTGCATGTCCTGGTGTGTGTATTTATCGATCCTGAGAGTTTGGAGTCCCTCCGGCAACTTTGAGATTTTTACCCCAAAATCCAAGCAGTGGTTTGTAAGGCATTTCTGATGGATTTCAACGCTCATCTCCCAACTGCCACAGGGGCCCTACTGGGGCTACCGGCAACTTGGGCACACCGTTTTGCATGTCCTGGTGTGTGTATTAATCGATCCTGAGAGTTCGGAGTCCCTCCGGCAACATTGAGATTTTGACCCCAAAATCCAAGCAGTGGTTTGTAAGGCATTTCTGATGGATTTAAACGCTCATCTTCCAACTGCCACAGCGGCCCTACTGGGGCTACCGGCGACTTGGGCACACCGTTTCGCATGTCCTGGTGTGTGTATTAATCGATCCTGAGAGTTCGGAGTCCCTCCGGCAACATTGAGATTTTTACCCCAAAATCCAAGCAGTGGTTTGTAAGACATTTCTGATGGATTCCAACGCCCATCTTCCAACTGCCAAAACGGCCCTATTAGGGCTACTGGCGACTTGTGGACATTTTTCTGCATGTCCTGGTGTGGGCATTTATCGATCCTGAGAGTTTGGAGTCCCTCCGGCAACTTTGAGATTTTTACCCCAAAATCCAAGCAGTGGTTTGTAAGGAATTTCTGATGGATTTCAACGCTCATCTCCCAACTGCCACAGCGGCCCTACTGGGGCTACCGGCGACTTGGGCACACCGTTTCGCATGTCCTGGTGTGTGTATTAATCGATCCTGAGAGTTCGGAGTCCCTCCGGCAACATTGAGATTTTGACCCCAAAATACAAGCAGTGGTTCGTAAGACATTTCTGATGGATTCCAACGCCCATCTTCCAACTGCCACAGCGGCCCTATTAGGGCTACTGGTGACTTGCGGACATTTTTCTGCATGTCCTGGTGTGTGTATTTATCGATCCTGAGAGTTTGGAGTCCCTCCGGCAACTTTGAGATTTTTACACCAAAATCCAAGCAGTGGTTTGTAAGGCATTTCTGATGGATTCCAACGCCCATCTTCCAACTGCCACAGCGGCCCTATTAGGGCTACTGGCGACTTGCGGACATTTTTCTGCATGTCCTGGTGTGTGTATTAATCGATCCTGAGGGTTTGGAGTCCCTCCGGCAACATTGAGATTTTGACCCCGAAATCTAAGCAGTGGTTTGTAAGGCATTTCTGATGGATTTCAACGCCCATCTTCCAACTGCCACAGCGATCCTATTGGGGCTACCGGCGATTTGCGGACACCGTTTCGTATGTCCTGGTGTGTGTATTTATCGATCCTGAGAGTTTGGAGTCCATCCGGCAACATTGAGATCTTGACGCCAAAATCCAAGCAGTGGTTTGTAAGACATTTCTGATGGATTCCAACGCCCATCTTCCAACTGCCAAAGCGGCCCTATTAGGGCTACTGGCGACTTGCGGACATTTTTCTGCATGTCCTGGTGTGTGTATTTATCGATCCTGAGAGTTTGGAGTCCCTCCGGCAACTTTGAGATTTTTACCCCAAAATCCAAGCAGTGGTTTGTAAGGCATTTCTGATGGATTTCAACGCTCATCTCCCAACTGCCACAGGGGCCCTACTGGGGCTACCGGCGACTTGGGCACACCGTTTCGCATGTCCTGGTGTGTGTATTAATCGATCCTGAGAGTTCGGAGTCCCTCCGGCAACATTGAGATTTTGACCCCAAAATACAAGCAGTGGTTCGTAAGACATTTCTGATGGATTCCAACGCCCATCTTCCAACTGCCACAGCGGCCCTATTAGGGCTACTGGTGACTTGCGGACATTTTTCTGCATGTCCTGGTGTGTGTATTTATCGATCCTGAGAGTTTGGAGTCCCTCCGGCAACTTTGAGATTTTTACACCAAAATCCAAGCAGTGGTTTGTAAGGCATTTCTGATGGATTCCAACGCCCATCTTCCAACTGCCACAGCGGCCCTATTAGGGCTACTGGCGACTTGCGGACATTTTTCTGCATGTCCTGGTGTGTGTATTAATCGAACCTGAGAGTTTGGAGTCCCTCCGGCAACATTGAGATTTTGACCCCGAAATCTAAGCAGTGGTTTGTAACGCATTTCTGATGGATTTCAACGCCCATCTTCCAACTGCCACAGCGATCCTATTGGGGCTACCGGCGATTTGCGGACACCGTTTCGTATGTCCTGGTGTGTGTATTTATCGATCCTGAGAGTTTGGAGTCCATCCGGCAACATTGAGATCTTGACGCCAAAATCCAAGCAGTGGTTTGTAAGACATTTCTGATGGATTCCAACGCCCATCTTCCAACTGCCAAAGCGGCCCTATTAGGGCTACTGGCGACTTGCGGACATTTTTCTGCATGTCCTGGTGTGTGTATTTATCGATCCTGAGAGTTTGGAGTCCCTCCGGCAACTTTGAGATTTTTACCCCAAAATCCAAGCAGTGTTTTGTAAGGCATTTCTGATGGATTTCAACGCTCATCTCCCAACTGCCACAGGGGCCCTACTGGGGCTACCGGCGACTTGGGCACACCGTTTCGCATGTCCTGGTGTGTGTATTAATCGATCCTGAGAGTTCGGAGTCCCTCCGGCAACATTGAGATTTTTACCCCAAAATCCAAGCAGTGGTTTGTAAGACATTTCTGATGGATTCCAACGCCCATCTTCCAACTGCCAAAACGGCCCTATTAGGGCTACTGGCGACTTGTGGACATTTTTCTGCATGTCCTGGTGTGTGCATTTATCGATCCTGAGAGTTTGGAGTCCCTCCGGCAACTTTGAGATTTTTACCCCAAAATCCAAGCAGTGGTTTGTAAGGAATTTCTGATGGATTTCAACGCTCATCTCCCAACTGCCACAGCGGCCCTACTGGGGCTACCGGCGACTTGGGCACACCGTTTCGCATGTCCTGGTGTGTGTATTAATCGATCCTGAGAGTTCGGAGTCCCTCCGGCAACATTGAGATTTTGACCCCAAAATACAAGCAGTGGTTTGTAAGGCATTTCTGATGGATTTCAACGCTCAGCTTCCAACTGCCGCAGCGGCCCTACTGGGGCTACCGGCGACTTGGGCACACCGTTTCGCATGTCCTGGTGTGTGTATTAATCGATCCTGAGAGTTCGGAGTCCCTCCGGCAACATTGAGATTTTTACCCCAAAATCCAAGCAGTGGTTCGTAAGACATTTCTGATGGATTCCAACGCCCATCTTCCAACTGCCACAGCGGCCCTATTAGGGCTACTGGCGACTTGCGGACATTTTTTTGCATGTCCTGGTGTGTGTATTTATCGATCCTGAGAGTTTGGAGTCCCTCCGGCAACTTTAAGATTTTTACACCAAAATCCAAGCAGTGGTTTGTAAGGCATTTCTGATGGATTCCAACGCCCATCTTCCAACTGCCACAGCGGCCCTATTAGGGCTACTGGCGACTTGCGGACATTTTTTTGCATGTCCTGGTGTGTGTATTAATCGATCCTGAGAGTTTGGAGTCCCTCCGGCAACTTTAAGATTTTTACACCAAAATCCAAGCAGTGGTTTGTAAGGCATTTCTGATGGATTTCAACGCCCATCTTCCAACTGCCACAGCGATCCTATTGGGGCTACCGGCGATTTGCGGACACCGTTTCGTATGTCCTGGTGTGTGTATTTATCGATCCTGAGAGTTTGGAGTCCATCCGGCAACATTGAGATCTTGACGCCAAAATCCAAGCAGTGGTTTGTAAGACATTTCTGATGGATTCCAACGCCCATCTTCCAACTGCCAAAGCGGCCCTATTAGGGCTACTGGCGACTTGCGGACATTTTTCTGCATGTCCTGGTGTGTGTATTTATCGATCCTGAGAGTTTGGAGTCCCTCCGGTAACTTTGAGATTTTTACCCCAAAATCCAAGCAGTGGTTTGTAAGGCATTTCTGATGGATTTCAACGCTCATCTTCCAACTGCCACAGCGGCCCTACTGGGGCTACCGGCGACATGGGCACACCGTTTCGCATGTCCTGGTGTGTGTTTTAATCGATCCTGAGAGTTTGGAGTCCCAACGGCAACTTTAAGATTTTTACCCCAAAATCCAAGCAGTGGTTTGTAAGGCATTTCTGATGGATTTCAACGCTCAGCTTCCAACTGCCGCAGCGGCCCTATTGGGGCTACCGGCGACTTGCGCACACCGTTTTGCATGTCCTGGTGTGTGTATTAATCGATCCTGAGAGTTTGGAGTCCCTCCGGCAACTTTGAAATTTTTACCCTCCAAGCAGTGGTTTGTAAGGCATTTCTGATAGATTCCAACGCACACCTTCCAACTGCCACAGCGGCCCTATTGGGGCTACTGGCGACTTGCGGACATTTTTTTACATGTCCTGGTGTGTGTATTAATCGATCCTGAGAGTTTGGAGTCCCTCCGGCAACATACAGATTTTTACCCCAAAATCCAAGCAGTGGTTTGTAAGGCATTTCTGATGGATTTCAACGCTCATCTTCCAACTGCCGCAGCGGCCCTATTGGGGCTACCGGCGACTTGGGCCCACCGTTTCGCATGTCCTGGTGTGTGTATTAATCGATCCTGAGAGTTTGGAGTCCCAACGGCAACTTTGAGATTTTTACCCCAAAATCCAAGCAGTGGTTTGTAAGGCATTTCTGATGGATTTCAACGCTCAGCTTCCAACTGCCGCAGCGGCCCTATTGGGGCTACCGGCGACTTGCGCACACCGTTTTGCATGTCCTGGTGTGTGTATTAATCGATCCTGAGAGTTCGGAGTCCCTCCAGCAACATACAGATTTTTACCCCAAAATCCAAGCAGTGGTTTGTAAGGCATTTCTGATGGATTTCAACGCTCAGCTTCCAACTGCCGCAGCGGCCCTATTGGGGCTACCGGCGACTTGGGCACACCGTTTCGCATGTCCTGGTGTGTTTTTTAATCGATCCTGAGAGTTCGGAGTCCCTCCGGCAACATTGAGATTTTTACCCCAAAATCCAAGCAGTGGTTTGTAAGGCATTTCTGATGGATTTCAACGCTCATCTCCCAACTGCCACAGGGGCCCTACTGGGGCTACCGGCAACTTGGGCACACCGTTTTGCATGTCCTGGTGTGTGTATTAATCGATCCTGAGAGTTCGGAGTCCCTCCGGCAACATTGAGATTTTGACCCCAAAATCCAAGCAGTGGTTTGTAAGGCATTTCTGATGGATTTCAACGCTCATCTTCCAACTGCCACAGCGGCCCTACTGGGGCTACCGGCGACTTGGGCACACCGTTTCGCATGTCCTGGTGTGTGTATTAATCGATCCTGAGAGTTCGGAGTAAGTAAGACATTTCTGATGGATTCCAACGCCCATCTTTCAACTGCCAAAGCGGCCCTATTAGGGCTACTGGCGACTTGCGGACATTTTTCTGCATGTCCTGGTGTGTGTATTTATCGATCCTGAGAGTTTAGGAGTCCCTCCGGCAACTTTGAGATTTTTACCCCAAAATCCAAGCAGTGGTTTGTAAGGCATTTCTGATGGATTTCAACGCTCATCTCCCAACTGCCACAGCGGCCCTACTGGGGCTACCGGCGACTTGGGCACACCGTTTCGCATGTCCTGGTGTGTGTATTAATCGATCCTGAGAGTTCGGAGTCCCTCCGGCAACATTGAGATTTTGACCCCAAAATACAAGCAGTGGTTTGTAAGGCATTTCTGATGGATTTCAACGCTCAGCTTCCAACTGCCGCAGCGGCCCTACTGGGGCTAACGGCGACTTGGGCACACCGTTACGCATGTCCTGGTGTGTGTATTAATCGATCCTGAGAGTTCGGAGTCCCTCCGGCAACATTGAGATTTTTACCCCAAAATCCAAGCAGTGGTTTGTAAGGCATTTCTGATGGATTCCAACGCCCATCTTCCAACTGCCACAGCGGCCCTATTAGGGCTACTGGCGACTTGCGGACATTTTTCTGCATGTCCTGGTGTGTGTATTTATCGATCCTGAGAGTTTGGAGTCCCTCCGGCAACTTTGAGATTTTTACACCAAAATCCAAGCAGTGGTTTGTAAGGCATTTCTGATGGATTCCAACGCCCATCTTCCAACTGCCACAGCGGCCCTATTAGGGCTACTGGCGACTTGCGGACATTTTTTTGCATGTCCTGGTGTGTGTATTAATCGATCCTGAGAGTTTGGAGTCCCTCCGGCAACATTGAGATTTTGACCCCGAAATCTAAGCAGTGGTTTGTAAGGCATTTCTGATGGATTTCAACGCCCATCTTCCAACTGCCACAGCCATCCTATTGGGGCTACCGGCGATTTGCGGACACCGTTTCGTATGTCCTGGTGTGTGTATTTATCGATCCTGAGAGTTTGGAGTCCATCCGGCAACATTGAGATCTTGACGCCAAAATCCAAGCAGTGGTTTGTAAGACATTTCTGATGGATTCCAACGCCCATCTTCCAACTGCCAAAGCGGCCCTATTAGGGCTACTGGCGACTTGCGGACATTTTTCTGCATGTCCTGGTGTGTGTATTTATCGATCCTGAGAGTTTGGAGTCCCTCCGGTAACTTTGAGATTTTGACCCCAAAATCCAAGCAGTGGTTCGTAAGGCATTTCTGATGGATTTCAACGCTCATCTTCCAACTGCCACAGCGGCCCTACTGGGGCTACCGGCGACATGGGCACACCGTTTCGCATGTCCTGGTGTGTGTTTTAATCGATCCTGAGAGTTTGGAGTCCCAACGGCAACTTTAAGATTTTTACCCCAAAATCCAAGCAGTGGTTTGTAAGGCATTTCTGATGGATTTCAACGCTCAGCTTCCAACTGCCGCAGCGGCCCTATTGGGGCTACCGGCGACTTGCGCACACCGTTTTGCATGTCCTGGTGTGTGTATTAATCGATCCTGAGAGTTTGGAGTCCCTCCGGCAACTTTGAAATTTTTACCCTCCAAGCAGTGGTTTGTAAGGCATTTCTGATAGATTCCAACGCACACCTTCCAACTGCCACAGCGGCCCTATTGGGGCTACTGGCGACTTGCGGACATTTTTTTACATGTCCTGGTGCGTGTATTAATCGATCCTGAGAGTTTGGAGTCCCTCCGGCAACTTTGAGATTTTTACCCCAAAATCCAAGCAGTGGTTTGTAAGGCATTTCTGATGGATTTCAACGCTCATCTTCCAACTGCCGCAGCGGCCCTATTGGGGCTACCGGCGACTTGGGCACACCGTTTCGCATGTCCTGGTGTGTGTATTAATCGATCCTGAGAGTTTGGAGTCCCAACGGCAACTTTGAGATTTTTACCCCAAAATCCAAGCAGTGGTTTGTAAGGCATTTCTGATGGATTTCAACGCTCAGCTTCCAACTGCCGCAGCGGCCCTATTGGGGCTACCGGCGGCTTGCGCACACCGTTTTGCATGTCCTGGTGTGTGTATTAATCGATCCTGAGAGTTCGGAGTCCCTCCAGCAACATACAGATTTTTACCCCAAAATCCAAGCAGTGGTTTGTAAGGCATTTCTGATGGATTTCAACGCTCAGCTTCCAACTGCCGCAGCGGCCCTATTGGGGCTACCGGCGACTTGGGCACACCGTTTCGCATGTCCTGGTGTGTGTATTAATCGATCCTGAGAGTTTGGAGTCCCAACGGCAACTTTGAGATTTTTACCCCAAAATCCAAGCAGTGGTTTGTAAGGCATTTCTGATGGATTTCAACGCTCAGCTTCCAACTGCCGCAGCGGCCCTATTGGGGCTACCGGCGACTTGCGCACACCGTTTTGCATGTCCTGGTGTGTGTATTAATCGATCCTGAGAGTTCGGAGTCCCTCCAGCAACATACAGATTTTTACCCCAAAATCCAAGCAGTGGTTTGTAAGGCATTTCTGATGGATTTACACGCTCAGCTTCCAACTGCCGCAGCGGCCCTATTGGGGCTACCGGCGATTTGCGGACACCGTTTCGTATGTCCTGGTGTGTGTATTTATCGATCCTGAGAGCTGGGAGTCCATCCGGCAACATTGAGATTTTTACCCCAAAATCCAAGCAGTGGTTTGTAAGACATTTCTGATGGATTCCAACGCCCATCTTCCAACTGCCAAAACGGCCCTATTAGGGCTACTGGCGACTTGTGGACATTTTTCTGCATGTCCTGGTGTGTGTATTTATCGATCCTGAGAGTTTGGAGTCCCTCCGGCAACTTTGAGATTTTGACCCCAAAATCTAAGCAGTGGTTTGTAAGGCATTTCTGATGGATTTCAACGCTCATCTTCCAACTGCCACAGCGGCCCTATTGAGACTACCGGCGACTTGCGGACATTTTTCTGCATGTCCTGGGATGTGTATTAATCGATCCTGAGAGTTTGGAGTCCCTCCGGCATTATTGAGCTTTTGACCCCAAAATCCAAGCAGTGGCTTGTAAGGCATTTCTGATGGATTTCAACGCTCATCTTCCAACTGCCACAGCGGCCCTACTGGGGCTACCGGCGACTTGGGCACACCGTTTCGCATGTCCTGGTGTGTGTATTAATCGATCCTGAGAGTTCGGAGCCCCTCCGGCAACATTGAGATTCTTACCCCAAAACCCAAGCAGTGGTTTGTAAGGCATTTCTGATGGATTTCAACGCTCATCTTCCAACTGCCACAGCGGCCCTACTGGGGCTACCGGCGACTTGGGCACACCGTTTCGCATGTCCTGGTGCGTGTATTAATCGATCCTGAGAGTTTGGAGTCCCTCCGGCAACTTTGAGATTTTGACCCCAAAATCCAGGCAGTGGTTTGTAAGGCATTTCTGATGGATTTCAACGCTCATCTCCCAACTGCCACAGCGGCCCTACTGGGGCTACCGGCGACTTGGGCACACCGTTTCGCATGTCCTGGTGTGTGTTTTAATCGATCCTGAGAGTTATGAGTCCCTCCGGCAACATTGAGATTTTGACCCCAAAATCCAAGCAGTGGTTCGTAAGACATTTCTGATGGATTCCAACGCCCATCTTCCAACTGCCACAGCGGCCCTATTAGGGCTACTGGCGACTTGCGGACATTTTTCTGCATGTCCTGGTGTGTGTATTAATCGATCCTGAGAGTTTGGAGTCCCTCCGGCAACATTGAGATTTTGACCCCGAAATCTAAGCAGTGGTTTGTAAGGCATTTCTGATGGATTTCAACGCTCATCTCCCAACTGCCACAGCGGCCCTACTGGGGCTACCGGCGACTTGGGCACACCGTTTCGCATGTCCTGGTGTGTGTTTTAATCGATCCTGAGAGTTATGAGTCCCTCCGGCAACATTGAGATTTTGACCCCAAAATCCAAGCAGTGGTTCGTAAGACATTTCTGATGGATTCCAACGCCCATCTTCCAACTGCCACAGCGGCCCTATTAGGGCTACTGGCGACTTGCGGACATTTTTCTGCATGTCCTGGTGTGTGTATTTATCGATCCTGAGAGTTTGGAGTCCCTCCGGTAACTTTGAGATTTTTACCCCAAAATCCAAGCAGTGGTTTGTAAGGCATTTCTGATGGATTTCAACGCTCATCTCCCAACTGCCACAGCGGCCCTACTGGGGCTACCGGCGACTTGGGCACACCGTTTCGCATGTCCTGGTGTGTGTTTTAATCGATCCTGAGAGTTATGAGTCCCTCCGGCAACATTGAGATTTTGACCCCAAAATCCAAGCAGTGGTTTGTAAGGAATTTCTGATGGATTCCAACGCCCATCTTCCAACTGCCACAGCGGCCCTATTAGGGCTACTGGCGACTTGCGGACATTTTTCTGCATGTCCTAGTGTGTGTATTTATCGATCCTGAGAGTTTGGAGTCCCTCCGGCAACTTTGAGATTTTTACACCAAAATCCAAGCAGTGGTTTGTAAGGCATTTCTGATGGATTCCAACGCCCATCTTCCAACTGCCACAGCGGCCCTATTAGGGCTACTGGCGACTTGCGGACATTTTTCTGCATGTCCTGGTGTGTGTATTAATCGATCCTGAGAGTTTGGAGTCCCTCCGGCAACATTGAGATTTTGACCCCGAAATCTAAGCAGTGGTTTGTAAGGCATTTCTGATGGATTTCAACGCTCATCTCCCAACTGCCACAGCGGCCCTATTAGGGCTACTGGCGACTTGCGGACATTTTTCTGCATGTCCTGGTGTATGTATTTATCGATCCTGAGAGTTTGGAGTCCCTCCGGTAACTTTGAGATTTTTACCCCAAAATCCAAGCAGTGGTTTGTAAGGCATTTCTGATGGATTTCAACGCTCATCTCCCAACTGCCACAGCGGCCCTACTGGGGCTACCGGCGACATGGGCACACCGTTTCGCATGTCCTGGTGTGTGTATTAATCGATCCTGAGAGCTTGGAGTCCCAACGGCAACTTTGAGATTTTTACCCCAAAATCCAAGCAGTGGTTTGTAAGGCATTTCTGATGGATTTCAACGCTCAGCTTCCAACTGCCGCAGCGGCCCTATTGGGGCTACCGGCGACTTGCGCACACCGTTTTGCATGTCCTGGTGTGTGTATTAATCGATCCTGAGAGTTTGGAGTCCCTCCGGCAACTTTGAGATTTTTACCCTCCAAGCAGTGGTTTGTAAGGCATTTCTGATAGATTCCAACGCACACCTTCCAACTGCCGCAGCGGCCCTATTGGGGCTACTGGCGACTTGCGGACATTTTTTTACATGTCCTGGTGTATGTATTTATCGATCCTGAGAGTTTGGAGTCCCTCCGGCAACATACAGATTTTTACCCCAAAATCCAAGCAGTGGTTTGTAAGGCATTTCTGATGGATTTCAACGCTCAGCTTCCAACTGCCGCAGCGGCCCTATTGGGGCTACCGGCGACTTGGGCACACCGTTTCGCATGTCCTGGTGTGTGTATTAATCGATCCTGACAGTTTGGAGTCCCAACGGCAACTTTGAGATTTTTACCCCAAAATCCAAGCAGTGGTTTGTAAGGCATTTCTGATGGATTTCAACGCTCAGCTTCCAACTGCCGCAGCGGCCCTATTGGGGCTACCGGCGACTTGCGGACATTTTTCTGCATGTCCTGGTGTGTGTATTAATCGATCCTGAGAGTTTGGAGTCCCAACGGCAACTTTGAGATTTTTACCCCAAAATCCAAGCAGTGGTTTGTAAGGCATTTCTGATGGATTTCAACGCTCAGCTTCCAACTGCCACAGCGGCCCTACTGGGGCTACCGGCGACTTGGGCACACCGTTTCGCATGTCCTGGTGTGTGTATTAATCGATCCTGACAGTTTGGAGTTCCAACGGCAACTTTGAGATTTTTACCCCAAAATCCAAGCAGTGGTTTGTAAGGCATTTCTGATGGATTTCAACGCTCAGCTTCCAACTGCCGCAGCGGCCCTATTGGGGCTACCGGCGACTTGCGGACATTTTTCTGCATGTCCTGGTGTGTGTATTAATCGATCCTGAGAGTTTGGAGTCCCTCCGGCAACATTGAGATTTTGACCCCGAAATCTAAGCAGTGGTTTGTAAGGCATTTCTGATGGATTTCAACGCTCATCTCCCAACTGCCACAGCGGCCCTATTAGGGCTACTGGCGACTTGCGGACATTTTTCTGCATGTCCTGGTGCATGTATTTATCGATCCTGAGAGTTTGGAGTCCCTCCGGTAACTTTGAGATTTTTACCCCAAAATCCAAGCAGTGGTTTGTAAGGCATTTCTGATGGATTTCAACGCTCAGCTTCCAACTGCCGCAGCGGCCCTATTGGGGCTACCGGCGACTTGCGCACACCGTTTTGCATGTCCTGGTGTGTGTATTAATCGATCCTGAGAGTTTGGAGTCCCTCCGGCAACTTTGAAATTTTTACCCTCCAAGCAGTGGTTTGTAAGGCATTTCTGATAGATTCCAACGCACACCTTCCAACTGCCGCAGCGGCCCTATTGGGGCTACTGGCGACTTGCGGACATTTTTTTACATGTCCTGGTGCGTGTATTAATCGATCCTGAGAGTTTGGAGTCCCTCCGGCAACATACAGATTTTTACCCCAAAATCCAAGCAGTGGTTTGTAAGGCATTTCTGATGGATTTCAACGCTCAGCTTCCAACTGCCGCAGCGGCCCTATTGGGGCTACCGGCGACTTGGGCACACCGTTTCGCATGTCCTGGTGTGTGTATTAATCGATCCTGACAGTTTGGAGTTCCAACGGCAACTTTGAGATTTTTACCCCAAAATCCAAGCAGTGGTTTGTAAGGCATTTCTGATGGATTTCAACGCTCAGCTTCCAACTGCCGCAGCGGCCCTATTGGGGCTACCGGCGACTTGCGGACATTTTTCTGCATGTCCTGGTGTGTGTATTAATCGATCCTGAGAGTTTGGAGTCCCAACGGCAACTTTGAGATTTTTACCCCAAAATCCAAGCAGTGGTTTGTAAGGCATTTCTGATGGATTTCAACGCTCAGCTTCCAACTGCCACAGCGGCCCTACTGGGGCTACCGGCGACTTGGGCACACCGTTTCGCATGTCCTGGTGTGTGTATTAATCGATCCTGAGAGTTTGGAGTCCCAACGGCAACTTTGAGATTTTTACCCCAAAATCCAAGCAGTGGTTTGTAAGGCATTTCTGATGGATTTCAACGCTCAGCTTCCAACTGCCGCAGCGGCCCTATTGGGGCTACCGGCGACTTGCGGACATTTTTCTGCATGTCCTGGTGTGTGTATTAATCGATCCTGAGAGTTTGGAGTCCCTCCGGCAACATTGAGATTTTGACCCCGAAATCTAAGCAGTGGTTTGTAAGGCATTTCTGATGGATTTCAACGCTCATCTCCCAACTGCCACAGCGGCCCTATTAGGGCTACTGGCGACTTGCGGACATTTTTCTGCATGTCCTGGTGTGTGTATTTATCGATCCTGAGAGTTTGGAGTCCCTCCGGTAACTTTGAGATTTTTACCCCAAAATCCAAGCAGTGGTTTGTAAGGCATTTCTGATGGATTTCAACGCTCATCTCCCAACTGCCACAGCGGCCCTACTGGGGCTACCGGCGACATGGGCACACCGTTTCGCATGTCCTGGTGTGTGTATTAATCGATCCTGAGAGCTTGGAGTCCCAACGGCAACTTTGAGATTTTTACCCCAAAATCCAAGCAGTGGTTTGTAAGGCATTTCTGATGGATTTCAACGCTCAGCTTCCAACTGCCGCAGCGGCCCTATTGGGGCTACCGGCGACTTGCGCACACCGTTTTGCACGTCCTGGTGTGTGTATTAATCGATCCTGAGAGTTTGGAGTCCCTCCGGCAACTTTGAAATTTTTACCCTCCAAGCAGTGGTTTGTAAGGCATTTCTGATAGATTCCAACGCACACCTTCCAACTGCCGCAGCGGCCCTATTGGGGCTACTGGCGACTTGCGGACATTTTTTTACATGTCCTGGTGCGTGTATTAATCGATCCTGAGAGTTTGGAGTCCCTCCGGCAACATACAGATTTTTACCCCAAAATCCAAGCAGTGGTTTGTAAGGCATTTCTGATGGATTTCAACGCTCAGCTTCCAACTGCCGCAGCGGCCCTATTGGGGCTACCGGCGACTTGGGCACACCGTTTCGCATGTCCTGGTGTGTGTATTAATCGATCCTGACAGTTTGGAGTTCCAACGGCAACTTTGAGATTTTTACCCCAAAATCCAAGCAGTGGTTTGTAAGGCATTTCTGATGGATTTCAACGCTCAGCTTCCAACTGCCGCAGCGGCCCTATTGGGGCTACCGGCGACTTGCGGACATTTTTCTGCATGTCCTGGTGTGTGTATTAATCGATCCTGAGAGTTTGGAGTCCCAACGGCAACTTTGAGATTTTTACCCCAAAATCCAAGCAGTGGTTTGTAAGGCATTTCTGATGGATTTCAACGCTCAGCTTCCAACTGCCACAGCGGCCCTACTGGGGCTACCGGCGACTTGGGCACACCGTTTCGCATGTCCTGGTGTGTGTATTACAAAAACTTTGAGATTTTTACCCCAAAATCCAAGCAGTGGTTTGTAAGGCATTTCTGATAGATTCCAACGCACACCTTCCACCTGCCACAGCGGCCCTATTAGGGCTACTGGCGACTTGCGGACATTTTTTTACATGTCCTGGTGCGTGTATTAATCGATCCTGAGAGTTTGGAGTCCCTCCGGCAACTTTGAGATTTTTACCCCAAAATCCAAGCAGTGGTTTGTAAGGCATTTCTGATGGATTTCAACGCTCATCTCCCAACTGCCACAGCGGCCCTACTGGGGCTATTGGCGACTTGGGCACACCGTTTCGCATGTCCTGGTGTGTGTATTACAAAAACTTTGAGATTTTTACCCCAAAATCCAAGCAGTGGTTTGTAAGGCATTTCTGATGGATTTCAACGCTCAGCTTCCAACTGCCGCAGCGGCCCTATTGGGGCTACCGGCGACTTGCGCACACCGTTTTGCATGTCCTGGTGTGTGTATTAATCGATCCTGAGAGTTTGGAGTCCCTCCGGCAACTTTGAAATTTTTACCCTCCAAGCAGTGGTTTGTAAGGCATTTCTGATAGATTCCAACGCACACCTTCCAACTGCCGCAGCGGCCCTATTGGGGCTACTGGCGACTTGCGGACATTTTTTTACATGTCCTGGTGCGTGTATTAATCGATCCTGAGAGTTTGGAGTCCCTCCGGCAACATACAGATTTTTACCCCAAAATCCAAGCAGTGGTTTGTAAGGCATTTCTGATGGATTTCAACGCTCAGCTTCCAACTGCCGCAGCGGCCCTATTGGGGCTACCGGCGACTTGGGCACACCGTTTCGCATGTCCTGGTGTGTGTATTAATCGATCCTGACAGTTTGGAGTTCCAACGGCAACTTTGAGATTTTTACCCCAAAATCCAAGCAGTGGTTTGTAAGGCATTTCTGATGGATTTCAACGCTCAGCTTCCAACTGCCGCAGCGGCCCTATTGGGGCTACCGGCGACTTGCGGACATTTTTCTGCATGTCCTGGTGTGTGTATTAATCGATCCTGAGAGTTTGGAGTCCCAACGGCAACTTTGAGATTTTTACCCCAAAATCCAAGCAGTGGTTTGTAAGGCATTTCTGATGGATTTCAACGCTCAGCTTCCAACTGCCACAGCGGCCCTACTGGGGCTACCGGCGACTTGGGCACACCGTTTCGCATGTCCTGTTGTGTGTATTAATCGATCCTGACAGTTTGGAGTTCCAACGGCAACTTTGAGATTTTTACCCCAAAATCCAAGCAGTGGTTTGTAAGGCATTTCTGATGGATTTCAACGCTCAGCTTCCAACTGCCGCAGCGGCCCTATTGGGGCTACCGGCGACTTGCGGACATTTTTCTGCATGTCCTGGTGTGTGTATTAATCGATCCTGAGAGTTTGGAGTCCCTCCGGCAACATTGAGATTTTGACCCCGAAATCTAAGCAGTGGTTTGTAAGGCATTTCTGATGGATTTCAACGCTCATCTCCCAACTGCCACAGCGGCCCTATTAGGGCTACTGGCGACTTGCGGACATTTTTCTGCATGTCCTGGTGTATGTATTTATCGATCCTGAGAGTTTGGAGTCCCTCCGGTAACTTTGAGATTTTTACCCCAAAATCCAAGCAGTGGTTTGTAAGGCATTTCTGATGGATTTCAACGCTCAGCTTCCAACTGCCGCAGCGGCCCTATTGGGGCTACCGGCGACTTGCGCACACCGTTTTGCATGTCCTGGTGTGTGTATTAATCGATCCTGAGAGTTTGGAGTCCCTCCGGCAACTTTGAAATTTTTACCCTCCAAGCAGTGGTTTGTAAGGCATTTCTGATAGATTCCAACGCACACCTTCCAACTGCCGCAGCGGCCCTATTGGGGCTACTGGCGACTTGCGGACATTTTTTTACATGTCCTGGTGCGTGTATTAATCGATCCTGAGAGTTTGGAGTCCCTCCGGCAACATACAGATTTTTACCCCAAAATCCAAGCAGTGGTTTGTAAGGCATTTCTGATGGATTTCAACGCTCAGCTTCCAACTGCCGCAGCGGCCCTATTGGGGCTACCGGCGACTTGGGCACACCGTTTCGCATGTCCTGGTGTGTGTATTAATCGATCCTGACAGTTTGGAGTTCCAACGGCAACTTTGAGATTTTTACCCCAAAATCCAAGCAGTGGTTTGTAAGGCATTTCTGATGGATTTCAACGCTCAGCTTCCAAGGCCCTATTGGGGCTACCGGCGACTTGCGGACATTTTTCTGCATGTCCTGGTGTGTGTATTAATCGATCCTGAGAGTTTGGAGTCCCAACGGCAACTTTGAGATTTTTACCCCAAAATCCAAGCAGTGGTTTGTAAGGCATTTCTGATGGATTTCAACGCTCAGCTTCCAACTGCCACAGCGGCCCTACTGGGGCTACCGGCGACTTGGGCACACCGTTTCGCATGTCCTGGTGTGTGTATTAATCGATCCTGACAGTTTGGAGTTCCAACGGCAACTTTGAGATTTTTACCCCAAAATCCAAGCAGTGGTTTGTAAGGCATTTCTGATGGATTTCAACGCTCAGCTTCCAACTGCCGCAGCGGCCCTATTGGGGCTACCGGCGACTTGCGGACATTTTTCTGCATGTCCTGGTGTGTGTATTAATCGATCCTGAGAGTTTGGAGTCCCTCCGGCAACATTGAGATTTTGACCCCGAAATCTAAGCAGTGGTTTGTAAGGCATTTCTGATGGATTTCAACGCTCATCTCCCAACTGCCACAGCGGCCCTATTAGGGCTACTGGCGACTTGCGGACATTTTTCTGCATGTCCTGGTGTATGTATTTATCGATCCTGAGAGTTTGGAGTCCCTCCGGTAACTTTGAGATTTTTACCCCAAAATCCAAGCAGTGGTTTGTAAGGCATTTCTGATGGATTTCAACGCTCATCTCCCAACTGCCACAGCGGCCCTACTGGGGCTACCGGCGACATGGGCACACCGTTTCGCATGTCCTGGTGTGTGTATTAATCGATCCTGAGAGCTTGGAGTCCCAACGGCAACTTTGAGATTTTTACCCCAAAATCCAAGCAGTGGTTTGTAAGGCATTTCTGATGGATTTCAACGCTCAGCTTCCAACTGCCGCAGCGGCCCTATTGGGGCTACCGGCGACTTGCGCACACCGTTTTGCATGTCCTGGTGTGTGTATTAATCGATCCTGAGAGTTTGGAGTCCCTCCGGCAACTTTGAGATTTTTACCCTCCAAGCAGTGGTTTGTAAGGCATTTCTGATAGATTCCAACGCACACCTTCCAACTGCCGCAGCGGCCCTATTGGGGCTACTGGCGACTTGCGGACATTTTTTTACATGTCCTGGTGCGTGTATTAATCGATCCTGAGAGTTTGGAGTCCCTCCGGCAACATACAGATTTTTACCCCAAAATCCAAGCAGTGGTTTGTAAGGCATTTCTGATGGATTTCAACGCTCAGCTTCCAACTGCCGCAGCGGCCCTATTGGGGCTACCGGCGACTTGGGCACACCGTTTCGCATGTCCTGGTGTGTGTATTAATCGATCCTGACAGTTTGGAGTTCCAACGGCAACTTTGAGATTTTTACCCCAAAATCCAAGCAGTGGTTTGTAAGGCATTTCTGATGGATTTCAACGCTCAGCTTCCAACTGCCGCAGCGGCCCTATTGGGGCTACCGGCGACTTGCGGACATTTTTCTGCATGTCCTGGTGTGTGTATTAATCGATCCTGAGAGTTTGGAGTCCCAACGGCAACTTTGAGATTTTTACCCCAAAATCCAAGCAGTGGTTTGTAAGGCATTTCTGATGGATTTCAACGCTCAGCTTCCAACTGCCACAGCGGCCCTACTGGGGCTACCGGCGACTTGGGCACACCGTTTCGCATGTCCTGGTGTGTGTATTACAAAAACTTTGAGATTTTTACCCCAAAATCCAAGCAGTGGTTTGTAAGGCATTTCTGATAGATTCCAACGCACACCTTCCACCTGCCACAGCGGCCCTATTGGGGCTACTGGCGACTTGCGGACATTTTTTTACATGTCCTGGTGCGTGTATTAATCGATCCTGAGAGTTTGGAGTCCCTCCGGCAACTTTGAGATTTTTACCCCAAAATCCAAGCAGTGGTTTGTAAGGCATTTCTGATGGATTTCAACGCTCATCTCCCAACTGCCACAGCGGCCCTACTGGGGCTACCGGCGACTTGGGCACACCGTTTCGCATGTCCTGGTGTGTGTTTTAATCGATCCTGAGAGTTATGAGTCCCTCCGGCAACATTGAGATTTTGACCCCAAAATCCAAGCAGTGGTTCGTAAGACATTTCTGATGGATTCCAACGCCCATCTTCCAACTGCCACAGCGGCCCTATTAGGGCTACTGGCGACTTGCGGACATTTTTCTGCATGTCCTGGTGTGTGTATTAATCGATCCTGAGAGTTTGGAGTCCCTCCGGCAACATTGAGATTTTGACCCCGAAATCTAAGCAGTGGTTTGTAAGGCATTTCTGATGGATTTCAACGCCCATCTTCCAACTGCCACAGCGATCCTATTGGGGCTACCGGCGACTTGCGGACACCGTTTCGTATGTCCTGGTGCGTGTATTAATCGATCCTGAGAGTTTGGAGTCCCTCCGGCAACTTTGAGATTTTTACCCAAAAATCCAAGCAGTGGTTTGTAAGGCATTTCTGATGGATTTACACGCTCAGCTTCCAACTGCCGCAGCGGCCCTATTGGGGCTACCGGCGATTTGCGGACACCGTTTCGTATGTCCTGGTGTGTGTATTTATCGATCCTGAGAGCTGGGAGTCCATCCGGCAACATTGAGATTTTTACCCCAAAATCCAAGCAGTGGTTTGTAAGACATTTCTGATGGATTCCAACGCCCATCTTCCAACTGCCACAGCGATCCTATTAGGGCTACTGGCGACTTGCGGACATTTTTCTGCATGTCCTGGTGTGTGTATTTATCGATCCTGAGAGTGTGGAGTCCCTCCGGTAACTTTGAGATTTTTACCCCAAAATCCAAGCAGTGGTTTGTAAGGCATTTCTGATGGATTTCAACGCTCATCTCCCAACTGCCACAGCGGCCCTACTGGGGCTACCGGCGACTTGGGCACACCGTTTCGCATGTCCTGGTGTGTGTTTTAATCGATCCTGAGAGTTATGAGTCCCTCCGGCAACATTGAGATTTTGACCCCAAAATCCAAGCAGTGGTTCGTAAGACATTTCTGATGGATTCCAACGCCCATCTTCCAACTGCCACAGCGGCCCTATTAGGGCTACTGGCGACTTGCGGACATTTTTCTGCATGTCCTGGTGTGTGAATTTATCGATCCTGAGAGTTTGGAGTCCCTCCGGCAACTTTGAGATTTTTACCCCAAAATCCAAGCAGTGGTTTGTAAGGCATTTCTGATAGATTCCAACGCCCATCTTCCAACTGCCACAGCGGCCCTATTAGGGCTACTGGCGACTTGCGGACATTTTTCTGCATGTCCTGGTGTGTGTATTAATCGATCCTGAGAGTTTGGAGTCCCTCCGGCAACATTGAGATTTTGACAACGAAATCTAAGCAGTGGTTTGTAAGGCATTTCTGATGGATTTCAACGCCCATCTTCCAACTGCCACAGCGATCCTATTGGGGCTACCGGCGATTTGCGGACACCGTTTCGTATGTCCTGGTGTGTGTATTTATCGATCCTGAGAGTTTGGAGTCCCTCCGGTAACTTTGAGATTTTTACCCCAAAATCCAAGCAGTGGTTTGTAAGGCATTTCTGATGGATTTCAACGCTCACCTCCCAACTGCCACAGCGGCCCTACTGGGGCTACCGGCGACATGGGCACACCGTTTCGCATGTCCTGGTGTGTGTATTAATCGATCCTGAGAGTTTGGAGTCCCAACGGCAACTTTGAGATTTTTACCCAAAAATCCAAGCAGTGGTTTGTAAGGCATTTCTGATGGATTTCAACGCTCAGCTTCCAACTGCCGCAGCGGCCCTATTGGGGCTACCGGCGACTTGCGCACACCGTTTTGCATGTCCTGGTGTTTGTATTAATCGATCCTGAGAGTTTGGAGTCCCTCCGGCAACTTTGAGATTTTTACCCCAAAATCCAAGCAGTGGTTTGTAAGGCATTTCTGATAGATTCCAACGCCCATCTTCCAACTGCCACAGCGGCCCTATTAGGGCTACTGGCGACTTGCGGACATTTTTCTGCATGTCCTGGTGTGTGTATTAATCGATCCTGAGAGTTTGGAGTCCCTCCGGCAACATTGAGATTTTGACAACGAAATCTAAGCAGTGGTTTGTAAGGCATTTCTGATGGATTTCAACGCCCATCTTCCAACTGCCACAGCGATCCTATTGGGGCTACCGGCGATTTGCGGACACCGTTTCGTATGTCCTGGTGTGTGTATTAATCGATCCTGAGAGTTTGGAGTCCCAACGGCAACTTTGAGATTTTTACCCCAAAATCCAAGCAGTGGTTTGTAAGGCATTTCTGATGGATTTCAACGCTCAGCTTCCAACTGCCGCAGCGGCCCTATTGGGGCTACCGGCGACTTGCGCACACCGTTTTGCATGTCCTGGTGTGTGTATTAATCGATCCTGAGAGTTCGGAGTCCCTCCGGCAACATACAGATTTTGACCCTAAAATCCAAGCAGTGGTTCGTAAGGCAAATCTGATAGATTCCAACGCCCATCTTCCAACTGCCACAGCGGCCCTATTAGGGCTACTGGCGACTTGCGGACATTTTTCTGCATGGCCTGGTGTGTGTAGTAATCGATCCTGAGAGTTTGGAGTCCCTCCGGCAACATGGAGATTTTGACCCCGAAATCTAAGCAGTGGTTTGTAAGGCATTTCTGATGGATTTCAACGCTCATCTTCCAACTGCCACAGCGGCCCTATTGGGACTACCGGCGACTTGCGGACATTTTTCTGCATGTCCCGGTGTGTATATTAATCGATCCTGAGAGTTTGGAGTCCCTCCGGCAACTTTGAGATTTTTACCCTCCAAGCAGTGGTTTTTAAGGCATTTCTGATGGATTTCAACGCTCATCTCCCAACTGCCACAGCGGCCCTACTGGGGCTACCGGCGACTTGGGCACACCGTTTCGCATGTCCTGGTGTGTGTATTAATCGATCCTGAGAGTTTGGAGTCCCAACGGCAACTTTGAGATTTTTACCCAAAAATCCAAGCAGTGGTTTGTAAGGCATTTCTGATGGATTTCAACGCTCAGCTTCCAACTGCCGCAGCGGCCCTATTGGGGCTACCGGCGACTTGCGCACACCGTTTTGCATGTCCTGGTGTTTGTATTAATCGATCCTGAGAGTTCGGAGTCCCTCCGGCAACATACAGATTTTGACCCCAAAATCCAAGCAGTGGTTTGTAAGGCATTTCTGATGGATTTCAACGCTCATCTCCCAACTGCCACAGCGGCCCTACTGGGGCTACCGGCGACTTGGGCACACCGTTTCGCATGTCCTGGTGTGTGTATTAATCGATCCTGAGAGTTCGGAGTCCCTCCGGCAACATTGAGATTTTTACCCCAAAATCCAAGCAGTGGTTCGTAAGGCATTTCTGATGGATTTCAACGCTCATCTTCCAACTGCAGCAAAGGCCCTATTGGGGCTACTGGCGACTTGTGCACACCGTTTTGCATGTCCTGGTGTGTGTATTAATCGATCCTGAGAGTTCGGAGTCCCTCCGGCAACATTGAGATTTTGACCCCAAAATCCAAGCAGTGGTTTGTAAGACATTTCTGATGGATTCCAACGCCCATCTTCCAACTGCCAAAACGGCCCTATTAGGGCTACTGGCGACTTGTGGACATTTTTCTGCATGTCCTGGTGTGTGTATTTATCGATCCTGAGAGTTTGGAGTCCCTCCGGCAACTTTGAGATTTTTACCCCAAAATCCAAGCAGTGGTTTGTAAGGAATTTCTGATGGATTTCAACGCTCATCTCCCAACTGCCACAGCGGCCCTACTGGGGCTACCGGCGACTTGGGCACACCGTTTCGCATGTCCTGGTGTGTGTATTAATCGATCCTGATAGTTCGGAGTCCCTCCGGCAACATTGAGATTTTTACCCCAAAATCCAAGCAGTGGTTCGTAAGACATTTCTGATGGATTCCAACGCCCATCTTCCAACTGCCACAGCGGCCCTATTAGGGCTACTGGCGACTTGCGGACATTTTTCTGCATGTCCTAGTGTGTGTATTTATCGATCCTGAGAGTTTGGAGTCCCTCCGGCAACTTTGAGATTTTTACACCAAAATCCAAGCAGTGGTTTGTAAGGCATTTCTGATGGATTCCAACGCCCATCTTCCAACTGCCACAGCGGCCCTATTAGGGCTACTGGCGACTTGCGGACATTTTTCTGCATGTCCTGGTGTGTGTATTAATCGATCCTGAGAGTTTGGAGTCCCTCCGGCAACATTGAGATTTTGACCCCGAAATCTAAGCAGTGGTTTGTAAGGCATTTCTGATGGATTTCAACGCCCATCTTCCAACTGCCACAGCGATCCTATTGGGGCTACCGGCGATTTGCGGACATTTTTTTACATGTCCTGGTGCGTGTATTAATCGATCCTGAGAGTTTGGAGTCCCTCCGGCAACATACAGATTTTGACCCCAAAATTCAAGCAGTGGTTTGTAAGGCATTTCTGATGGATTTCAACGCTCATCTCCCAACTGCCACAGCGGCCCTATTAGGGCTACTGGCGACTTGCGGACATTTTTCTGCATGTCCTGGTGTATGTATTTATCGATCCTGAGAGTTTGGAGTCCCTCCGGTAACTTTGAGATTTTTACCCCAAAATCCAAGCAGTGGTTTGTAAGGCATTTCTGATGGATTTCAACGCTCATCTCCCAACTGCCACAGCGGCCCTACTGGGGCTACCGGCGACATGGGCACACCGTTTCGCATGTCCTGGTGTGTGTATTAATCGATCCTGAGAGCTTGGAGTCCCAACGGCAACTTTGAGATTTTTACCCCAAAATCCAAGCAGTGGTTTGTAAGGCATTTCTGATGGATTTCAACGCTCAGCTTCCAACTGCCGCAGCGGCCCTATTGGGGCTACCGGCGACTTGCGCACACCGTTTTGCATGTCCTGTTGTGTGTATTAATCGATCCTGAGAGTTTGGAGTCCCTCCGGCAACTTTGAAATTTTTACCCTCCAAGCAGTGGTTTGTAAGGCATTTCTGATAGATTCCAACGCACACCTTCCAACTGCCGCAGCGGCCCTATTGGGGCTACTGGCGACTTGCGGACATTTTTTTACATGTCCTGGTGCGTGTATTAATCGATCCTGAGAGTTTGGAGTCCCTCCGGCAACATACAGATTTTTACCCCAAAATCCAAGCAGTGGTTTGTAAGGCATTTCTGATGGATTTCAACGCTCAGCTTCCAACTGCCGCAGCGGCCCTATTGGGGCTACCGGCGACTTGGGCACACCGTTTCGCATGTCCTGGTGTGTGTATTAATCGATCCTGACAGTTTGGAGTCCCAACGGCAACTTTGAGATTTTTACCCCAAAATCCAAGCAGTGGTTTGTAAGGCATTTCTGATGGATTTCAACGCTCAGCTTCCAACTGCCGCAGCGGCCCTATTGGGGCTACCGGCGACTTGCGGACATTTTTCTGCATGTCCTGGTGTGTGTATTAATCGATCCTGAGAGTTTGGAGTCCCAACGGCAACTTTGAGATTTTTACCCCAAAATCCAAGCAGTGGTTTGTAAGGCATTTCTGATGGATTTCAACGCTCAGCTTCCAACTGTCGCAGCGGCCCTATTGGCGCTACCGGCGACTTGGGCACACCGTTTCGCATGTCCTGGTGTGTTTTTTAATCGATCCTGAGAGTTTGGAGTCCCAACGGCAACATACAGATTTTGACCCCAAAATCCAAGCAGTGGTTTGTAAGGCATTTCTGATGGATTTCAACGCTCATCTCCCAACTGCCACAGCGGCCCTACTGGGGCTACCGGCGACTTGGGCACACCGTTTCGCATGTCCTGGTGTGTGTATTAATCGATCCTGAGAGTTCGGAGTCCCTCCGGCAACATTGAGATTTTTACCCCAAAATCCAAGCAGTGGTTCGTAAGGCATTTCTGATGGATTTCAACGCTCAGCTTCCAACTGCCGCAGCGGCCCTATTGGGGCTACCGGCGATTTGCGGACACCGTTTCGTATGTCCTGGTGTGTGTATTTATCGATCCTCAGAGTTTGGAGTCCATCCGGCAACATTGAGATTTTTACCCCAAAATCCAAGCAGTGGTTTGTAAGACATTTCTGATGGATTCCAACGCCCATCTTCCAACTGCCAAAACGGCCCTATTAGGGCTACTGGCGACTTGTAGACATTTTTCTGCATGTCCTGGTGTGTGTATTTATCGATCCTGAGAGTTTGGAGTCCCTCCGGCAACTTTGAGATTTTTACCCCAAAATCTAAGCAGTGGTTTGTAAGGCATTTCTGATGGATTTCAACGCTCATCTTCCAACTGCCACAGCGGCCCTATAGGGACTACCGGCGACTTGGGCACACCGTTTCGCATGTCCTGGTGTGTGTATTAATCGATCCTGAGAGTTTGGAGTCCCAACGGCAACTTTGAGATTTTTACCCCAAAATCCAAGCAGTGGTTTGTAAGGCATTTCTGATGGATTTCAACGCTCAGCTTCCAACTGCCGCAGCGGCCCTATTGGGGCTACCGGCGGCTTGCGCACACCGTTTTGCATGTTCTGGTGTTTGTATTAATCGATCCTGAGAGTTCGGAGTCCCTCCGGCAACATACAGATTTTGACCCCAAAATCCAAGCAGTGGTTTGTAAGGCATTTCTGATGGATTTCAACGCTCATCTCCCAACTGCCACAGCGGCCCTACTGGGGCTACCGGCGACTTGGGCACACCGTTTCGCATGTCCTGGTGTGTGTATTAATCGATCCTGAGAGTTCGGAGTCCCTCCGGCAACATACAGATTTTGACCCCAAAATCCAAGCAGTGGTTCGTAAGGCATTTCTGATGGATTTCAACGCTCATCTTCCAACATCAGCAGCGGCCCTATTGGGGCTACTGGCGACTTGTGCACACCGTTTTGCATGTCCTGGTGTTTGTATTAATCGATCCTGAGAGTTCGGAGTCCCTCCGGCAACATACAGATTTTGACCCCAAAATCCAAGCAGTGGTTTGTAAGGCATTTCTGATGGATTTCAACGCTCATCTCCCAACTGCCACAGCGGCCCTACTGGGGCTACCGGCGACTTGGGCACACCGTTTCGCATGTCCTGGTGTGTGTATTAATCGATCCTGAGAGTTCGGAGTCCCTCCGGCAACATTGAGATTTTTACCCCAAAATCCAAGCAGTGGTTCGTAAGGCATTTCTGATGGATTTCAACGCTCATCTTCCAACTGCAGCAGCGGCCCTATTGGGGCTACTGGCGACTTGTGCACACCGTTTTGCATGTCCTGGTGTGTGTATTAATCGATCCTGAGAGTTCGGAGTCCCTCCGGCAACATTGAGATTTTTACCCCAAAATCCAAGCAGTGGTTTGTAAGACATTTCTGATGGATTCCAACGCCCATCTTCCAACTGCCAAAACGGCCCTATTAGGGCTACTGGCGACTTGTGGACATTTTTCTGCATGTCCTGGTGTGTGTATTTATCGATCCTGAGAGTTTGGAGTCCCTCCGGCAACTTTGAGATTTTTACCCCAAAATCCAAGCAGTGGTTTGTAAGGAATTTCTGAAGGATTTCAACGCTCATCTCCCAACTGCCACAGCGGCCCTACTGGGGCTACCGGCGACTTGGGCACACCGTTTCACATGTCCTGGTGTGTGTATTAATCGATCCTGAGAGTTCGGAGTCCCTCCGGCAACATTGAGATTTTGACCCCAAAATCCAAGCAGTGGTTTGTAAGGCATTTCTGATGGATTTCAACGCTCAGCTTCCAACTGCCGCAGCGGCCCTACTGGGGCTACCGGCGACTTGGGCACACCGTTTCGCATGTCCTGGTGTGTGTATTAATCGATCCTGAGAGTTCGGAGTCCCTCCGGCAACATTGAGATTTTTACCCCAAAATCCAAGCAGTGGTTCGTAAGACATTTCTGATGGATTCCAACGCCCATCTTCCAACTGCCACAGCGGCCCTATTAGGGCTACTGGCGACTTGCGGACATTTTTCTGCATGTCCTGGTGTGTGTATTTATCGATCCTGAGAGTTTGGAGTCCCTCCGGCAACTTTGAGATTTTTACATCAAAATCCAAGCAGTGGTTTGTAAGGCATTTCTGATGGATTCCAACGCCCATCTTCCAACTGCCACAGCGGCCCTATTAGGGCTACTGGCGACTTGCGGACATTTTTCTGCATGTCCTGGTGTGTGTATTAATCGATCCTGAGAGTTTGGAGTCCCTCTGGCAACATTGAGGTTTTGACCCCGAAATCTAAGCAGTGGTTTGTAAGGCATTTCTGATGGATTTCAACGCCCATCTTCCAACTGCCACAGCGATCCTTTTGGGGCTACCGGCGATTTGCGGACACCGTTTCGTATGTCCTGGTGTGTGTATTTATCGATCCTGAGAGTTTGGAGTCCATCCGGCAACATTGAGATCTTGACCCCAAAATCCAAGCAGTGGTTTGTAAGACATTTCTGATGGATTCCAACGCCCATCTTCCAATTGCCAAAGCGGCCCTATCAGGGCTACTGGCGACTTGCGGACATTTTTCTGCATGTCCTGGCGTGTGTATTTATCGATCCTGAGAGTTTGGAGTCCCTCCGGTAACTTTGAGATTTTTACCCCAAAATCCAAGCAGTGGTTTGTAAGGCATTTCTGATGGATTTCAACGCTCATCTCCCAACTGCCACAGCGGCCCTACTGGGGCTACCGGCGACATGGGCACACCGTTTCGCATGTCCTGGTGTGTGTATTAATCGATCCTGAGAGTTTGGAGTCCCAACGGCAACTTTGAGATTTTTACCCCAAAATCCAAGCAGTGGTTTGTAAGGCATTTCTGATGGATTTCAACGCTCAGCTTCCAACTGCCGCAGCGGCCCTATTGGGGCTACCGGCAACTTGCGCACACCGTTTTGCAGGTCCTGGTGTGTGTATTAATCGATCCTGAGAGTTTGGAGTCCCTCCGGCAACTTTGAAATTTTTACCCTCCAAGCAGTGGTTTGTAAGGCATTTCTGATAGATTCCAACGCACACCTTCCAACTGCCACAGCGGCCCTATTGGGGCTACTGGCGACTTGCGGACATTTTTTTACATGTCCTGGTGCATGTATTAATCGATCCTGAGAGTTTGGAGTCCCTCCGGCAACATACAGATTTTTACCCCAAAATCCAAGCAGTGGTTTGTAAGGCATTTCTGATGGATTTCAACGCTCATCTCCCAACTGCCACAGCGGCCCTACTGGGGCTACCGGCGACTTGGGCACACCGTTTCGCATGTCCTGGTGTGTGTATTAATCGATCCTGAGAGTTCGGAGTCCCTCCGGCAACATTGAGATTTTGACCCCAAAATCCAAGCAGTGGTTTGTAAGGCATTTCTGATGGATTTCAACGCTCAGCTTCCAACTGCCGCAGCGGCCCTATTGGGGCTACCGGCGACTTGCGCACACCGTTTTGCATGTCCTGGTGTGTGTATTAATCGATCCTGAGAGTTCGGAGTCCCTCCGGCAACATTGAGATTTTGACCCCAAAATCCAAGCAGTGGTTTGTAAGGCATTTCTGATGGATTTCAACGCTCATCTTCCAACTGCCACAGCGGCCCTATTAGGGCTACTGGCGACTTGCGGACATTTTTCTGCATGTCCTGGTGTGTGTATTTATCGATCCTGAGAGTTTGGAGTCCCTCCGGCAACTTTGAGATTTTTACATCAAAATCCAAGCAGTGGTTTGTAAGGCATTTCTGATGGATTCCAACGCCCATCTTCCAACTGCCACAGCGGCCCTATTAGGGCTACTGGCGACTTGCGGACATTTTTCTGCATGTCCTGGTGTGTGTATTTATCGATCCTGAGAGTTTGGAGTCCATCCGGCAACATTGAGATCTTGACCCCAAAATCCAAGCAGTGGTTTGTAAGACATTTCTGATGGATTCCAACGCCCATCTTCCAACTGCCAAAGCGGCCCTATCAGGGCTACTGGCGACTTGCGGACATTTTTCTGCATGTCCTGGTGTGTGTATTTATCGATCCTGAGAGTTTGGAGTCCCTCCGGTAACTTTGAGATTTTTACCCCAAAATCCAAGCAGTGGTTTGTAAGGCATTTCTGATGGATTTCAACGCTCATCTCCCAACTGCCACAGCGGCCCTACTGGGGCTACCGGCGACATGGGCACACCGTTTCGCATGTCCTGGTGTGTGTATTAATCGATCCTGAGAGTTTGGAGTCCCAACGGCAACTTTGAGATTTTTACCCCAAAATCCAAGCAGTGGTTTGTAAGGCATTTCTGATGGATTTCAACGCTCAGCTTCCAACTGCCGCAGCGGCCCTATTGGGGCTACCGGCGACTTGCGCACACCGTTTTGCATGTCCTGGTGTGTGTATTAATCGATCCTGAGAGTTTGGAGTCCCTCCGGCAACTTTGAAATTTTTACCCTCCAAGCAGTGGTTTGTAAGGCATTTCTGATAGATTCCAACGCACACCTTCCAACTGCCACAGCGGCCCTATTGGGGCTACTGGCGACTTGCGGACATTTTTTTACATGTCCTGGTGCGTGTATTAATCGATCCTGAGAGTTTGGAGTCCCTCCGGCAACATACAGATTTTTACCCCAAAATCCAAGCAGTGGTTTGTAAGGCATTTCTGATGGATTTCAACGCTCAGCTTCCAACTGCCGCAGCGGCCCTATTGGGGCTACCGGCGATTTGGGCACACCGTTTCGCATGTCCTGGTGTGTGTATTAATCGATCCTGAGAGTTTGGAGTCCCAACGGCAACTTTGAGATTTTTACCCCAAAATCCAAGCAGTGGTTTGTAAGGCATTTCTGATGGATTTCAACGCTCAGCTTCCAACTGCCGCAGCGGCCCTATTGGGGCTACCGGCGACTTGCGCACACCGTTTTGCAGGTCCTGGTGTGTGTATTAATCGATCCTGAGAGTTTGGAGTCCCTCCGGCAACTTTGAGATTTTTACCCTCCAAGCAGTGGTTTGTAAGGCATTTCTGATAGATTCCAACGCACACCTTCCAACTGCCACAGCGGCCCTATTGGGGCTACTGGCGACTTGCGGACATTTTTTTACATGTCCTGGTGCGTGTATTAATCGATCCTGAGAGTTTGGAGTCCCTCCGGCAACATACAGATTTTTACCCGAAAATCCAAGCAGTGGTTTGTAAGGCATTTCTGATGGATTTCAACGCTCAGCTTCCAACTGCCGCAGCGGCCCTATTGGGGCTACCGGCGACTTGCGCACACCGTTTTGCAGGTCCTGGTGTGTGTATTAATCGATCCTGAGAGTTTGGAGTCCCTCCGGCAACTTTGAGATTTTTACCCTCCAAGCAGTGGTTTGTAAGGCATTTCTGATAGATTCCAACGCACACCTTCCAACTGCCACAGCGGCCCTATTGGGGCTACTGGCGACTTGCGGACATTTTTTTACATGTCCTGGTGCGTGTATTAATCGATCCTGAGAGTTTGGAGTCCCTCCGGCAACATACAGATTTTTACCCGAAAATCCAAGCAGTGGTTTGTAAGGCATTTCTGATGGATTTCAACGCTCAGCTTCCAACTGTCGCAGCGGCCCTATTGGGGCTACCGGCGACTTGGGCACACCGTTTCGCATGTCCTGGTGTGTTTTTTAATCGATCCTGAGAGTTTGGAGTCCCAACGGCAACATACAGATTTTGACCCCAAAATCCAAGCAGTGGTTTGTAAGGCATTTCTGATGGATTTCAACGCTCATCTCCCAACTGCCACAGCGGCCCTACTGGGGCTACCGGCGACTTGGGCACACCGTTTCGCATGTCCTGGTGTGTGTATTAATCGATCCTGAGAGTTCGGAGTCCCTCCGGCAACATTGAGATTTTTACCCCAAAATCCAAGCAGTGGTTCGTAAGGCATTTCTGATGGATTTCAACGCTCAGCTTCCAACTGCCGCAGCGGCCCTATTGGGGCTACCGGCGATTCGCGGACACCGTTTCGTATGTCCTGGTGTGTGTATTTATCGATCCTCAGAGTTTGGAGTCCATCCGGCAACATTGAAGTTTTTACCCCAAAATCCAAGCAGTGGTTTGTAAGGCATTTCTGATGGATTTCAACGCTCATCTCCCAACTGCCACAGCGGCCCAACTGGGGCTACCGGCGACTTGGGCACACCGTTTCGTATGTCCTGGTGTGTGTTTTAATCGATCCTGAGAGTTATGAGTCCCTCCGGCAACATTGAGATTTTGACCCCAAAATCCAAGCAGTGGTTCGTAAGACATTTCTGATGGATTCCAACGCCCATCTTCCAACTGCCACAGCGGTCCTATTGGGGCTACTGGCGACTTGTGGACATTTTTCTGCATGTCCTGGTGTGTGTATTTATCGATCCTGAGAGTTTGGAGTCCCTCCGGCAACTTTGAGATTTGTACCCCAAAATCTAAGCAGTGGTTTGTAAGGCATTTCTGATGGATTTCAACGCTCATCTTCCAACTGCCACAGCGGCCCTATTGGGACTACCGGCGACTTGCGGACATTTTTCTGCATGTCCTGGGATGTGTATTTATCGATCCTGAGAGTTTGGAGTCCCTCCGGCATTATTGAGATTTTGACCCCAAAATCCAAGCAGTGGCTTGTAAGGCATTTCTGAGGGATTTCAATGCTCATCTTCCAACTGCCACAGCGGCCCTACTGGGGCTACCGGCGACTTGGGCACACCGTTTCGCATGTCCTGGTGTGTGTATTAATCGATCCTGAGAGTTCGGAGCCCCTCCGGCAACATTGAGATTTTTACCCCAAAATCCAAGCAGTGGTTTGTAAGGCATTTCTGATGGATTTCAACGCTCATCTCCCAACTGCCACAGCGGCCCAACTGGGGCTACCGGCGACTTGGGCACACCGTTTCGTATGTCCTGGTGTGTGTTTTAATCGATCCTGAGAGTTATGAGTCCCTCCGGCAACATTGAGATTTTGACCCCAAAATCCAAGCAGTGGTTCGTAAGACATTTCTGATGGATTTCAACGCCCATCTTCCAACTGCCACAGCGGCCCTATTAGGGCTACTGGCGACTTGCGGACATTTTTCTGCATGTCCTGGTGTGTGTATTTATCGATCCTGAGAGTTTGGAGTCCCTCCGGCAACTTTGAGATTTTTACCCCAAAATCCAAGCAGTGGTTTGTAAGGCATTTCTGGTAGATTCCAACGCCCATCTTCCAACTGCCACAGCGGCCCTATTAGGGCTACTGGCGACTTGCGGACATTTTTCTGCATGTCCTGGTGTGTGTATTAATCGATCCTGAGAGTTTGGAGTCCCTCCGGCAACATTGAAATTTTGACCCCGAAATCTAAGCAGTGGTTTGTAAGGCATTTCTGATGGATTTCAACGCCCATCTTCCAACTGCCACAGCGATCCTATTGGGGCTACCGGCGATTTGCGGACACCGTTTCGTATGTCCTGGTGTGTGTATTTATCGATCCTGAGAGTTTGGAGTCCATCCGGCAACATTGAGATTTTGACCCCAAAATCCAAGCAGTGGTTTGTAAGACATTTCTGATGGATTCCAACGCCCATCTTCCAACTGCCACAGCGGCTCTACTGGGGCTACTGGCGACTTGCGAACATTTTTCTGCATGTCCTGGTGTGTGTATTTATCGATCCTGAGAGTTCGGAGTCCCTCCGGTAACTTTGAGATTTTTACCCCAAAATCCAAGCAGTGGTTTGTAAGGCATTTCTGATGGATTTCAACGCTCACCTCCCAACTGCCACAGCGGCCCTACTGGGGCTACCGGCGACATGGGCACACCGTTTCGCATGCCCTGGTGTGTGTATTAATCGATCCTGAGAGTTTGGAGTCCCAACGGCAACATTGAAATTTTTACCCCAAAATCCAAGCAGTGGTTTGTAAGACATTTCTGATGGATTCCAACGCCCATCTTCCAACTGCCGCAGCGGCCCTATTGGGGCTACTGGCGACTTGTGGACATTTTTCTGCATGTCCTGGTGTGTGTATTTATCGATCCTGAGAGTTTGGAGTCCCTCCGGCAACTTTGAGATTTTTACCCCAAAATCTAAGCAGTGGTTTGTAAGGCATTTCTGATGGATTTCAACGCTCATCTTCCAACTGCCACAGCGGCCCTATTGGGACTACCGGCGACTTGCGGACATTTTTCTGCATGTCCTGGGATGTGTATTTATCGATCCTGAGAGTTTGGAGTCCCTCCGGCATTATTGAGATTTTGACCCCAAAATCCAAGCAGTGGCTTGTAAGGCATTTCTGAGGGATTTCAATGCTCATCTTCCAACTGCCACAGCGGCCCTACTGGGGCTACCGGCGACTTGGGCACACCGTTTCGCATGTCCTGGTGTGTGTATTAATCGATCCTGAGAGTTCGGAGCCCCTCCGGCAACATTGAGATTTTTACCCCAAAATCCAAGCAGTGGTTTGTAAGGCATTTCTGATGGATTTCAACGCTCATCTCCCAACTGCCACAGCGGCCCAACTGGGGCTACCGGCGACTTGGGCACACCGTTTCGTATGTCCTGGTGTGTGTTTTAATCGTACCTGAGAGTTATGAGTCCCTCCGGCAACATTGAGATTTTGACCCCAAAATCCAAGCAGTGGTTCGTAAGACATTTCTGATGGATTCCAACGCCCATCTTCCAACTGCCACAGCGGCCCTATTAGGGCTACTGGCGACTTGCGGACATTTTTCTGCATGTCCTGGTGTGTGTATTTATCGATCCTGAGAGTTTGGAGTCCCTCCGGCAACTTTGAGATTTTTACCCCAAAATCCAAGCAGTGGTTTGTAAGGCATTTCTGGTAGATTCCAACGCCCATCTTCCAACTGCCACAGCGGCCCTATTAGGGCTACTGGCGACTTGCGGACATTTTTCTGCATGTCCTGGTGTGTGTATTAATCGATCCTGAGAGTTTGGAGTCCCTCCGGCAACATTGAGATTTTGACCCCGAAATCTAAGCAGTGGTTTGTAAGGCATTTCTGATGGATTTCAACGCCCATCTTCCAACTGCCACAGCGATCCTATTGGGGCTACCGGCGATTTGCGGACACCGTTTCGTATGTCCTGGTGTGTGTATTTATCGATGCTGAGAGTTTGGAGTCCATCCGGCAACATTGAGATTTTGACCCCAAAATCCAAGCTGTGGCTTGTAAGGCATTTCTGATGGATTTCAACGCTCATCTTCCAACTGCCACAGCGGCCCTCCTGGGGCTACCGGAGACTTGGGCACACCGTTTCGCATGTCCTGGTGTGTGTATTAATCGATCCTGAGAGTTTGGAGTCCCTCTGGCAACTTTGAGATTTTTACCCTCCAAGCAGTGGTTTGTAAGGCATTTCTGATAGATTCCAACGCACACCTTCCAACTGCCACAGCGGCCCTATTGGGGCTACTGGCGACTTGCGGACATTTTTTTACATGTCCTGGTGCGTGTATTAATCGATCCTGAGAGTTTGGAGTTCCTCCGGCAACATACAGATTTTGACCCCAAAATTCAAACAGTGGTTTGTAAGGCATTTCTGATGGATTTCAACGCTCAGCTTACAACTGCCGCAGCGGCCCTATTGGGGCTACCGGCGACTTGGGCACACCGTTTCGCATGTCCTGGTGTGTGTATTAATCGATCCTGAGAGTTTGGAGTCCCAACGGCAACTTTGAGATTTTTACCCCAAAATCCAAGCAGTGGTTTGTAAGGCATTTCTGATGGATTTCAACGCTCAGCTTCCAACTGCCGCAGCGGCCCTATTGGGGCTACCGGCGACTTGCGCACACCGTTTTGCATGTCCTGGTGTGTGTATTAATCGATCCTGAGAGTTCGGAGTCCCTCCGGCAACATTGAGATTTTTACCCCAAAATCCAAGCAGTGGTTTGTAAGGCATTTCTGATGGATTTCAACGCTCAGCTTCCAACTGCCGCAGCGGCCCTATTGGGGCTACCGGCGACTTGCGCACACCGTTTTGCATGTCCTGGTGTGTGTATTAATCGATCCTGAGAGTTTGGAGTCCCAACGGCAACTTTGAGATTTTAACCCCAAAATCCAAGCAGTGGTTTGTAAGGCATTTCTGATGGATTTCAACGCTCATCTTCCAACTGCCACAGCGGCCCTACTGGGGCTACCGGCGACTTGGGCACACCGTTTCGCATGTCCTGGTGTTTAATCGATCCTGAGAGTTCGGAGTCCCTCCGGCAACAT